>JACEEZ010002748.1:2500-12500 GCA_016584305.1 Chionoecetes opilio
TGGTACACTGATATTTGTCCCAAGACTCGAGTTGTCTGTAGCAGCTGAGACAGATGAGCTCGGTGGTCTGCTTGGGTCCCGTCACGATGGGGTGGTCGACGAATATCACCTCGCCCTCCGCTATGTCCCGCGTGGCTATGGTGCACCTGGAATACGGGGAAGGGGGAAGGTTGAAGGTAAGGACTTGAAGGTTTATGCTTGACTATGGTTTATGCGCGAGTTTGAAGGTTGAATATGGAGAAGAAGGAAAGTTGAAAGTTTATTATGTCCTATGCCATTGGTGATAAAAACTTACTCTACATTCATTATCTATGTCTCACTCAATCATTCTCTCTCTCTCTCTCTCTCTCTCTCTCTCTCTCTCTCTCTCTCTCTCTCTCTCCTCTCTCTCTCTCTCTCTCTCTCTCTCTCTCTCTCTCTCTCTCTCTCTCATACATCTTAGAGACACTTCGAAACAATTGAAGCAGTTAATCAGTGAAGGGATTGTGATCATAATTATTGCAACAATCAAGGCATACATATAGCTGGCACGTTTACTGTCATCAAATACAACCGTAAAGCTCACGATAGACACAAGTTAAGCAAATCACAGTACAAGAATCAAGGAGAAAACTGTGAAATGAAACCTAAGTGTCGAGGCCTTGCAAGTCGTTTGGTACTTGCCTCGTGAACTTCAGCGGGAGGGGGGCGGAGGCTGGAGGCTTGGCGGGTGGCGGCGGCGGTGTGCAGGGCGAGCGGTCTGCCGTTTACTCTTATTTGTTTGTCGTGTAACGCATTTAAAGGATTCGCGTATCAAACTATAGCGTTACCGTTTGTGTTGTGGTGTGTTAAGGTACCCTGGCTGCCTGCAAGCTTCGGGCAGGCCGGGTGAAGGCAGGAAGCAGGCCGGAAGCGAGGTGCAGGAGGCCCACTGAGCTGCTGTTGCCGTGAGTAGCCAGCCATCTTGTGTCATCATGTTGTCCTTGTGATATTTCTTGCGTTCATCGCGTGTGTAGGACTGAGTGAGGGTATTTATATGTTTGTTCATGTCACTTTGTACGGTATATGATGGAGAACCACGATATGATGAAGGCAAGGCGATGAGGTTACTGAGTGAGTGACTTTCTTGATGCCATAACCCAGTGTTTCTTAACCTGGGGTGCTAGCACCCTCAGGGGGTGCTGAAATCAATTTTAGGGGGTGCTGGGAAATGCTCCATATATGGCAGTACTATGTTAGACTTCCTCGCAATGGATACGAAAGTATCGAAGGGATACTTTTTGATAATAGTACTATTTTTATTTGATAAACTTTAACCTCATAATACTGACTTTCATTGATAGTGTACTTTTACTCGAGTGTTGATGTCTAACGTGAGACGGTGAGACCGCGCCGCTGCAGGCAGTAGTTACGTATATATAGTAGCAGTACAGCTCAAGCCCCCGCCCGCATCCTTGTGTTTCGCCTTAACTTCAAGTTCCAGTAATTCTGGTAAGACCATTGAAAGGTATACTCTTTCGCATTCGCTCTAACTCACTCATATAATCTCTCTCTCTCTTCAATGTGTCGATTCATTTTTGCTATAGATGAATGTATTGATGAGCCTTGTTCAAATCTGCGCCAATTGAATGGGCCTGGAAAATGTTTGCGCCTACCGTAAACATTAAAACTTTGAGCTTTTTTTTATTAAAAATATCATTGGGTTTGACAAAAATTGTACAAAATTTTATCATGACCTCTCCCCCCGAAGGTGGAATAATACTATGTGTTCGTCTGTGTCTGTTTTTTGTTTTCCTGTTAACATCACTCATAAAGTAGTTGCCCCAAATTTTTTTTAAAGTATTTTTTGGGGGGGAAAAGTTACCTATGGTCAAAAAACCAATCAATTTAATTTTGAAGGTCAAATGTTTAAGCAGTTTTGGTGCTTTTTTTGCAAAACAGCTTTTTTGTTTTGTCCTGGGCTTTGGATTCGCAAGCCAAAGACGCGAAAGTAAGGGGACGAATATGTCACGTAGGGCTTGGCTTCATGCACTCCTGGAGATCGTGGGGGCCCAAACCCGGGCACAAGTTGACCTGCCTTTTCTTATTTGCAACTCAAATTTAAAGTATCTAGACTCCGAGACTGAGTCTAGAGTATTTGGGACGGAGTGCGGGTGAATGTGGGGCAGGTGTATCCAGTTCTTTCCTTTGAATACGGGAGGCAAGGGTGCGTCCCTTTCCCCCCACTTTTTAACGCTTTTTATGGATTTTGGGAATTGGATAAGGTTGTAGACAAAGTGATTGTGGGCATCCGTCGCAAAAACCCAAAATCACTGATTTGTTTTTTCCCAGAGCAGTAAACTTTTTGAGTCGCTGGAGCCTGGTGTGGCTCCGAGGGGTGCACGAGGGGCAAAGCCTTTTGGGGCTTGAGGTTTTCCCCCGGGTCAAGACCAAGGTCCCCGGTGTTTGGAGGGCTTTCTAAAAGAAGAAGTACAGTCTGTTCAGCGTGTGGCGAGGACATTGGGAAACTTGGAAAGTTTTTTCATACCCTTGGAGCGCGTCCATAATGACGGGGGTCCGCAAGAAGTCTTTCGCGGATTGGCATAGCCCACGGTGTTTTGGACTCGCTCGCGGGGGTATTTGGCGTTTGTCGGGACCTGTGAGGAGGGCAAAGATCCGGGTCTTCAGTCGCTTGTGATCCCTTCTTACTCTATGGGTTTTGAGGGGCGTGGACACTAAAAGTGACTTTAAGAGACGAATCAATGCCTTTTGGGAATAAGTGTCTTCGCAGGGAAACAGGGGTATCTTGGGTGATTACGTGTCAATCAGCGATTGCACCGTGAGATGAATCGAGGCCTATTACCTGCATAGTCCGTCACGCCAACTTTGGTATATGGGGATGTTCCCCTACCTGAAACCGATCCTTTCCCCCCGGTTTTTTTCTGTAAAAGACAATCCGGCGTGGAGGAGGCCAAGGGGGCGCCCACAAGGTCGTGGCTGGGGCAAGTTTAGTTTTTTGTCGAGAGCTGTTTGGGATGGGAAAGGAGCCTGCATGGGAACTCGCGCGTGGTGACCCCCGGGAGTGGGGTCGTAGGGTGGGCGAGGCGACGCGCCCCCCGGCGTATGCCCCCAATGATTGATTGATTGATAGACTCCGAGAGCACCAAGTGAAGCATCTAGCTGCAGAACATGAATAGTTGCAAGCAAATCGTAAATGAAAAGTAAAAGAAAAGAAAAGCTAAAAGATCTGGTCTATATTTTTTTACATTCTTGCGTTGATCTTTTAAGCATTACTCATTTTGTCACATCATATTCAAATATAAAATATTTTTTTTTTCATGTTTTCCTTGTTAGTGATTCTATTAAGCCTATAGACTACCTAAGCTACCTAAAAACTACCTAACCTAACCTAACCTAACCTAACCTAACCTAACTAATTTTCCTCATCCAGATTTTTCAGCTTTCTTTTGATACACTTTCTTTTCATTGACTCCTTTCTTTCTTGGTTTATTCTTAATTTTCTTCAAACCAAAATTTTATATTCTCAAATTTATTTACTTTTCATATTTTTATTTTTATTCTCTTGTGTATTATTATATTTATTTATTTTTTCCATTATTTTCTAAACTTTATATTCTCACTTTTTCTTCAAACCTAAACTTAACTTTTTTTCTTCATATTTTCCTTACCAATGATTTCACAAATTTTCCTCATTTCGATTTTCCACTTTTCTGTATATTTCTCTAATCACCCAATTCCTTCTTCATCATTTCTACAATTTTCTTCCGTCATTAATATAGGCTTAATTACCCGTTAGGCCGACCCAACACTACTAATGAAGGCAGCTGAATATTATATTTTTTAGAAGGCCTACTCATATTTTGCAATTATAAGATTTCACTCCAGTTTTCATCCTTTTTGCCAAACTCTCTTTTTTTTTTTTTTTTTTTTTACTATAAACTGATATCTTCATAAATTTTTCTTTTCAAATTGTCGTCTTAATAATTTTTATCTCTTAGCTTCGTTACGTTTCCAGCCTCTTCTTTTATTTCCTCCTCCTCCTCCTCCTCCTCCTCCTCCTCCTCCTCACGTGACCTCAGGCAGAAATAATCAGTGTCCTCTTCGTCTCATCAAAGAAATCTCGTCTCTTTGATTTCCACCAATCGTACACTTGCTAATTTCTTCCTTTCCTTCCCAATTTCCTTTCCTTCTTTCTGAAAATGTCACGGTTACTTTATTTATCTTTGTTGAGGATTATGTTTTTTTAAGATGTTTAGTTTTCATGGTCGTGAAAGAAGGTTTTTGTGACATAGAATAGTTGGCAAAAAAAAGTATTGAGTTATAACTATTCTTCTTGGGTTTGATATCAAATAATTTACTTCAATTATGTTACTTACTTATTTACTTTATTTCTCTTACTTTACTTTCTTTTACTTTCTTACTTTACTTAACTTCATACGTTTTTTCACTTTTTTCCCATTTTTTTTATAACTGTGGACGTATTTCATATTCCTTCATATATTTTCACATATTTCGGCATGAATGTGAACGTTCGTCATGACCTTAGAAGGAAACGTTCACGACTTCGGTTACACAATGCCATAATTATGCTACTTACACTAACGTTCCTCCTTGGCTGCCCACGTAAAAAAAAAAGAGAGAGAGAAAAAAAGCGTTTGCACAGAGACAAATATATAAATACTCCTCACAGTTTCCTGCATACAACCCTCTACTAACTGAAAAGAACGTTCTTCAGACAAATATTACCAAAGACATGACACAAACGTTCCTCGCCACCTTGAAAAAAAACTTCATCATGGCCTTGAGAAAAAAAAACGTTCATACTGGCTTTCAGAAAAACGTTCATCATGACCTTGAGAAAAACGTTACTCCAGGCTAGGAACAAAACATTATCTACGGATTTCAGATAAACATAACCAAAGACAGAAAGACACACACATACATACAGACACAAATTGTGAGTGTGTGTGTGTGTTATTTGTATAAATATATTTTTTTAAAGTATAGAATAGTAATATATATATATATATATTATATATATATATAATATATATATATTATATATATATATATATGTGTGTATAGATGTATGAAAGGTTTTTTTAAAGTAATGCAGTGAACAAAATATACAGTATTCCTTGTTTGCGGCAGAATCGCCACCTGTGTTTTGTTGTAGACCTAATACTGTTGTAAGGAATGGTTGCCGTGGTGGAGGCAGGCGGTGACTTGCCTCACTCTGCTTCTTGCTTCTCGTCCTCACCGTGTGTCTGCGTGTCTCTTCACTCCTTCTCCTCCACCTCGTCCTCGTCATCGGACATTTCCAAGTCCTTCTTCACCCTCAGGATGTGAATCATCCTCAGCTCCTCGTCCCTCCATCTCTTGGTCCACGCGCGCTGGGCCGCGGCCGCCCTCCTCTCCTCCCACAACCTCTCCCTCCGCCTGGCCTCAGCGGCCTCAGCCTTGGCCTCAGCCACACACTTCCTCATCTCCTAATACCGCCGGGCCCGCCGGGTCTTGGCCGCTTCCTTCCTTTCTTGTTCAGCCTCCGTCATCCCCCTCACCTCCTCCCTTCTCTCTAACTCCTCCTAGCGCTTGGCCTCGGCCCTCGCCTCACGCTCCATCTCCATCTTCTGTCGCACGGTTTCCACCTTCGCCTTTCTCTTCTGCTCCATCTCTTTCGCCCTCCTCTCCATCTCCTCCAGCCGGGCCTTCTTGGGGAGGGAGGCGTCCTCGCACTCCTGCTCCCGCTCCCATTTGCAGGGCCTGGGCCTCCCGGTGGGCACGCGGTAGTGGAGGCCGCGCTTCCGCACCCACGGCTGGTACAGGGGCTCCTCGGCCTTCGCCCTCCTCTTCATCACCTCCAGCCGGACCTTCGCCTTCCTCTTCGTCTCCTCCAGCCGGGCCTTCGCCCTCCTCTCCATCTCTTCCAGCCGGGCCTTCTTGGGGAGGGAGGCGTCCTCTGACTTCTCCTCCCGCTCCCTCTTGCAGGGCCTCTTGACGTGCCTGCGCCACCCGATGGGCACGCGGTAGTGGAGGCGGCGCCTCCGCACCCGCGGCTGGTACAGGGGCTCCTCGGCGGGCTCCTCCCTGCCCCTCTTCCTTGTGGGGATCATGTTGTGTTTGTACGGGATACTGTAGAGTAGATCGTCCATAGACACGCTGGTCATGACTCCTTGAGTTCTTGATCAGTAGTGTGCGGCGTTAAAACAGGGAGGGTAGCAATATTAAGGATGTATTTTATTGTGGTTAGAGTTGACGGCGGCTCAACTCCGACCTCCTCCCGGTTCTATTCTTCTTAACTCCAACCTCCATCTATACTCTAAGTTCCAATGCACTAAGGAGGCCACGCCCCCTTGTACCTGATTGGCTGAATGCAACGTATACGAAGGTGTGTGTGTGTGTGTGTGTGTGTGTGTGTGTAATAGTAATAGTTTTACGCCCCGGATGCTCTTCCTGACAGGCAACCCCAGTTTTCAGCTGAGGGCCTAGGTCAGTGTTTCTTAATCTGGGGTGCTAGCACCCCCAGGGGGTGCTGAAATCAATTTTAGGGGGTGCTGGGAAATGCTCCACATATGGCAGTACTATGTTAGACTTCCTCGCAATGGATACGAAAGTATCGAAGGGACACTTTTTGATAATAGTACTATTTTTATTTGATAAACTTTAACCTCATAATACTGACTTTCATTGATAGTGTACTTTTACTCGAGTGTTGATGTCTAACGTGAGACGGTGAGACCGCGCCGCTGCAGGCAGTAGTTACGTATATATAGTAGCAGTACAGCTCAAGCCCCCGCCCGCATCGTTGTGTTTCGCCTTAACTTCAAGTTCCAGTAATTCTGGTAAGACCATTGAAAGGTATACTCTTTCGCATTCGCTCTAACTCACTCATATAATCTCTCTCTCTCTTCAATGTGTCGATTCATTTTTGTTATAGATGAATGTATTGATGAGCCTTGTTCAAATCTGCGCCAATTTAATGGGCCTGGAAAATGTTTGCGCCTACCGTAAACATTAAAACTTTGAGCTGTTTTTATTAAAAATATCATTGGTTGACTATAAATTGTACACATATTATCATGACCTCTGCCCCCGAAGGTGGAATAATACTATGTGTTCGTCTGTGTCTGTTTGTTTGTTTCTCTGTTAACATCACTCATAAAGTAGTTGCTCCAATTTTCTGAAGTATTTTTTGGAGGGGAACGTTACCTATGGTCAAAAAACCAATCAATTTAATTTTGAAGGTCAAATGTCTAAGCTAGATTGGTGCTGTTTTGCTAACAGCTTCTTTGTTTTGTCCATAGGCTTGTGTGATTCTGCAATGCCAAAGACGCGTAAGTGAAGTGACGAATATGTCACGTATGGCTTCAATGCACTCCTGGATGATCGTGGAGGACCAGACCGGGCACAATGTATGACCTGCCATTTCATTATTTGCAACTCAAATTTGAAGTATGCTAGACTCCGAGAGCACCAAGTGAAGCATCTAGCTGCAGAACATGAACAGACCCGTTAGCGTGGCTCGGTTGGAAGAGCTGCGGACTCGCGTGTAGCGTCCCTGCATTCGGTCAGAGGTTCAAGCCCACCAAGTTTGTCCTGGCGTGGTGGCGCTTTGTATAATTAATAACCTTGTAGTTGGTACTTGCAAAGTGTCTAGATAGGATCAAAGTATCTTATCTTAGAACATGAACAGACTATTGACTGCAGGCTTAGAGGGCTAGATAGGACCAGAAAGGCACACTACCCCGACTTGGATTCAAGCCAATGCAGAAACCCCATCTGCAAGCTTCCTATGAGGTGGCATACCAGTGCATCAGGGAGAAGGCTTCGCATTCGGCTTCGGAAAACCTGGTTATGCCATGTACCATTCGGATGGTAGAACTGGTTCTTGGAACAGAGGCAGCCAAGAAGATGAAAGAAGTGCCTCCGTCCAACGATGTCATCGCAGGGATAGTTGCAGATATGAGTTGCCACATATTGGACCAGATTGTTCTGGAGATTATGGACAGTCCCATCTGCATCTGTCTCCAGTTGGATGAATCAACTGATGTTTCCAACATGAGTCAACTGATTTTGTATACTCGGTACATCAAGGATGGTGAAATTAAAGATGAATTCCTCTTCGGCGAGGCATTGCAAACGACGACGAAGGCAGCGGATGTATTCCGGCTCTTGAACGAGTTCTTTGAGAAGCATCATATCAAGTGGGAGAAGGTAGGGTCGGTCTGCACAGATGGTGCCCCAGCCATGATAGGGAATAGGTTTGGCTTTACTGCTTTGGTTAAGAACAGGGTACCAGATATCATCACGAAGCACTGTGTTCTCAATCGCCATGCTTTGGCTGCATGACGTTGTCGCCTCACCTCAAATAAGTTATACATGTCTGTGTTAAAGTTGTGAATTTCATCCGGGGTCGTCCTTTAAACCACAGACACAGAGTGTTCAAGTTACATTGTGAGGAGATGGGAAGGGAATATCAAGCCCTTCTCTTCCACACTGAAGTGCGGTGGCTTTCACGTGGGAAGATCCTGACCCGTATTGCAGAGCTCAAGGATGAGATTGCAATATTCCTCCGAGAGTATCGGAATAAGTTCGCTGAAAATTTTGAGGAGACATTTTCAGCCATTTGAATTAACTCGACTTGTCCATGCAAGGCATGTTTGCTAATAATCTTGTTTGTGCAGAGAAGGTAGAAGCCTTCAAGAAGAAGCTTTCACTCTGGAATCGTCGAATCCAAGGAGGGAATGTGGGAAGCTTTCCTATCCTGGACGAGATATTGGGGAATAAGACAATCAGTCACATGCTTGTACAGAAACTACAGCTTTCTACAGCTTGTAGAAAATATTGTTGCTCACCTCTCGCATCTTGAGACCACCATGACAAAGTACTTTCCCAAGGATCATACATTTCCAGAATGGATTCAGCAGCCCTTCCTGGCAGACATGAGTGATGCTGACAACCTCATGGAGGAGCTTATTGATCTGCAGGTGAACCAGGGTTGTCAGGCAAAATTCCGTACATTATCATTGTCTGGCTTCTGGTGTGATCAGTTGGTAGCGTACCCTGGACTGGCGAGTGCAGGGCTGGAGATGATCATTCCATTGCTTTTGCCTGTAGTATTGGCATCCTTGGTGTTTTATTTTTGGAGAATGAACAAAATAAATGATCAAGCAGTACTTCACTTTACTTTATCCCTGTAGTAGTGTAGCAACTGTAGTCTCTGTAACCAGATGTTAGCGAGAAATAGGGGGTGCTGGACTTCCTAGACCTGACTACTGGGGGTGCTGAGGTCGGAAAAGATTAAGAAACGCTGCCATAACCCCTCCTCTCTCTCGTTTTTTGAGGCTTAACAATCCTCCGCCTCCTCCCCTTCCCTCCTCGATGACGGCGTCTCTTACTTACAGTTTGAGATATTTAGGCGGTATTAAAAAAAATAGAAACCCACCTATGAATATGACTCAGTAAATAGGAAGTTAACCCATATATGCCTGACTTCCTATATACTGTACAGTCCACCCATAAACTTATTCATTAAAATAAATGTTGCAATAAGAAACTAATTTGGTTTGCTTGGTTGGCTATGACGTGGACTTACTTATCACAAAAGGAAAGTTAAGGCTTTGAGATGTGGCGTATAACTGCAACCACCAACCACTCGCGTTAGTAACAAGAATACTGACGCTTAATTAACGAGTCATTATCCCGTAGTGTATCTGTAACAAGGCGTCACGGCGAGTCACGACCACTGGCTGAACAAGGGGGGTACAAATGGGGGCCACACGGGGGGGCACCACCCTAAAATGCCCCCCCACAGGCCCCTCCGCAGTTCCGCCACACACCACACACACCCACCCACACCCACACCACACACCCACACCACACACACACACCCACACCCACACCCACACCCACCCCACACACCCACAAACACCCACACCCACACCCACACACACCCACACACACACACACCCACACCCACACACACACCCACACCCACACCCACACACCCACACCCACACAC
>JACEEZ010002748.1:17500-72423 GCA_016584305.1 Chionoecetes opilio
TATAATTGTGTCATTACTTTCGGAGTTTTGTGTTCAAAATTGAGTTTAATAAAGCCCAACATCATATTCGCCTTTTTACTGGCAGCTAGGCAATGCGGACTGGTTTTCAAATCATTACTGATGATGACACCTAAATCCTTTTCCTGCTGTACTTCAGTTAACGATTTATTTTGCATTTGATAGTTATATTTGAGGTTATCGTTGCCTATATGCATTACTTTACATTTATCGGAATTGAATTTTAATAGCCATTTATCACTCCAGTCTGATAGTTTGTCGAGGTCACTTTGTAGGAGTTCGCAGTTTTCTCTAGTATATGCTTTACCGCCTAATTTGGTGTCATCTGCAAATTTCGATATTTTAGATACAAGTCCGCAGTCCAGATCGTTGATATATATCAGAAAAAGAGTAGGACCCAAGACCGAGCCCTGAGGCACCCCACTAGTAACATCTAACCAATCAGATGCCTCGCCATTTATTACTACCCGTTGTTTACGATTTGAAAGCCAATCGCCAATCCATGAACATAATTGCTCTCCCAAGCCATGTGCCCTTAGCTTAGTCAAAAGTCGCTTATGGGGAACTGTATCGAAGGCTTTCTGAAATCAAGGTATATTACATCCGAGGGAATTTTAGCGTCCCAGTTTGAATAAATGACATTAAAAACAATCCAGTAGGTTTGTTAAGCAGGATCTCTTATTTCGAAATCCATGCTGCGAGTTTAGTATTGAGTTATCTTCATCGAGAAAAGACACTATTTTATCCCGCAATATTTTCTCAAATAGTTTAACAATTACAGACGTTAGACTAATTGGGCGATAATTAGAGGAGGAGGAGGAGGAGGAGGTGGAGGAGGAGAAAGGAGGAGAGAAAGGAGGAGAGACAGGGAAGAAAAAGGAAGAGGAGAGAGAGAGAGAGAGAGAGAGAGAGAGAGAGAGAGAGAGAGAGAGAGAGAGAGAGAGAGAGAGAGAGAGAGAGAGAGAGAGAGAGAGAGAGAGAGAGAGAGAGAGAGAGAGAGAGAGAGAGAGAGAGAGAGAGAGCAGACAATTAAAACGAGATATAACAGAACGAGCTCTTTCTAATCACTCGCTTAACAATCTAGTCTTGAAGTGGCTGTCACGAAAACACATAAATACAGAAAGCTTTCTAGTAGTTTGAAGAGAGAAAGGAAAATGGAGAGAGTGAAAATTACTGCAACCATTACTAAGGAATTTCACGTATGAATTATTAAATCGGTATATGAAGTGTGTAAATGTCCATAATGAGCACGCTTTTCTCAGCACACACACACACACACACACACACACACACACACGTACACACGTACACACACACACACGTACACACGTACACACACACACACGTACACACACACGTACACACACACACACACGTACACACACACACACACACACACACACACACCCACGTACACCCACGTACAACCCAACACGTACACACACACGTACACACACACACACACACACACACACACGTACACCCACGTACACACACGTACACCCACGTACACACACACACACACACACACACACCACACACGTACACACACACACGTACACACACACGTACACCACACACACACACGTACACACACACGTACACACACACTACACACACACACACACACGTACACACACTACACACACACACGTACAACACACACGTACACACCACACACACGTACACCACACACACACACACACACACGTACACACACACACACACGTACAACACCACACACACGTACACACACGTACAACACACACGTACACACACACACACACGTACACACACACGTACACACACCAACGTACCACCACACACACACCACGTACACACACCCCACACGTACACACACACACACACACACGTACACACACACCACGTACACAACACACACACGTACACACACACACAACACACGTACACACACACACCAACGTACACACCACACACGTACACACACACACACACACGTACACACACACACACGTACACAACACACGTACACAACACACACGTAACACACACCACACACACACACGTACACACCACACGTACAACACACACACTACACACACACCACACTACACACACCACGTACACCACCACACACACACGTACACACACACACACGTACACACACCACACGTACACACACACACACACACACCACGTACACACACCACACACCGTACACACCACACGTACACACACTACACACACGTACCACACACACACACACACACACACGTACACACACACACACGTACACACACACACACGTACACACGTACACACACAGAAAAAAAAACTACTGTAGCTACTTTTTTTTCTTTTCTTTTTTCGTCAAACATAATTTTCAAATGTCAAACAAATTTTACGTATGAATTTTAAGTCGATTAATGATATGACTGTAAATTTCCATAATGTTCACGTTTTAAGTACACACACACACACACACACACACACACACACACAAACACTTTTTTTTTTTCTTTTATCAAACACCACTTTTGCTTAGTATGAAAAGCCGTCATCACCACCATCACTTGTTATCATCACCATCACCACATCAAAAATATCACTATCAACATTTTCTATATATCAATACACCATCAAAATTTGCTCCAACACAACACTCGAGAGAAGAAACTTTTTTCCTCACCAACACACGAACAACAACAAATCCAACTGGTGACGCATTTAAAATTTTATCGCCACAAAAAACCACTTAAACCACAACTAAAACACAAAAACACACGACTAAAAACCACACTTAAACCATCACACACACACCATTACGGCAACACCCAATTTAAAAAAAACTTTGGTGACACATTTCTTAATATCACAAAAAAACCTTAAACCACAACTAAAAACCACTAAAAACCACACTTAACCCCTTGAGGTCCAGAACGTAATTTCCATTGTAATTTGGGTACCATTAAACAAATTTAATGAATATAAACAACACTTTATAGCTATGACCTGTTTCGTATCCTTGTCCACTAACTAATTTGGTATATTAAGTTACTTTTCGTAATTTAATGGCTAACAATAGATGATTATATATAGCAAAGGAAAGATCTGGGCGTGAAGGGGTTAAGGCATCACACACACACACACTCATCACCACTTAAACCGGCCATCATCACTACCACCACCGTATTGCAGAGTAGTAGTAATGGTGTGTGTGTGTATGTGTGTGTGTGTGTGTGTGTATCACCAGTTCACGAATACAGGCAGGTACAGAAGGCAATGCTATGGTGTACTGTACCTATGTTTGTCTCTCTGTATGTGTAGAGACAATTCAGGTATCTCCACTACCACTAACACACACACACACTACTCTCTCTACCTCTCTCTCGTCTTAATCTGGCGCCGGGCATCACCTACCACCACCACCACCACCTCTCTTGGCACACACACATACCCCCCTCACCCCCCCTCTCTCTCTCTCTCTCTTTCTTTCTCTCCCTCCCTCTCATCACTAACTCTCTCTCCGTCCTTCCGCTAATAACTCACATTCCTGTTTTCTTATTTCATCACTCATTTCCATCTGCAATAAATAAACATTCTCATATTCTCCTATACGTATTATCATTGATTTTCATCTTATATAAACAACAAAACCTCATATTCTGTTATTTCTATCACTAATTCTCAATGTATATCAGAAACACGTATCTCATATTCTCGTCTATACTTCTATTTTAATTTTAAATCACAAATAACTTATAATTTCTATTTTATCCATCATTTCCATTTCAAAACACATACCTACCTCATATTTTCTTCTATTCTCTTATTTCCATCACTCATTCTCATCTTATATCATAAACATTACCTTATATTACCTCTATTTTCCTATATATGTCACTCATTTTCCTCTTAATTAAGTAAACAAAACATTCTCCTATTCACTCACTCATTCCTATTTTAAATCACACACACACACGTACCTCATAATATAAGGAAGAAATCAGGGTTTATAGACTACAGATAGTCTGTTGATCCTGGAAGAAATAGTGCAAGTCCTTCCTATGCACAGATCACGAAGGTTGAAGGTCGAAGGTAAACACTGCCGTAGAGGTCTGTGGTATTCCAAGACAGAGGGTGGTGCAGAGGACCTCCTTAGTGTGCACGTCACTGGCAGGACTGGGCAGTCGGGGTCCGAAGCAATTCTTGGGTGTTGGGAGTCGGTAAATATGTACCGACTCCGACTCCTAATGAATTAAAGCTGTATAAAAGGTAAAAAAAAAAAAAAAAAAAAAAAAAAATATTTTTATTTTTTACGTTGTAGCCTATAGCGCCTGTAGGCATATTGAGAATCTTGATGTTGGTCGAGCTCGCCCGTTGGTGGCGCAGGCTGATTCTTATAGTGACACCTGTGGTTTCAGGTGAAATCTCATTTTCTGTGATGTTCAGGTCTTCAGTTAAGGCGCATGCAGCCCCTAGAGTCCACCGTCACACTCACAATCGGCAGACAGGTATACGCTGCATGTGGGTTGCTTCGGTCACTCGACGATGGATTTGACAGTTGCTCCTTGGTGAGACTTGAACTCAGGACCTTCTGCTCCCCTACCAGGCTCTTGAAAGAGTTGCCCCCGGCAGGATTCGAACTAGGGACATTGAGCTCAGCACTCCAAGACGCTAACCACTCGGCCACCGCCTCCCTGTTCGGTACATGTTCAAAATTCTATTTCAAATAGTAGGTACATGTTAAAAATTCCTATTTCACAGATACTTTGATCCATATTTTTTTTCAGGATCTATGACTATAGGACTCTAATGAATTCGAAATGTATATAAAGTAAATATTATATTATAATGTGCTAAATCTTCCTATTTCACAGACAATATTTTGATTCACCTATTTTTAAAGGATACATTTAAAATTTTCAAGTTCTCTGCAAATTTCGAAATGCATCATGATTTATGAGATCTATATTACTGAAACCTGAATGACTGAATTAAGGAATTGAATGACTGAATTACTATAGAATTACTGAAAGTATTCCTTATGAAAAATATTCACAATGGCAAATAGTGACAACAAAAGTCGACTATTTTTCCACACACAACTTTTCAACACCATAACAACAGATGATTATAACATTACGTGTGTCAGTGTGTTGTAGAAAATTATAATGTACTGTGAAGAGAAAACTGTAATGGAAATATTAGTAGTAGTTTTAGCGGTTCTGACAACATACACCAACAAGAACATTAAAAAAAGACAATTACAAAAAAACAATTGAAAAGACTACCATAGATAACAGTAATGTCGCCACCTGTACTAATGTCGCCAGGCGCCAAATATTACGAATTATAGCATCACTACTGATTTTTGTGCCACTGAAGATGATACACAGTAGTTTATATCATGACTGTTTAATCTACTCAGTTTCAGCGTTGTTTTATGCTTTGTATCTGCAAGTATAGACGCTTTCAAATTTCGCTACGCGTTTTTTTCTTCGGGCGACGACGACAGCGGTACGACACTCAGTAAATAAACACTAGATGGCGACTCTACTGTTGGTAGCCACTTTGTAGATATTTTTGCAATTTGTTCATTTATAGCCCTAATATGACACAGATGAAGACACAAAATGACACACACTCTCCAGATAGCCCCTTCTAACTTTCCTGAAATCATGGATGTAGAAATGTAAGTATTAACGCCACCACACGTCTGTAAACAGAAAAAAAAGTTGTCCTGGCGACTTTAATGTTATCTACGGTAGTTAAAAAGAAAAGTGCAGCGTTTTGGTCGGACAAAGAAAAAAAAAATCTGAAAAAAGTGATGGAAAACAATATATATTTTTTGCATCTATTTATTTATAATTACATGAAAAATAGATCGCTACAAGTGCTTCATTATACAGTATGATGATATAGGAAGAGTTGTTGTTGTTAATATTTGCCGTGACGCCTGTTTGGGAGTAGTATACCTGATAGCATGCGAGGCGGCGGGAAACACGGACGACACAGGAGGGACAAAAAAAAAAAAAAAAAATCCTATAAATATTTACGTAAAAAAATACTAAATTAATATGAAAAAAATAGAGGGAAGATTTTTTTTTTGGGAGTAGGAAAAAAAGGCTAAGACAAAACCCATCACTATAAAACCATAACCAGCTTAGCTTATTTTTATAAGGGCGACTATAATATACATTGTCACGTGAGTTAGTTGAGACGACAGAAACGGCAAAATGAATTAAATACGTTCAAAGAGAAAAAAAACCTTAGAGGAATAACATAAACTTTTTTCATCCTGCTTATATATATATAAAAAAAAAAAAAAAAAAAAAATCGCGTTAGACGACAGAAACAGAAACAATGTAATACGAAGAAAATAAAAAACATGGGCGAAGAGGGATATCAGTAACATTTTTTTCGAAGGCTGGTTTTGGAGTGGTCATTTGTTTTTGGTAAAGAACTAACGCTAGATAGAACATCGCCGGGGTGGGGGGGGGGAGGTTTAAATGCCACTAACCACCAATGATTACACTGTTATCTTCTTTCCTATTATTGTCAACACGGCTATGCAATGTAGACACTTTCTGACACGCCTTCCATTTCAATATATTTTTACCCATTTTCTTATCATATCATTATTATTATTATTATTATTATCTATATACAAAAACAATATCTACGGTAATGAGAGAAAAAAAAGACATGGTTATTTTTTTCATTCAAAGACAGAGAAAGAAAGAATGAAAGAAATGAAAGAAGTTGAGGAAAAGTTTTGAGTTTTCTATTTTCTATGATTTTCTAATAAACTAAGACCTGTTAATTCCATCGCTAAGTATTCACAGATTATTAATTTTTTTCTTCAAAGGTTATTAAATTTTATGGTATTAGTTTTATATACAAAGCTTACTTATAGCCTAAAATAGGAGGAGGAGGAGGAGGAGGAGGAGGAGGAGGAGGAGAGGAGGAGGAGGAGGGAGGAGGAGGAGGAGGAGGAGGGAGGAGGAGGAGGAGGAGGAGGAGGAGGGAGAGGAGGAGGAGGAGGACTGGAGGAGGACTGGGAGAGACTGGAGGAGGAGGAGGACTGGAGGAGGAGGAGGACTGGAGAAGGAGGAGGAGGAGGAGGAGGGCTAAAAAAACTATAATAAGTTTGTACGATTAGTAATAAATAGATGGAAGTGTGTGTGTGTGTGGGTGTGGGTGGGTGTGTGTGTGTGTGTGTGTGTGTGTGTGTGTGTGTGTGTGTGTGTGTGTGTGTGTGTGTGTGTGTGTGTGTGTGTGTGCGTGTGTGTGTGTGCGTGTGTGTGTTAGTAAAAAAAAATACCTTAATACCCATATTACTAACACTACAACTATTACTATAATGATTCCACTACATAATATTATACACAGTAGAATATCTGTTTACATTATATCATTAGAAGAGCATAATATTAACCTTTTGTGCGTGTGCGTGTGTGTGTGTGCGTGTGTGTGTGTGTGGTGGTGTGTGTGTGTGTGTGTGTGTGTGTGTGTGTGTGTGGTGTGTGTGTTGTGTGTGTGTGTGTGTGTGTGTGTGTGTGTTGTGCGTGTGCGTGTGGCGTTGTGGCGTGTGGTGTGTGTGTGTGTGGTGTGTGTGTGTGTGCGTGTGTGTGTGTTTTGAAGAGGAAGAAAAGATGTTATTATGGAGAATTATTATTAGTTGTGGCAGCGAATCTCTTATTAATGTTCTCCTACACCCACTACTACATGTCAGGCACACCCAAGCCACCGCCACCACTATAGGGTTTACAGAGAGAGGCTTTCACTACATGGATATTTCTTCTACACTGATAATAATAACAAAGGTCAACTTAATACAGTAATAAAATAAATCTAGACACCATTAAATACAGACAGACTTACTGAGAGAGAGAGAGAGAGAGAGAGAGAGAGAGAGAGAGAGAGAGAGAGAGAGAGAGAGAGAGAGAGAGAGAGAGAGAGAGAGAGAGAGAGAGAGAGAGAGAGAGAGAGAGAGAGAGAGAGAGAGACAGACAGACACAGAGAGAGAGAAAGAGACAGACAGACAGAGAGAGAAAGAGACAGACAGAGAGAAAGAGACAGACAGACAGAGAGAGAAAGAGACAGACAGAGAGAGAGAGAGAGGAGGTAAAATTGACAGCAAAAAACAATATACAACAGAAACATGAGATGACAACTTCTTAGTCCAGCACTCCATGATGCATTCTGAGACAGACACACCTGGTGACATGACGGGAGGCGAGCCCAGGGTCCTAATGAACTCATACAACTAATACTTCACTAATACAGGATAGCTAGGGGAGAAGCAATGATGATATGGGAGAAGGTTTATATAGTTATTTAACCTGATGGCTTAGTTACAAGGACCGTCCCTGATAAAGAAATCTGGCTCACAAGACATTGATTTGAGGTAAAAAGAAGAATTTGTTGAGGTATCTTAGAACTTAATGATAATAAAGGCATTGTATTTTTTCTTCTATAATTGCTGATACTAACACTAATTGTAACGAGAGAGTGTGTGTGTGTGTGTCATTCACCCATGGTCTTGTCCACGCGAGTCAGACGCGCGATCGGCAGTTTCACCCTCCCGGTGCGAGCTTAGAGCTCACTATTACCGATCTTTGGGTAATGCTGGGACCTCACACACTACACACACCCATCCCCTTGCTCAAGGGGGACAGTAACCGCCTCAGTTTGTCAGTGAAAAATCCCGGGGAGCAGTGAGGCTTCGAACCGGCTAATCATAGAATGGCAGGCCAGTGCGCTATCCACTTGACCATCGTGTGTGTGTGTGTATATGTGTGTGTGCCTCAGTCCAGCTTACCAACCAGTGTGCCATAACCAATAACATAATTAACTTACTGGCAACTTTAAGAGGTAAACTTAAAACAGATCAAATCATCAAAAGCTGCCGTTACATGAAGGGTACAATATTGAGGAAGATAAATACATACAGGGTAGTATCCACACACGTATCACAAGGCCAACCCTTCACAAACAGCCTCTTCCCACACAGCAAAAGAAAAAAGACAACGGAATGAGGAACTAACAAAGAAAAAAAAAGTGTGATCCTAATGAAGAGTTTAACACCAAGCCTGAACAGATCCTCCTCCATCTATGCAGTAACAACAACACCCTTACAACTCACTGCCCTTCCCTCGCCATCAGACACACACAATCTCAATCCCTCTATACAACTCTTTCCCTCACTCTCTCAAACACAAACACACGTACGCACACACCACGGCAGGAATGTGATGGAGACAGCCATTGTGTAGAGAGGGAAGGACTAAGATTAATTTGTGAGACAGAGACATAGCATGAACGTAACTAGGAATAGATGGGAATATTATAGTCTTGGAAAATAGAGAGAGAGGAGAGACTTGTAAAGAAGAGAAAGAGAGGAGAGACTTGTAAAGCGAGAAGAGAGGAGAGACTTGTAAAGCAGAGAAAGAGGAGAGACTTGTAAAGCAGAGAAAGAGGAGAGACTTGTAAAGCAGAGACAGAGAGGAGAGACTTGTAAAGCAGAGAAAGAGAGGAGAGACTTGTAAAGCGAAGACAGAGAGGAGACACTTGTAAAGCAGAGAAAGAGAGGAGAGACTTGTAAAGCAGAGAAAGAGAGGAGAGACTTGTAAAGCAGAGAAAGAGAGGAGAGACTTGTAAAGCAGAGAAAGAGAGGAGACTTGTAAAGCAGAGAAAGAGAGGAGACTTGTAAAGCAGAGAAAGAGGAGAGACTTGTAAAGCAGAGAAAGAGAGGAGACTTGTAAAGCAGAGAAAGAGAGGAGATACTTGTAAAGCAGAGAAAGAGAGGAGAGACTTGTAAAGCAGAGAAAGAGAGGAGAGACTTGTAAAGAAGAGAGAAAGAAGAGACTTGTAAAGAAGAGAGAAAGAAGAGACTTGTAAAGCAGAGAAAGAAGAGACTTGTAAAGCAGAGAAAGAAGAGACTTGTAAAGCAGAGAAAGAGAGGAGACTTGTAAAGCAGAGAAAGAGAGGAGAGACTTGTAAAGCAGAGAAAGAGAGGAGAGACTTGTAAAGCAGAGAAAGAAGAGAGTGAGAAAGAGAACTTGTAAAGCAGAGAAAGAGAGGAGAGACTTGTAAAGCAGAGAAAGAGAGGGAGACTTGTAAAGCAGAGAAAGAGAGGAGAGACTTGTAAAGCAGAGAAAGAGAGGAGAGACTTGTAAAGCAGAGAAAGAGAGGAGAGACTTGTAAAGCAGAGAAAGAGAGGAGAGACTTGTAAAGCAGAGAAAGAGAGGAGAGACTTGTAAAGCAGAGAAAGAGGAGAGACTTGTAAAGCAGAGAAAGAGAGGAGAGACTTGTAAAGCAGAGAAGAGAGGAGAGACTTGTAAAGCAGAGAAAGGAGGAGAGACTTGTAAAGCAGAGAAAGGAGGAGAGACTTGTAAAGCAGAGAAAGAGAGGAGAGACTTGTAAAGCAGAGAAAGAGAGGAGAGACTTGTAAAGCAGAGAAAGAGAGGAGAGACTTGTAAAGCAGAGAAAGAGGAGACTTGTAAAGCAGAGAAAGAGAGGAGACTTGTAAAGCAGACAGAGAGGAGAGACTTGTAAAGCAGAGACAGAGAGGAGAGACTTGTAAAGCAGAGACAGAGAGGAGAGACTTGTAAAGCAGAGAAAGAGAGGAGACTTGTAAAGCAGAGAAAGAGAGGAGACTTGTAAAGCAGAGAAAGAAGAGACTTGTAAAGCAGAGAAAGGAGAGACTTGTAAAGCAGAGAAAGAAGAGACTTGTAAAGCAGAGAAAGAGGAGAGACTTGTAAAGCAGAGAAAGAAGAGACTTGTAAAGCAGAGAAAGAGAGAAGAGACTTGTAAAGCAGAGAAAGAGACTTGTAAAGCAGAGAAAGAGAGGAGAGACTTGTAAAGCAGAGAAAAGGAGAAGAGAATTGTAAAGCAGAGAAAGAGAGGAGAGACTTGTAAAGCAGAGAGAAAGAGGAGAGACTTGTAAAGCAGAGAAAGAGGAGAGACTTGTAAAGCAGAGAAAGAAAGCATACTTGTCAGACAAAGAGAAGGGAGGTGATGGGTGTGTGGGTTCCTACATTAACTCCTTGAACAGAATGATTACATGAGACCTCCTCCTCCTCCTTCTGCTTCACTGGAATGTTAGTTATGGTTAAACTACACTCTGTGGGGACATGATCAAACACCAAGGTAGTTGTGAGGGTTAAAAGATGCTGTTTCTCTCTCGTACAGGAACAGAACAGTGACAAGTGAGGTAGGAGGAGGGTATACTACATGAAGGTGTAGCTGTAGAGATGTAAGGGTGCGCTGAAGAAGCATATAGATAAATGATCCTATCCAGAACAGTGACACAAGTGGTAAGTGAGGTAGAAATTTAAGTAAAATGGTGTAAGGCTGTAAAGGTGGGGTGGGATAGTCATAGAAATAATCCTATCCAGTGAGTGGGGATGGGTGGGTTGGAGGATGGGGTTGGAGGATGGAGGATGGGGATGGATGGATGAGTCAGGGCCGGGATTGATCGATTGTAATGCCAAAAAAGGTGAAAGTGCCAGACATCAGAGGTCATATGGCACTATGGCAAAGCATATAAGGGGGAGGGGTTAAAGAATAATAGTGAAACGGTGAGGGAAGGGGAAAGAACGGAATGTTACAGCAGGATGGTTAGATCAGATGTAGGATGTGTATTTGTTGGAGGAAGGAGGTTACATTATTCATGGAGTAAAGTGAGGTAGCAAGTGTTAAAATGCAGGAAGGAAAAGGTGTAGATATGTAGAGGTGCGCTGAAATAGGGATATAAATGGTCCTGTCCAGGGAGTTAGTAAAGGATGGGGTAGTAGTAGTAAGGGAAAAGGATGGGTTAGTAGTACAGGTTGAAGTTCCCAAACTCGGCATCCCAAGACTCGGCAACACCCAAAACTCTGCTATGGTTCCGGATTTTCCAAAACACGGCAGAACACCCAAAACCCGGCGCGTAGTTGCCGGGTCGGCCGCTGGGTGCCACCACACTAGGCCGCTTGGTTTCTCCCGCCGATTTGTTTGTTGTTATTGTTCAGTGGTGTTGTGACTGTAGAGTTGTGTACACTGTTATTTTGTGTACTTCTACAGGTCTGTTATTGGTATTATGGCTCCCAAACGTCCAGGAACACCTACTGGTGGAAGTGAAAAGTAAAGGAAGAACAATGTGTTAACTATTTCTGAGAAAATTGACTTATTGATTTTTTTCATGTGATTTTCATGCTTTTTTTCCCCTTAATATATCTACGTTCTAAAAGTCGGAAAATTCCATTACTCGGCTCGGCGCTGGTCCCGAGGTTGCCGAGTTTGGGAACTTCAACCTGTGAGGGAAAAGGATGGGTTAGTAGTAAGGAACAACTCGTTATACCCGACATTAATAGGAAACATTAACCTATCGTTAGTCCTTTGTTGTGACACTGTCTTTGCAACTATGAGGCGGAGTGTCCCTGCATGCAAGCCAGTTACTGTAATTTGGGGTCATTCGGATACATTTTAAAGTTTCTTAGATTGGTAATAACTTTTTAACACTATTATCATTATTAATTATAGGAACTACCATGTGTAGGTCTTGCAGCCTCTAGTAGCTTCCTTATTTTCTTGTGTTCTTATTACCCTTGTGGTATTCGAATGACCCGAAATGACGGTATGTTTTTGTCGTTTTCGCACTTTTTGGATAGCTATTTCAATGGTCCTCGGGTGAAGAGAGCTTAGAGGTTTTTCTCATGTCTATAACCAGGTTAGCTTATGTTTCTAGTTAGCACTTTTACCTTCAGACTTATACACATCCCTGCCTTTATCCAAGACAGGGAATATCTTACTTTCCTTTCAACGGTAATACTTTTCACTACTTTTTTCATAACACTTCCAACTTTTCTAAAACTATAACTTTTCTTTATATTTCTAAAACAATGGATTTCTGATAACTATTTTTTTCTAAACCAAAGGATTTCCAACTTTTTTTTTCTAAACCAAAGGATTTCCGACTTTTTTTTTTCTAAACCAAAGGATTTCCAACTTCTTTTTTCTAAACCAAAGGATTTCCGACTTTTTTTTCTAAACCAAAGGATTTCCAACTTCTTTTTTCTAAACCAAAGGATTTCCAACTTCTTTTTTCTAAACCAAAGGATTTCCAACAACTTTTTTCTAAACAAATATTTCTCTAAGCATTTCCAACTTTTTTTCCCCGAAACCAATGCATTTCCAACCCCTTTCCTTCCAAAACCAAGCACTGCACAACTCTTTTTCCACACACACACACAGCAATATGCACTTTCTTCATTAACTTTCCATATGCAACACCAAATCGCAAAACTTTTCTCCCATGGAACAAGGAACGAACAATTTCTTTCTCTCGAGTGTAACGCAAAACTGTGAACACTTATATATATTTTCCATTGTGAGAAAGGAGGAAGAGTGAAGTTGTGATGGAACACACACACACACACACACACACACACACACACACACACACAGTAGCTATACACTTCTGAACTTTAATAAAAAATCACCTTTTCTTCTAATTTGGTATATGGAATAAAGGTTGAAAAATGGTACTATTATTGAACTACTTCTTAACCATCATCATCACTTTGTTTGTTGTTGTTGTTGTGTTGTTACTGTTGGTCAATAACGTCGAAAAAAATTCTTAATGTTGGTTCATGTGAAAAAATAACTTGGTCTATGAAAAAAAATAAAGACAATGTTGCTGCTGTTGTTGTTGTTGTTGTTGTTGTTGTTGTTGTTGTTGTTAATATTAGTCGTCCTCCTCTTCCTCTTCTTCATTATCATCATCTTCCCCCTCCTCTTCATCTTGATCAATAGCTTCTTCTTTACCCTCTTCTTCTTCCTCCTCTTCTTCACCTACTGCTTCCTTGTCCTCCTCTTCTTCTTCATCTACTCCGTCTTTGTCGTCCTCTTCCTCTTCCTCCTCCTCTTCTTCATCTACTGCTTCCTTGTCCTCCTCTTCTTCTTCATCTACTCCGTCTTTGTCGTCCTCTTCCTCTTCCTCCTCCTCTTCTTCACCTACTGCTTCCTTGTCCTCCTCTTCTTCTTCATCTACTCCGTCCTTGTCTTCCTCTTCCTCTTCCTCTTCCTCCTCTCCTCTTCATCTACTGCTTCTTTATCTTCCTCCTCCTCCTCCTCCTCCTCTTCCTCCATATCCTCCCCCTCTTCACCATCTTGGGCTTCATTCTCATCGCCATCGTTCTCATTCTTCTGAGGAACAGCAAAACATGACCATCAATATTATATGTTTATATAGAATAGATATAAACTATCTCCCACTAACTCTCTACTAATAGCTATTAACTAATGTCTAACCTAATCTAACTCCACTAATGTCTGCTGGCCATAGTTTGTTAGTGGAAGAAGTTGCAAAGAAGTTCTGGCAGCCTTTATGCTGTATCAGTATAATGATAAAGTTGCACCATAACATTTGTCTATATAAAGTTAGTAGATCCTATTTATTTATTTATCATTTAATTATAACGTCAAATACATTCACATACCTCTTCTTCTTCTTCTTCTTCTTCCTCCTCCTCCTCCTCCTCCTCCTCACTGGCTATCCTGTAACTCTTCTTCTTCACTGTAGTCTGCCTCGAGCTCCTCCTGAAAGAGATTACAAAACACAATTAGAAAAAACAGGAACTTAAGTCTGAAAAGTAATTTTTTCTACTATTCGGGAAATAAATAAAATGGTCAGACTTTCTTAATTTTTGTATTAATTAAACGCAAACTTGAGGTGAAATTAGACCTTTCACACCCTAGACAGGACAACAATAAATGCACCAAATAATGAAGAATTGATGTAGGTAGCTTATACAAAAATCCAGATATCACAGAAAAAGACAAAGGGCCATGTTTGCAAGGGTGGCCATTGTTATTGTCCACTACAGTCTATTTTGTTTAACGAGGCAAAAATTCCTTTAGTCATAAGGTTCATTTAATTGCCTTGTTTACATGATATAGGTCTATGAAAAATACACTATTTGAGAGCGTAGTCCTCCTTTCCTCTCATTGCATATCAAGGTCATCTTTGCCCTTAAAAATGCTTCATTTTGATCTTTGGTGTTTTTTCCCTTTAGTGCGCCTTTGTTTTGCTCCCTGTTACTTGGCTCTTGTGTGTGCTCCATATTATTCTTCTTTGTTTTGTCGTCTCTATTTTGCGCTCTTTGTGATTATTGCTCATTTGTCTCCTTTCTTTTTGCATTATCCAGTCATTTGTGCGTCCTTTGTTTTTCGTCCTCTTTCTGTGCTCGCTTTCTTGTTCTCATCTTATTATCTAGTCGTCCTTGTTTTCCTCTTATCCTCTTACTCTTTCTCTTCTCATCTATTATGTCTTCTTTGTTTTCCTCTCACTTCTGTCTCCTTGTCTTTCTCCATATTTCTCCTTTTTTGTCTCACTCATTTGTGGCTCCTTTGTTTGCTTCCATCTGTTATTCTCATTTGTGTCTGTTGCGCCTCCTCTATTATTGCTCTTTGATGTGTTCTATCTCCCACTACTCTTCTAGCAGCCTTTGTGCTTGTCTTCCTATTATCTAGCTCCCTTGTGTGTTGCGTCCACTTGTTATGTGAGAGTCCTTAGGTTTGTTGCGTCCCTTTATGGCTGTTCCTTATGTTAGTTGCGTCCACGTACTGTGGTCCTTTGGTGTTGTTGCATCCCATGTTATCGTCTATTGTTATGCATTACCATTATAAGGCGTCATTATGTTGCTTCACTGTATATGTGCTCTTGGTTCTTTCTTCCTACTCTTGCTCCTTTGTCTCTGTTGCTCCATCTATGGGCTCCTTGGTGATGTTGCTTCCACTATAGTTGCGTCCTTAGGTGTTAAGATGTTCCACTATTATGTGGCGTACACTGGATGTAGTTGAACATTCACTTTTGTGCTCTAGTTGTGGACAATATTATTGGGTCACTTTGTATTGTTGCGTCCATTATTAGCGACTTTGGTGTTTAGCGTTCCACACTCCTATGATCGGCTCCTTGGCATTGCTCCATATAATGTCGTCTTGATGTGTTGCTTTCCACATCGTAGTGCTCACCATGAAAGACAGTGTGCTTCATGTTTGAGGCGTGCCTTTGTGTATTGTCCACTCTTATTTTTGTGTTACGAGGCGTAATTCCATTATATGGCTCATCTTGAGTGTTATGCTCCATATGTGTCAACTTTATGGGTTGCTATGCATCAATACAGTGCATCCTTGAGTGTTGTGTTCCACTGTTAGGGCGTCCTGTGTTTTGCTCCACATTAGCTGGCGTCACTTTGTGTTGGGTCATATTATTGCCCTTGTGTTTATAGCGTCATAGTTATGTGGCGTCCTTTGGTGTTGTTGCTTCCACTATTATGTGGCGTCCTTTGGTGTTGTTGCTTCCACTATTATGTGGCGTCCTTTGGTGTTGTTGCGTCCACTAGTTATGTGGCGTCCTTTGGTGTTGTTGCGTCCACTATTATGTGGCGTCCTTTGGTGTTGTTGCGTCCACTATTATGTGGCGTCCTTTGGTGTTGTTGCGTCCACTTTATGTGGCGTCCTTTGGTGTTGTTGCGTCCACTGTTATGTGGCGTCCTTAGGTGTTGTTGCGTCCACTATTATGTGGCGTCCTTTGGTGTTGTTGCTCCACTGTTATGTGGCGTCCTTTGGTGTTGTTGCGTCCACTATTATGTGGCGTCCTTTGGTGTTGTTGCTCCACTATTATGTGGCGTCCTTTGGTGTTGTTGCGTCCACTATTATGTGGCGTCCTTTGGTGTTGTTGCGTCCACTATTATGTGGCGTCCTTTGGTGTTGTTGCTTCCACTATTATGTGGCGTCCTTTGGTGTTGTTGCGTCCACTATTATGTGGCGTCCTTTGGTGTTGTTGCTTCCACTATTATGTGGCGTCCTTTGGTGTTGTTGCTTCCACTATTATGTGGCTCCTTTGGTGTTGTTGCGTTCCACTTTATGTGGCGTCCTTTGGTGTTGTTGCGTCCACTATTATGTGGCGTCCTTGGTGTTGTTGCTTCCACTATTATGTGGCTCCTTTTGGTGTTGTTGCGTCCACTGTTATGTGGCGTCCTTTGGTGTTGTTGCTTCCACTATTATGTGGCGTCCTTTGGTGTTGTTGCGTCCACTATTATGTGGCGTCCTTTGGTGTTGTTGCGTCCACTGTTATGTGGCGGTCCTTTGGTTTGCTCCTGTTTGTGGGTCCCTTTGTGTTGTGCTTCCACTGTTATGTGGCGTCCTTTGGTGTTGTTGCGTCCACTATTATGTGGGTGCGTCCTTTGGTGTTGTTGCTTCCACTGTTATGTGGCGTCCTTTGGTGTTGTTGCTCCACTTTATGTGGCGTCCTTTGGTGTTGTTGCGTCCACTTTATGTGGCGTCCTTGGTGTTGTTGCGTCCACTTTATGTGGCGTCCTTTGGTGTTGTTGCTTCCACTATATGGCGTCTAGTGTTGTTGCGTCCACTGTTATGTGGCGTCCTTTGGTGTTGTTGCTTCCACTATTATGTGGCGTCCTTTAGGTGTTGTTGCTTCCACTGATTATGTGGCGTCCTTTGGTGTTGTTGCGTCCACTATTATGTGGCGTCCTTTGGTGTTGTTGCTTCACTGTTATGTGGCGTCTTTGGTGCGTTGCGTCCACTATTATGTGGCGTCCTTTGGTGTTGTTGCGTCCACTATTATGTGGCGTCCTTTGGTGTTGTTGCTCCACTGTTATGTGGCCTCCTTTGGTGTTGTTGCGTCCACTGTTATGTGGCGTCCTTTGGTGTTGTTGCTTCCACTATTATGTGGCGTCCTTTGGTGTTGTTGCGTCCACTGTTATGTGGCGTCCTTTGGTGTTGTTGCGTCCACTGTTATGTGGCGTCCTTTGGTGTTGTTCGTCCACTGTTATGTGGCGTCCTTTGGTGTTGTTGCTTCCACTATTATGTGGCGTCCTTTGGTGTTGTTGCGTCCACTTTATGTGGCGTCCTTTGGTGTTGTTGCGTCCACTATTATGTGGCGTCCTTTGGTGTTGTTGCGTCCACTGTTATGTGGCGTCCTTTGGTGTTGTTGCGTCCACTGTTATGTGGCGTCCTTTGGTGTTGTTGCGTCCACTGTTATGTGGCGTCCTTTGGTGTTGTTGCGTCCACTATTATGTGGCGTCCTTAGGTGTTGTTGCGTCCACTATTATGTGGCGTCCTTAGGTGTTGTTGCGTCCACTATTATGTGGCGTCCTTTGGTGTTGTTGCGTCCACTATTATGTGGCGTCCTTTGGTGTTGTTGCGTCCACTGTTATGTGGCGTCCTTGGTGTTGTTGCGTCCACTATTATGTGGCGTCCTTTGGTGTTGTTGCGTCCACTATTATGTGGCGTCCTTTGGTGTTGTTGCTTCCACTATTATGTGGCGTCCTTTGGTGTTGTTGCTTCCACTATTATGTGGCGTCCTTTGGTGTTGTTGCTTCCACTATTATGTGGCGTCCTTTGGTGTTGTTGCGTCCACTGTTATGTGGCGTCCTTTGGTGTTGTTGCGTCCACTATTATGTGGCGTCCTTTGGTGTTGTTGCGTCCACTATTATGTGGCGTCCTTTGGTGTTGTTGCTCCACTATTATGTGGCGTCCTTTGGTGTTGTTGCTTCCACTATTATGTGGCGTCCTTTGGTGTTGTTGCGTCCACTATTATGTGGCGTCCTTTGGTGTTGTTGCGTCCACTATTATGTGGCGTCCTTTGGTGTTGTTGCGTCCACTATTATGTGGCGTCCTTTGGTGTTGTTGCGTCCACTGTTATGTGGCGTCCTTTGGTGTTGTTGCGTCCACTATTATGTGGCGTCCTTTGGTGTTGTTGCGTCCACTATTATGTGGCGTCCTTTGGTGTTGTTGCTTCCACTATTATGTGGCGTCCTTAGGTGTTGTTGCGTCCACTATTATGTGGCGTCCTTTGGTGTTTGTTGCGTCCACTATTATGTGGCGTCCTTTGGTGTTGTTGCGTCCACTTTATGTGGCGTCCTTTGGTGTTGTTGCGTCCACTTTATGTGGCTCCTTTGTGTTGTTGCTTCCACTATTATGTGGCGTCCTTTGGTGTTGTTGCTTCCACTATTATGTGGCGTCCTTTGGTGTTGTTGCTTCCACTATTATGTGGCGTCCTTTGGTGTTGTTGCTTCCACTTTATGTGGCATCCTTTGGTGTTGTTGCTTCCACTATTATGTGGCGTCCTTTGGTGTGTATGTTTTGCGTCCTTTGGTGTTGTTGCTCCACTGTTATGTGGCGTCCTTTGGTGTGTTCACTTTTGCGTCCTTTGGTGTGTTGCGTCCTTTGTGTTGTTGCGTCCTTTGGTGTTGTTGCGTTCCACTATTATGTGGCGTCCTTTGGTGTTTTCCATTTGCGTCCTTTGGTGTTGTTGCGTCCACTGTTATGTGGCGTCCTTTGGTGTTGTTGCTTCCACTATTATGTGGCGTCCTTTGGTGTTGTTGCTTCCACTATTATGTGGCGTCCTTTGGTGTTGTTGCGTCCACTATTATGTGGCGTCCTTTGGTGTTGTTGCTTCCACTATTATGTGGCGTCCTTTGGTGTTGTTGCGTCCACTATTATGTGGCGTCCTTTGGTGTTGTTGCTTCCACTATTATGTGGCGTCCTTTGGTGTTCTTTGCGTCCTTTGTGTTGTTGCTTCCACTGTTATGTGGCGTCCTTTGGTGTTGTTGCTTCCACTATTATGTGGCGTCCTTTGGTGTTGTTGCGTCCACTATTATGTGGCGTCCTTTGGTGTTGTTGCGTTCCACTATTATGTGGCGTCCTTTGGTGTTGTTGCTTCCACTATTATGTGGCGTCCTTAGGTGTTGTTGCGTCCACTATTATGTGGCGTCCTTTGGTGTTGTTGCGTCCACTATTATGTGGCGTCCTTTGGTGTTGTTGCTTCCACTATTATGTGCGTCCTTTGGTGTTGTTGCTTCCCATGTTATGTGGCGTCCTTTGGTGTTGTTGCTTCCACTATTATGTGGCGTCCTTTGGTGTTGTTGCTTCCATTATTATGTGGCGTCCTTTGGTGTTGTTGCGTCCACTGTTATGTGGCGTCCTTTGGTGTTGTTGCGTCCACTGTTATGTGGCGTCCTTTGGTGTTGTTGTGTCCACTATTATGTGGCGTCCTTTGGTGTTGTTGCGTCCACTGTTATGTGGCGTCCTTAGGTGTTGTTGCGTCCACTGTTATGTGGCGTCCTTTGGTGTTGTTGCTTCCACTATTATGTGGCGTCCTTTGGTGTTGCTGCGTCCACTGTTATGTGGCGTCCTTTGGTGTCAAGCCTATGACCAAATGGTGTCTAAACTTTCCTCAAGCCTATGACCCTACAACAACCATACTACAAGGGTAACCATATGCAATAGTATTAAACCAATGCTAGACAATGCTAGGACACACCACCAGTCACTCATGCATGTTCCCTCACCTTTGGGCAACGGAGTGGGAGCTGTAACCGCCTGGCGAGTCCTCCTCCTCCTCGTCCTCCTCCTCCTCCTCCTCCTCCACCTCCTCGTCACTCTCCACATACTTCCGGTGGGAGGTTTGGCGCAGGCTTCTCCGACTGGCGGCCTCGGACACCACCTGTTGTGTCCTGGCGCGGCGGTGACCCCTGCTGCTGCTGCTGCTGCCGGAGGGGGTGGTGGTGGTGGTGGCCTGGAGGGGGGAGACACAGGGAGGGGGGGTTATGGATAGCTTTAAACACTGTAGATAGGGACTCAACATATACAAACGCCACTACTCTACTATAGTCTATTCACTTAAGCTGGATTCTTGGGAGCTGCTCGCTGCCTAGACGAGTTTGTAAGGACGTCGCTGATTGGCTGATAGACTCGGGCTGGGTGGCGTTGGTGGTGGTACTTGCCTCGCCGCAACCCAAAACCCTTGCCTTGCCTTAGAAAAATATTCATATTTCTTGGCTTTACTCATCTCTTACACAAGATAGGCCTATTTTGTTTGCATCAGTGAATCAGGCAGTGATTGTTCAACAACAACACGCCATTCATAACTCAATAGGGTAAAAAATAAAGTCATGACTGACTATCACAAGAGTAGGTGGACTTTTAGGTTTTCAGTGCATTGAAATGTTGTACTCCTACCCGATATTACCAAACTACCAGATGATATTTATGAAAGCTGAGCCTATCATCGTGTTCATAATACATTGCTGCATATCAAGAGCATAAAAAAATTACACTAAGACTTCACTAATATTAAGATAATTGAAGGAAAGTAAAAGAGTGTATAAACATTATTTCTTGCTTATTTTGCTTCAACTCGCTCTAACTCCATAAATTTTGGTCGCATTCAATTTTCAAGAACTGTTTCAAAATCCTTATACTTTTCCGCTTCCTGTGGTATGTAGCACGTACCAATAAGGAAAAGAGTAGGTGGTCAAAATAAATGGCTAAGAAAGTTAAACTACTACTGCAAACTGGCACAGTGACGGGTGAGCATTGCTCCTATACAGGAGAGACTTTTTCTCAGGAGAGCTATCAGAGACTCCACCCGTCACGGCACCAGTTTGAAACAGTTTAACTTTCTTAGCCATTTTGACCACCTACTCTTTTCCTTATTGGTACGTGCTACATACCACAGGTAGCGGAAAAGTATAAGGATTTTGAAACAGTTCTTGAAAATTGAATGCGACCAAAACTTATGGAGTTACAGCGAGTTGAAGCAAAATAAGCAAGAAAAAATTTTATACACTCTTTTACTTTCCTTCAATTATCTTAATATTAGTGTAGTCTTAGTGTAATTTTTTTATGCTCATGATATGCAGCAATGTATTATGAACCCGATGGTAGGCTCAGCTTTTATAAATATCATCTGGTAGCTTGGTAATATCGGGTAGGAGTACAACATTTCAATGCACTGAAAACCTAAAAGTCCGCCTACTCTTGTGATAGTCAGTCATGACTTTATTTTTTACCCTATTGAGTTATGAATGGCGTGTTGTTGTTGAACAATCACTGCCTGATTCACTGATGCAAACAAAATAGGCCTATCTTGTGTAAGAGGTGAGTAAAGCCAAGAAATATGAATATTTTTCTGAGGCAACGCAAGGGTTTTGGGTTGAGGCTAGGCAAGTACCACCACCATCGCCACCCAGCCCGAGTCTATCAGCCAATCAGCGACGTCCTTACAAACTCGGCTAGGCATCGAGCAGCTCCCAGCCCAGGAATCCAGGCTTAAGTGAATAGACTATAGTTGCCTCCTATGGAAACTGGTAACCTGGATGTCACACTAGCCCCGTGTCCCGGATGTTAATTAGATAATATATATATAGGGTAATCATAAGTTTGTTGGTTTTTGTTGTCGCGTGTCTGGAGCAGGTGAGCGGCTGAGGTGTTGTGCCCTGTGAAAAAGGGGGGCAAGCGGCCATTAGCTGGGTTGTTGTCGGAGAGAAGAAGAGAGTCGAGAGAGAGGTCAGGAGCTCCGGTTCTGTAGGGCAGTGGAAGCGTGCTGGGTACAGAGGTACAGAGGTATTGATGGATATTTGTTGCTGGAGTGTTCATTAGTGGTATTTGAGTCTGTTGTCGGAGGATTTTGTGCTGTTCTCCGTTTGGTGGGGCTTGGTGAGATCTAGACTCTGTGCCGGCAAGATTGTTGAAGTGATGTCTGGAGACCACAACGATTCAAGGTAACGTGCTGATACAATTATGTGTATATTTGAATCTACAATTGTGTATTTGTTGATGGTGATTGCCAGTAGTTTATCACCAGACGTCACACTAACCCCGTGTCCCGGATGTCACACTAGCCCCGTGTCCCGGGGTACCACAGGCTCAAGGGCTAATGCCACGGAGATGAGCACCGAGGCCACGCGCAGCTTAGTGTGTGCCCCCGTCTTTACCTTTACCTTACTACTATAAAACTACCACCAACAGAGACATGATAGGTTTTTCTAAGCCCTTATTCCTAATACTCCATTCACTCCACAGTCAGTCACTCACCTCCCTGTGTCTGCTGCCCCCCCTGGGTGGTGGGTGGGAGGCGGGGGGCTCGGGCACCTCCTCCTCGGCCCTGGTGGGGCAGGTGCGGTGGATGTACTTGCTGCCGCGCTTCTTGGTCCTGTTGCTGCAGTCCACACACGCCCAGTCCTTCCTGGGGGGCGAGGCAGGGACAGGAGGGGGGTTAGGTACTGAGTGTGTTATATACGGATGAATACCGAGTTAATACATGCGGTAAATGAGTTAATAAATCCTGGCTCTGTATATGCATAAATATCTGTGGTGATAAGGCAGGGACAGGCATGCTTTTAGGCACTGGGTGTGTGTGTGTATAATGATAAATAGGGAGGCTGTAGGTATTGGGTGTGTAGGTGAAAGGATGAATAGGTAGGTTATGCATGAGGATACCAATCTAATAGAACAACATAGAGAAAAAGCAGCAAGCAGTCCTCTAAATATTTTTTTTTTTTTTTTTTTTTTTTCCTGAGTTGGTCTTTTATGATTTTTTTTTTTAATCATGGTGGGAAAAAAAATGTGAAAAAAGTCAGTTAAAAAAATTTGAAAAAAGTCTTAAAAAAATGTGAAAAAAGTCAGTTAAAAAAATGTGAAAAAAGTCAGTTAAAAAAATGTGAAAAAAGTCAGTTAAAAAAATGTGAAAAAAATCAAAGTAAAAAAAATGTGAAAAAAGTCATGGTAAAAAAAATGTGAAAAAAGTCGAAGTAAAAAAAATGTGAAAAAAATCAGAGTAAAAAAAATGTGAAAAAAGTCGAAGTAAAAAAAATGTGAAAAAAGTCAGTAAGAAAAATGTGAAAAAAGTCAAAGTAAAAAAAATGTGAAAAAAATCTGAGTTAAAAAAAATGTGAAAAAAGTCAAAGTAAAAAAAATGTGAAAAAAGTCAAAGTAAAAACAATGTGAAAAAAGTCAAAGTAAAAAAAATGTGAAAAAAGTCAAAGTAAAAAAAACGTGAAAAAAGTCAAAGTAAAAAAAATGTGAAAAAAGTCAGAGTAAAAAATGTAAAAAGTAAATAAAAAAGTGAAAAGGTAAAAAAAATGGTGTAAAAAACTGAAAAAAAAAGTAAAAGGGTAAAAAAAAAATGGATAATTAGTTCGGTAAAAAAATGTGCAAAAAAGCAATAAAAAAAAATGGTGTGTAAAGAAAAACAATAGGCAAAAATTATGGTGTATGGTTAAGAATGGCGGATGGTACCACATTGCCCTGGTCTGTAGCGGCGGGTCGTGGCACTCGGAGTGGTAGGCGGCGGGGCAGATGGAGCAGAAGATGAGACCCAGGCCACGCACACACACGCGGCACACCTTCTCCTTCTTCCCCCCCCGCCCCTTACCCACCTCCTCCCCTTCCTCAAGCACCTGCAACACACACACACACACACACACACACGAGAAAGATAATTACTACAATGATCCGACCAAAAATGGAATATGCTGCCATTGTGCCTGGGAGAGAGAGGGAGGCATGTCAGACCACACACACACACAGGCACAGGCACAGGCACATACACACAGACACACATACACAGGCACACACATCCCCATATAAAAAGAAGCATGTGAAAAAGTTGGAGAGGATACAGAGAATGGCAAGAAAGATGGTACCAGAGCTAGAAGAACTTTCTTATGAGTAAAGGTTGAAGGAGATAAAGTTACCAACACTCGAGCAGAGAAGAGAAAGAGGAGACTTAATAACCATTTTTGAAGCTGATAACAAAGATGGAAGAAACAGACCATGAGAGACTACTGACTCGGAAACAAAGAGAAGGTCGCTACACAAGAGGGTCAATACAGGACTCCACCACCTGTAGTCGTCCCGCAAACCTGTCACTACTTCTTCAGGTTCTAGACATGTTTTGTGATGGGAGGAGCTTTGGAGTTTAGTGTTGAGTGAATTTGTTGATGTTGAATTGAGGTGATTTGGGTTAGGTCACATTATATCCTAAATAACAGGCTGATACACTTCATGAACCTGTCTAACCCTACAGCAGCCTACATGACATGACATGACTAAATAACAGGCTGATACACTTCATGAACCTGTCTAACCCTACAGCAGCCTACATGACATGACATGACTAAATAACAGGCTGATACACTTCATGAACCTGTCTAACCCTACAGCAGCCTACATGACATGACTAAATAACAGGCTGATACACTTCATGAACCTGTCTAACCCTACAGCAGCCTACATGACATGACATGACTAAATAACAGGCTGATACACTTCATGAACCTGTCTAACCCCACAGCAGCCTACATGACATGACTAAATAACTGGCTGATACACTTCATCAACCTGTCTAACCCCACAGCAGCCTACATGACATGACATGACTAAATAACAGGCTGATACACTTCATCAACCTGTCTAACCCCACAGCAGCCTACATGACATGACATGACTAAATAACAGGCTGATACACTTCATGAACCTGTCTAACCCCACAGCAGCCTACATGACATGACATGACTAAATAACAGGCTGATACACTTCATGAACCTGTCTAACCCCACAGCAGCCTACATGACATGACTAAATAACTGGCTGATACACTTCATCAACCTGTCTAACCCCACAGCAGCCTACATGACATGACATGACTAAATAACAGGCTGATACACTTCATCAACCTGTCTAACCCCACAGCAGCCTACATGACATGACATGACTAAATAACAGGCTGATACACTTCATGAACCTGTCTAACCCACAGCAGCCTACATGACATGACATGACTAAATAACAGGCTGATACACTTCATGAACCTGTCTAACCCCACAGCAGCCTACATGACATGACATACTAAATAACTGGCTGATGACACTTCATCCAACCTGTCTAACCCACAGCAGCCTACATGACATGACATGACTAAATAACAGGCTGATACACTTCATCAACCTGTCTAACCCCACAGCAGCCTACATGACATGACATGACTAAATAACAGGCTGATACACTTCATGAACCTGTCTAACCCCACAGCAGCCTACATGACATGACATGACTAAATAAACAACACATTCATAGGTGAGTGAATTGAATCATTATGAGTGAGTTGAATGAATATCTTATGTGGGGTGTTGCCATCTCATTCATTACTTTACTAAATAAACAAGACATTCATCGTTATATTGCCAGGTCAGAAGCAAGATCACCGCCAGTCTGCTCTCTCTCTCTCTCTCTCCTCTCTCTCTCTCTCTCTCTCTCTCTCTCTCTCTCTCTCTCTCTCTCTCTCTCTCTCTCTCTCTCTCTCTCGCTCGCTCTCTCTCTCTCTCTCTCTCTCTGTCTCTCTCTTTTCTCTCTCCCTGTAAATACTGGTACCTTTTTATTTACTATTATATCTAGTCAACCCACACGTATAATTCTACACACACACACACGTCTCACCTTCCGCCTGTCCCTGTGGGTGCTGGCAGTCTTGGGGCGGCAGGCGGGGCAAAGCCAGGGGTCGGTGGGCTTCTCCTTGAGGGGGGGACGCAGGCAGCCCCAGTGGTAGCTCACCTCACACCGCTCACAGATGGACAGCGGCATCAGCGTGTTCTGGTGGCGGCACACCTTGCACTTCTGTGGATGTAGGGGGAGTGTTAGTGTGACAGAGGAAATGGGGAAGAAGGAAGGACAAGGTGTATATGACAGGCTATGGAAGGGATGCAATGAGTGTAGTGATGGAGATGAAAACCTATGTGTGAGGGTTAAGTCAGTGTTTCAAATTTTTTTTATACCACCACGCCCCCTTCAGTAGTGGGTCCTTGCCTCCATGCCCCCCCACTCCCCCCTTCTTTAACCAAAATAATCAAGAAAGAAAAAGAAAACTGAAAAAATGGTGTTTTTAGCTCTAGTATTGTGTATGTAATTATTCATAAACGCATTGCATATACCCAGCAGATTTAGTGAGATCATGTTTAATGAAAAACTTAACAGCATTTCCTTTATCTCTCTGGCCTCACGCCCCCCTTGGTAATTATCTCCCTTGGTTGGCTTGCCTCAGGAAGATAGATAAAAGGCTACAGGTGCTACAGGCTCCAACATAAACACACCCATGATGCCTCAGGAAGATAGATAAAAGGCTACAGGTGCTACAGGCTCCAACATAAACACACCCATGATGCCTCAGGAAGATAGATAAAAGGCTACAGGTGTTATAGGCTCCAACATAAACACACCCATGATGCCTCAGGAAGATAGATAAAAGCCTACAGGTGCTACAGGCTCCCACATAAACACACCCATGATGGCTGGGAAGATAGATAAAAGGCTACAGGTGTTATAGGCTCCAACATAAACACACCCATGATGCCTCAGGAAGATAGATAAAAGGCTACAGGTGCTACAGGCTCCCACATAAACACACCCATGATGCCTCAGGAAGATAGATAAAAGGCTACAGGTGCTACAGGCTCCCACATAAACACACCCATGATGCCTCAGGAAGATAGATAAAAGGCTACAGGTGCTACAGGCTCCACATAAACACACCCATGATGCCTCAGGAAGATAGATAAAAGGCTACAGGTGCTATAGGCTCCCACATAAACACACCCATGATGCCTCAGGAAGATAGATAAAAGGCTACAGGTGCTACAGGCTCCCACATAAACACACCCATGATGCCTCAGGAAGATAGATAAAAGGCTACAGGTGCTATAGGCTCCCACATAAACACACCCATGATGCCTCAGGAAGATAGATAAAAGGCTACAGGTGCTACAGGCTCCCACATAAACACACCCATGATGCTCAGGAAGATAGATAAAAGGCTACAGGTGTTATAGGCTCCACCATAAACACACCCATGATGCCTCAGGAAGATAGATAAAAGGCTACAGGTGCTATAGGCTCCCACATAAACACACCCATGATGCCTCAGGAAGATAGATAAAAGGCTACAGGTGCTACAGGCTCCACATAAACACACCCATGATGGCTGGGAAGATAGATAAAAGGCTACAGGTGTTATAGGCTCCCACATAAACACACCATGATGGCTGGGAAGATAGATAAAAGGCTACAGGTGTTATAGGCTCCACATAAACACACCCATGATGCCTCAGGAAGATAGATAAAAGGCTACAGGTGTATAGGCTCCCACATAAACACACCCATGATGGCTGGGAAGATAGATAAAAGGCTACAGGTGTTATAGGCTCCCACATAAACACACCCATGATGGCTGGGAAGATAGATAAAAGGCTACAGGTGTTATAGGCTCCCACATAAACACACCCATGATGCCTCAGGAAGATAGATAAAAGGCTGCAGGTGCTACAGGCTCCACCATAAACAACACCCATGATGGCTGGGAAGATAGATAAAAGGCTACAGTGTTATAGGCTCCCACATAAACACACCCATGATGCCTCAGGAAGATAGATAAAAGGCTACAGGTGTTATAGGCTCCACCATAAACACACCCATGATGCCTCAGGAAGATAGATAAAAGGCTACAGGTGTTATAGGCTCCCACATAAACACACCCATGATGGCTGGGAAGATAGATAAAAGGCTACAGGTGCTACAGGCTCCAACATAAACACACCCATGATGCCTCAGGAAGATAGATAAAAGGCTACAGGTGTTATAGGCTCCCACATAAACACACCCATGATGCCTCAGGAAGATAGATAAAAGGCTACAGGTGCTATAGGCTCCCACATAAACACACCCATGATGGCTGGGAAGATAGATAAAAGGCTACAGGTGTTATAGGCTCCCACATAAACACACCCATGATGCCTCAGGAAGATAGATAAAAGGCTACAGGTGCTATAGGCTCCCACATAAACACACCCATGATGGCTGGGAAGATAGATAAAAGGCTACAGGTGCTATAGGCTCCAACATAAACACACCCATGATGCCTCAGGAAGATAGATAAAAGGCTACAGGTGCTACAGGCTCCCACATAAACACACCCATGATGGCTGGGAAGATAGATAAAAGGCTACAGGTGCTATAGGCTCCCACATAAACACACCCATGATGCCTCAGGAAGATAGATAAAAGGCTACAGGTGTTATAGGCTCCCACATAAACACACCCATGATGCCTCAGGAAGATAGATAAAAGGCTACAGGTGCTATAGGCTCCCACATAAACATACCCATGATGCCTCAGGAAGATAGATAAAAGGCTACAGGTGTTATAGGCTCCCACATAAACACACCCATGATGCCTCAGGAAGATAGATAAAAGGCTACAGGTGCTACAGGCTCCCACATAAACACACCCACGATGCCTCAGGATGATAGATAAAAGGCTACAGGTGCTATAGGCTCCCACATAAACACACCCTGATGCCTCAGGAAGATAGATAAAAGGCTACAGGTGCTATAGGCTCCCACATAAACACACCCATGATGCCTCAGGAAGATAGATAAAAGGCTACAGGTGTTATAGGCTCCCACATAAACACACCCATGATGCCTCAGGAAGATAGATAAAAGGCTACAGGTGCTATAGGCTCCCACATAAACACACCCATGATGCCTCAGGAAGATAGATAAAAGGCTACAGGTGCTATAGGCTCCCACATAAACACACCCATGATGCCTCAGGAAGATAGATAAAAGGCTACAGGTGTTATAGGCTCCCACATAAACACACCCATGATGCCTCAGGAAGATAGATAAAAGGCTACAGGTGTTATAGGCTCCCACATAAACACACCCATGATGGCTGGAAGTAGATAAAAGGCTACAGGTGCTATAGGCTCCAACATAAACACACCCATGATGCCTCAGGAAGATAGATAAAAGGCTACAGTGCTACAGGCTCCCACATAAACACACCCATGATGCCTTAGGAAGATAGATAAAAGGCTACAGGTGGTATAGGCTCCCACATAAACACACCCATGATGCCTCAGGAAGATAGATAAAAGGCTACAGGTGTTATAGGCTCCCACATAAACACACCATGATGGCTGGGAAGATAGATATAAAGGCTACAGGTGCTATAGGCTCCAACATAAACTACCCATGATGCCTCAGGAAGATAGATAAAAGGCTACAGGTGCTACAGGCTCCCACATAAACACACCCATGATGCCTCAGGAAGATAGATAAAAGGCTACAGGTGCTACAGGCTCCCACATAAACACACCCATGATGCCTCAGGAAGATAGATAAAAGGCTACAGGTGTTATAGCTCTCCACATAACACACCCATGATGGCTGGGAAGATAGATAAAAGGCTACAGGTGCTATAGGCTCCAACATAAACACACCCATGATGCCTCAGGAAGATAGATAAAAGGCTACAGGTGCTATAGGCTCCCACATAAACACACCCATGATGCCTCAGGAAGATAGATAAAAGGCTACAGGTGTTATAGGCTCCCACATAAACACACCCATGATGGCTGGGAAGATAGATAAAAGGCTACAGGTGCTATAGGCTCCAACATAAACACACCCATGATGGCTGGGAAGATAGATAAAGGCTACAGGTGCTATAGGCTCCCACATAAACACACCCATGATGGCTGGGAAGATAGATAAAAGGCTACAGGTGCTATAGGCTCCCACATAAACACACCCATGAGGGCTGGGAAGATAGATAAAGGCTACAGGTGTTATAGGCTCCCACATAAACACACCCATGAGGGCTGGGAAGATAGATAAAAGGCTACAGGTGTTATAGGCTCCCACATAAACACACCCATGAGGGCTGGGAAGATAGATAAAAGGCTACAGGTGTTATAGGCTCCCACATAAACACACCCACGATGGCTGGGAAGATAGATAAAAGGCTACAGGTGTTATAGGCTCCCACATAAACACACCCATGATGGCTGGGAAGATAGATAAAAGGCTACAGGTGCTATAGGCTCCAACATAAACACACCCATGAGGGCTGGGAAGATAGATAAAAGGCTACAGGTGTTATAGGCTCCCACATAAACACACCCATGATGGCTGGGAAGATAGATAAAAGGCTACAGGTGTTATAGGCTCCCACATAAACACACCCATGATGCCTCAGGAAGATAGATAAAAGGCTACAGGTGTTATAGGCTCCCACATAAACACACCCATGAGGGCTGGGAAGATAGATAAAAGGCTACAGGTGTTATAGGCTCCCACATAAACACACCCATGATGCCTCAGGAAGATAGATAAAAGGCTACAGGTGTTATAGGCTCCCACATAAACACACCCATGATGGCTGGCTCCCCCCCCCCCGCCCTCCTTACCTTGGTAGCGATGGACTTTTCCCACTTGATGCAAGAGTCGAACATGCCGACCAGGAGGTGCATGCGTGAGAAGGTCTGGCAGGTCAGCACAGCCTCACGCCACTGCTGGGTGCCCACACTCTCCATCTCCTCGTACTCTGTGAGGGGGACCAAGACTATTACGAAGGGACAATATAGTCTTGCATCTATCTTTGCTTCCATATCTCTCTTTCTCTCTCAACCAATGTCTGTCTGTCTCTTTATCTCTACCTCTGTCACTGTCTTTTTCTTTTTCTTTCTCTCTCAACCTATGTCTGTCTGTCTCTTTCTCTCTACCTGTGTCTCTGTCTTTTTCTTTCTCTCTCAACCTATGTCTGTCTGTCTCTTTCTCTCTCAACCTATGTCTGTCTGTCTTTCTCTCTCAACCTATGTCTATCTGTCTCTTTCTCTCTCAATCTATGTCTGTCTGTCTCTTTCTCTCTCAACCTATGTCTGTCTGTCTCTTTCTCTCTCAACCTATGTCTGTCTGTCTCTTTCTCTCTCAACCTATGTCTGTCTGTCTCTTTCTCTCTCAACCTATGTCTGTCTGTCTCTTTCTCTCTACCTCTGTCTCTGTCTGTCTCTTTCTCTCTCAACCTATGTCTGTCTGTCTCTTTCTCTCTCAACCTATGTCTGTCTGTCTCTTTATCTCTCAACCTATGTCTGTCTGTCTCTTTCTCTCTCAACCTATGTCTGTCTGTCTCTTTCTCTCTCAACCTATGTCTGTCTGTCTCTTTCTCTCTCAACCTATGTCTGTCTGTCTTTCTCTCTCAACCTATGTCTATCTGTCTCTTTCTCTCTCAATCTATGTCTGTCTGTCTCTTTCTCTCTCAACCTATGTCTGTCTGTCTCTTTCTCTCTCAACCTATGTCTGTCTGTCTCTTTCTCTCTACCTCTGTCTCTGTCTGTCTCTTTCTCTCTCAACCTATGTCTGTCTGTCTCTTTCTCTCTACCTCTGTCTCTTTCTCTCTCAAACTATGTCTGTCTGTCTCTTTCTCTCTACCTCTGTCTCTGTCTGTCTCTTTTTCTCTCAAACTATGTCTGTCTGTCTTTCTCTCTACCTCTGTCTGTCTGTCTCTTTCTCTCTCAACCTGTCTGTCTGTCTCTTTCTCTCTCAACCTCTGTCTGTCTGTCTCTTTCTCTCTCAACCTATGTCTGTCTGTCTCTTTCTCTCTCAACCTATGTCTGTCTGTCTCTTTCTCTCTCAACCTATGTCTGTCTGTCTCTTTCTCTCTCAACCTATGTCTGTCTGTTTCTTTCTCTCTCAACCTATGTCTGTCTGTCTCTTTCTCTCTCAACCTATGTCTGTCTGTCTCTTTCTCTCTCAACCTATGTCTGTCTGTCTCTCTCTCTCTACCTGTCTCTTTCTCTCTCAACCTATGTCTGTCTGTCTCTCTCTCAACCTATGTCTGTCTGTCTCTTTCTCTTTCAACCTATGTCTGTCTGTCTCTTTCTCTCTACCTCTGTCTCTGTCTGTCTCTTTCTCTCTCAAACTATGTCTGTCTGTCTCTTTCTCTCTACCTGTCTGTCTGTCTCTTTCTCTCTCAACCTATGTCTGTCTGTCTCTTTCTCTCTCAACCTATGTCTGTCTGTCTCTTTCTCTCTCAACCTATGTCTGTCTGTCTCTCTCTCAACCTATGTCTGTCTGTCTCTTTCTCTCTCAACCTATGTCTGTCTGTCTCTTTCTCTCTCAACCTATGTCTGTCTGTCTCTTTCTCTCTCAACCTCTGTCTGTCTGTCTCTTTCTCTCTCAACCTATGTCTGTCTGTCTCTTTCTCTCTCAACCTATGTCTGTCTGTCTCTTTCTCTCTACCTGTCTCTTTATCTCTCAACCTATGTCTGTCTGTCTCTTTCTCTCTCAACCTATGTCTGTCTGTCTCTTTCTCTCTCAACCTATGTCTGTCTGTCTCTCTCTCTCAACCTATGTCTGTCTGTCTCTTTCTCTCTCAACCTATGTCTGTCTGTCTCTTTCTCTCTCAACCTATGTCTGTCTGTCTCTCTCTCTCTACCTGTCTCTTTCTCTCTCAACCTATGTCTGTCTGTCTCTTTCTCTCTCAACCTATGTCTGTCTGTCTCTTTCTCTCTCAACCTATGTCTGTCTGTCTCTTTCTCTCTCAACCTATGTCTGTCTGTCTCTTTCTCTCTCAACCTATGTCTGTCTGTCTCTTTCTCTCTCAACCTATGTCTGTCTGTCTCTTTCTCTCTCAACCTATGTCTGTCTGTCTCTCTCTCTCAACCTATGTCTGTCTGTCTCTTTCTCTCTCAACCTATGTCTGTCTGTCTCTCTCTCTCTACCTGTCTCTTTCTCTCTCAACCTATGTCTGTCTGTTCTTTCTCTCTCAACCTATGTCTGTCTGTCTCTTTCTCTCTCAACCTATGTCTGTCTGTCTCTTTCTCTCTCAACCTATGTCTGTTTGTCTCTTTCTCTCAACCTATGTCTGTCTGTCTCTTTCTCTTCAACCTATGTCTGTCTGTCTCTTTCTCTCTCAACCTATGTCTGTCTGTCTCTTTCTCTCTACCTGTCTCTTTCTCTCTCAACCTATATCTATCTGTCTCTTTCTCTCTCAACCTATGTCTGTCTGTCTCTTTCTCTCTCAACCTATGTCTGTCTGTCTCTTTCTCTCTCAACCTATGTCTGTCTGTCTCTTTCTCTCTCAACCTGTCTGTCTGTCTCTTTCTCTCAACCTATGTCTGTCTGTCTCTTTCTCTCTCAACCTCTGTCTGTCTGTCTCTTTCTCTCTCAACCTCTGTCTGTCTGTCTCTTTCTCTCTCAACCTATGTCTGTCTGTCTCTTTCTCTCTCAACCTATGTCTGTCTGTCTCTTTCCTCTTCAACCTATGTCTGTCTGTCTCTTTCTCTCTCAACCTCTGTCTGTTCGTCTCTTCTCTCTCAACCTATGTCTGTCTGTCTCTTTCTCTCTCAACCTATGTCTGTCAGTCTCTTTCTCTCTCAACCTATGTCTGTCTGTCTCTCTCTCTCAACCTATGTCTGTCTGTCTCTTTCTCTCTCAACCTATGTCTGTCTGTCTCTTTCTCTCTCAACCTGTCTATCTGTCTCTTTCTCTCTCACCTGTCTGTCTGTCTCTTTCTCTCTCAACCTATGTCTGTCTGTCTCTCTCTCTCAACCTGTCTGTCTGTCTCTTTCTCTCTCAACCTATGTCTGTCTGTCTCTCTCTCTCAACCTATGTCTGTCTGTCTCTCTCTCAACCTCTATCTGTCTGTCTCTTTCTCTCAACCTATGTCTGTCTGTCTCTTTCTCTCTCAACCTATGTCTGTCTGTCTCTTTCTCTCTCAACCTCTGTCTATCTGTCTCTTTCTCTCTCAACCTCTGTCTGTCTGTCTCTTTCTCTCTCAACCTATGTCTGTCTGTCTCTTTCTCTCTACCTCTGTCTGTCTGTCTCTTTCTCTCTCAACCTATGTCTGTCTGTCTCTCTCTCTCAACCTATGTCTGTCTGTCTCTCTCTCTCAACCTCTGTCTGTCTGTCTCTTTCTCTCTCAACCTATGTCTGTCTGTCTCTCTCTCTCAACCTGTCTGTCTGTCTCTTTCTCTCTCAACCTCTGTCTGTCTGTCTCTTTCTCTCTCAACCTATGCCTGTCTGTCTCTTTCTCTCTACCTCTGTCTCTCTTTTTCTCGCTCTATCTTGGTACTCTGCAGGGCACATCAGGGCATGGAGTTTATCAAGGAAGGAAGCAGGAATGAAAAATATATCACCTAAGTGTTTTAAGGGATATTACTCTCTCTGTGTCTCTCTCTGTCTGTCTGTCTCTTTTTCTCTCTGTCTATCTGTTTATTTATCTCTCTGTCTGCCTGTCTCTTTATCTCTCTGTCTGCCTGTCTCTTTATCTGTCTGCCTGTCTCTTTCTCTCTCTGTCTGCCTGTCTCTTTACCTCTCTGTCTGCCTGTCTCTTTATCTCTCTGTCTGCCTGTCTCTTTATCTCTCTGTCTGCCTGTCTCTTTATCTGTCTGCCTGTCTCTTTATCTCTCTGTCTGCCTGTCTCTTTCTCTCTCTGTCGGCCTGTCTCTTTCTCTCTCTGTCTGCCTGTCTGTCTCTTTCTCTCTCTGTCTGCCTGTCTCTTTATCTCTCTGTCTGTCTGTCTCTTTATCTCTCTGTCTGCCTGTCTCTTTATCTCTCTGTCTGCCTGTCTCTTTATCTCTCTGTCTGTCTCTTTATCTCTCTGTCTGTCTGTCTCTTTATCTCTCTGTCTGTCTGTCTCTTTATCTCTGTCTGCCTGTCTCTTTCTCTCTCTGTCTGCCTGTCTCTTTATCTCTCTGTCTGTCTGTCTCTTTATCTCTGTCTGCCTGTCTCTTTCTCTCTATGTCTGCCTGTCTCTTTCTCTCTGTCTGCCTGTCTCTTTATCTCTCTGTCTGCCTGTCTCTTTATCTCTCTGTCTGCCTGTCTCTTTCTCTCTGTCTGCCTGTCTCATTCTCTCTGTCTGCCTGTCTCATTCTCTCTGTCTGTCTGTCTCATTCTCTCTGTCTGCCTGTCTCATTCTCTCTGTCTGCCTGTCTCATTCTCTCTGTCTGCCTGTCTCATTCTCTCTGTCTGCCTGTCTCATTCTCTCTGTCTGCCTGTCTCTTTCTCTCTGTCTGCCTGTCTCTTTATCTCTGTCTGCCTGTCTCTTTATCTCTCTGTCTGCCTGTCTCTTTATCTCTCTGTCTGCCTGTCTCTTTCTCTCTCTGTCTGTCTGTCTCTTTCTCTCTCTCAATCTGTCTGTCTCTTTCTCTCGGTCTGCCTGTCTCTTTATCTCTCTGTCTGCCTGTCTCTTTATCTCTCTGTCTGCCTGTCTCTTTATCTCTCTGTCTGTCTGTCTCTTTATTCTCTGTCTGTCTGTCTCTTTATCTCTCTGTCTGCCTGTCTCTTTATCTCTCTGTCTGTCTGTCTCTTTATCTCTGTCTGCCTGTCTCTTATCTCTATGTCTACCTGTCTCTTTCTCTCTCTGTCTGCCTGTCTCTTTATCTCTGTCTGCCTGTCTCTTTATCTCTCTGTCTGCCTGTCTTTTTATCTCTGTCTCTTTATCTCTCTGTCTGCCTGTCTCTTTCTCTCTCTGTCTGCCTGTCTCTTTATCTCTCTGTCTGTCTGTCTCTTTATCTCTGTCTGCCTGTCTCTTTCTCTCTCTGTCTGCCTGTCTCTTTATCTCTCTGTCTGCCTGTCTCTTTATCTCTCTGTCTGCCTGTCTCTTTATCTCTCTGTCTGCCTGTCTCTTTATCTCTCTGTCTGCCTGTCTCTTTATCTCTCTGTCTGCCTGTCTCTTTATCTCTCTGTCTGTCTGTCTCTTTATCTCTGTCTGCCTGTCTCTTTCTCTCTGTCTGCCTGTCTCTTTTCTCCTCTGTCTGCCTGTCCTCTTTATCTTCTCTGTCTGCCTGTCTCTTTATCTCTCTGTCTGCCTGTCTCTTTATCTCTCTGTCTGCCTGTCTCTTTATCTCTGTCTGCCTGTCTCTTTATCTCTCTGTCTGCCTGTCTCTTTATCTCTCTGTCTGCTGTCTCTTTCTCTCTCTGTCTGTCTGTCTCTTTTCTCTCTCAATCTGTCTGTCTTTTCTCTCGGTCTGCCTGTCTCTTTATCTCTCTGTCTGCCTGTCTCTTTATCTCTCTGTCTGCCTGTCTCTTTATCTCTCTGTCTGTCTGTCTCTTTATCTCTGTCTGTCTGTCTCTTTATCTCTCTGTCTGCCTGTCTCTTTATCTCTCTGTCTGTCTGTCTCTTTATCTCTGTCTGCCTGTCTCTTTATCTCTATGTCTACCTGTCTCTTTCTCTCTCTGTCTGCCTGTCTCTTTATCTCTGTCTGCCTGTCTCTTTATCTCTCTGTCTGCCTGTCTTTTTATCTCTGTCTCTTTATCTCTCTGTCTGCCTGTCTCTTTATCTCTCTGTCTGTCTGTCTCTTTATCTCTCTGTCTGTCTGTCTCTTTATCTCTCTGTCTGCCTGTCTCTTTATCTCTCTGTCTGTCTGTCTCTTTATCTATCTGTCTGCCTGTCTCTTTATCTCTCTGTCTGCCTGTCTTTTTATCTCTCTGTCTGTCTGTCTCTTTATCTCTCTGTCTGCCTGTCTCTTTATCTCTCTGTCTGTCTGTCTCTTTATCTCTCTGTCTGTCTGTCTCTTTATCTCTCTGTCTGCCTGTCTCTTTATCTCTCTGTCTGTCTGTCTCTTTATCTCTCTGTCTGCCTGTCTCTTTATCTCTCTGTCTGCCTGTCTCTTTATCTCTCTGTCTGCCTGTCTCTTTATCTCTCTGTCTGTCTGTCTCTTTATCTCTTTCTGTCTGTCTCTTTATCTCTCTGTCTACCTGTCTCTTTATCTCTCTGTCTGTCTGTCTCTTTATCTCTGTCTGCCTGTCTCTTTATCTCTATGTCTACCTGTCTCTTTCTCTCTCTGTCTGCCTGTCTCTTTATCTCTGTCTGCCTGTCTCTTTATCTCTCTGTCTGCCTGTCTCTTTATCTCTCTGTCTGTCTGTCTCTTTATCTCTCTGTCTGTCTGTCTCTTTATCTCTCTGTCTGTCTGTCTCTTTATCTCTCTGTCTGCCTGTCTCTTTATCTCTGTCTGTCTGTCTCTTTATCTCTCTGTCTGTCTGTCTCTTTATCTCTCTGTCTGCCTGTCTCTTTATCTCTCTGTCTGTCTGTCTCTTTATCTCTCTGTCTGTCTGTCTCTTTATCTCTCTGTCTGTCTGTCTCTTTATCTCTCTGTCTGCCTGTCTCTTTATCTCTCTGTCTGTCTGTCTCTTTATCTCTGTCTGCCTGTCTCTTTATCTCTCTGTCTGTCTGTCTCTTTATCTCTGTCTCTTTATCTCTGTCTGTCTGTCTCTTTATCTCTCTGTCTGTCTGTCTCTTTATCTCTCTGTCTGTCTGTCTCTTTATCTCTCTGTCTGCCTGTCTCTTTATCTCTCTGTCTGTCTGTCTCTTTATCTCTCTGTCTGTCTGTCTCTTTATCTCTCTGTCTGCCTGTCTCTTTATCTCTCTGTCTGCCTGTCTCTTTATCTCTCTGTCTGCCTGTCTCTTTATCTCTCTGTCTGCCTGTCTCTTTATCTCTCTGTCTGCCTGTCTCTTTATCTCTGTCTGCCTGTCTCTTTATCTCTCTGTCTGCCTGTCTCTTGATCTCTCTGTCTGTCTGTCTCTTTTTCTCTGTCTATCTGTTTATTTCTCTCTCTGTCTGCCTGTCTCTTTCTCTCTCTGTCTGTCTGTCTCTTTATCTCTCTGTCTGCCTGTCTCTTTCTCTCTCTCAATCTGTCTGTCTGTCTTTTTTCTCTCTCTGTCTATCTGTCTGTCTCTCTTAATCTTTTTCTCTCTCTCAATCTCTCTCTCTCTCTCCTATCTGAGAAAAAATGTACTATCATTAACACTATTTGCTGTATTACGTTCCTGGTAAGAACAAGACTTAAGAAAGACGTAAAGACTTAATAACAGTATTTACAATGCAACATAACGGCAAACACCCCCTGCAGTAACAGTGTGAGGAGATAAAGTGTTAGAGAATTAACAATGGCAGTAATAAAGCAAAATGTGATGGATAATGATAAAGCTAAATATAATTAATAATGGTAATAATAAAGCAAAATGTGATGGATAATGATAAAGCTAAATATAATTAATAATGGTAATAATAAAGCAAAATGTGATGGATAATGATAAAGCTAAATATAATTAATAATGGTAATAATAAAGCAAAATGTGATGGATAATGATAAGCTAAATATATTAATAATGGTAATAATAAAGCAAAATGTGATGGATAATAATAAAGCTAAATATAATTAATAATGGTAATAATAAAGCAAAATGTGATGGATAATGATAAAGCTAAATATAATTAATAATGGTAATAATAAAGCAAAATGTGATGGATAATGATAAAGCTAAATATAATTAATAATGGTAATGATAAAACAAAAATACAGGTAACCACATTTTTCCTCCTGGAGTAAATTTTGGACCTGAAGGATCTGACCTATTTTTTCTGAAGTACTGTATTTGGTATTTTTGAAGGATTTTTAGGATATTTTTTAGTTAAGAGTGTTCGAGGGGCCCCTACCTGTGGGTGCCTCCGACCCCTCGGCGGGCACCACGGCCACCAGCTTCTTGGAGGGCTGCATGATGCCCTTCAGGTACCTGTTGTGCATGTGTCGCTGCGCCTCAACCAACAATTCTCCCAGCTCCTGCAGCGTGCTCGCCTGTAACACACACACACACACAAGGTTATATATAGTAAGACACTTATATACCTGTACTCACCACACTCACTTTCTTTGTTGCTGATCTGTCTTCTCTATTTTTTTTTTTTTTTTTTTTTTTTTATTTTTTTTATTATTATTATTATTATTATTATTATTTTTTATTATTTTTTTTTTATTATTATATATTATATTATATAAAAAACTGCTTTTTCCCCTGTCACTTTCTTTTCCACTTTACTTTCGGTCCCTTGTTATTGATCACTTTTGCACTTCACTTCACTTTCATTGAGTATCGGAAAAACAAATTACAGAAACATAGTAAAAAAATATGTTGCTTCATGTCACATATTAGTAAATGGATCAAAAAATATAAAACATGTCCAGCTTTGATTTGTTGCAGAAGTTAAATTTGTATATATAGAAACACGCTCAAATGGGGCCTCTAAAACTCTAACTCTAAAAGAATATTAAAAAGTATATATTAGGTCAAATGAAATCAAGGTCAGTGCATATAAAGAAGTTAAGAGAAAAAGTTAAAAGAAAAGAAATCATAATTATCGTTTAATAATTCCAGACTGACATTATTCTCTCTCTCTCAAAACAAATACATGGGAGACGTAAAAGTTAAAAAAAAAAAAAAAATGCTATCCTATTGACTTGTTTAATCAGTTTTGAGACTATAGTCTATTCACTTAAGCTGGATTCTTGGGAGCTGCTCGATGCCTACCGTGAGTAGACTAAGACGTCGCTGATTGTTTGAGCTACCAAAATACACCACCATCACCACCCAGCCCGCGTGCATCAGCATCAGCGTACGTCTTAATACTCGTAGCATCGACACGCTCCCAAAGAATCCAGCTAGTGATAACTATAGTAATTGACGTTATTCTCTCTCTCTCTCTGTGTCAGCCATAGGAGACACACCACCCCAGTTAGAGTTAGACTTAAAGCTCTTGTATTAGATTTGTAGCTAACCCTCAAACTAACCTAGCCTAACCTAGCACCCACTTCCCTTTGGTTTGTTCTGTAACTCCTACCAGTCAATCCTCTACAAAAATCCCTGACTAACATCTTTCTTCCCTCACAACCTTCCTATCCTCATTAAGTCTCAACCTAGCCTAGCACCCGTCTTCCCCTTGTCCCTTCCTCACCTGCAGAGCCCTCCCCTCCCATGCCTCAAAGTCCTGCACGGCCCCCAGCCAGCCCTCGTTCAGCTCCCGCTCGATCTGTATGATGTCCTCCCTCAGACTCTCCACCAGCAGCAGCGCCCCGTCCTCAAAGAACTGCAAGGGCTCCCACCTGCAGGGGGAGGGAAGAGAAAGCCCACTGTTATTTGGGATAGGTTACCCACACCACCCCCACACTTAATTGGTGACCAGGTGGGCTTGGAGCTGTTTCCGCACCCGTTACAAAATCTCATTATATATACAGCTAAGTATTAATTATCCGACCTTGGGGGGACCGAAGGTAGGTCGGATAATTGGAATAGTCGGATGTTCGGATATCACAGTAACCATAAACGTAAGGACAAAATGGTATAGAACATAAAAGATGCAGCTCTTGAAGGCCGATCCAGTGGTAGATGCGAAAGTAAAATTCATGAATAAATAAAGCCACAAATCAATGTTGTCTAAAAACTAAAAAAAACTAAGTAAATAAATGGCCAAAACAAGACACAATGTGGTGGTGAAAAAAGTCGGTTGTTTGGACAAGTCGGATGTTTGGAGGTCGGACGTTGGGAATTTGGCTGTATATACGTATATACAAAAGAAGAAAAAACGGATCTCATGAAGATCCGCCACCCCAACTATTTTTAGGGTGACCTAACTGGGGCTGCGACCCCCCAGAACCCCCAGCTAGTTCACTAACTTAACCTGGACATTGGTTACCTAACCTCCTAACCTACAGCCACGTACACACTACCACTCACCACCGCCCACGCTTCCCGTCGGTGCTTGCCCACGAGCAATGCCGTTGCCAGAGGTGTGTCCATTCAGTTACATATTGCTCGCCGGCATCCTGTCCACACTGCCACTTTTGAGTGACGAACACTCGGTGGACGGGAAGCGCCGACGGTGGTGAGTGGTAGGGTGTACTGGGCATCAAACCACGCTCACCCACATGAAGATCGGCCACCCCAAGTATAGCTGGGGTGGCCGATCTTCATGAGATCCGAAAAAAAAAAAAAACTTACCCAGACCCTTATAATGTAGACAAAAACACCGTTATGTGTTAACAAAAAATGTAAACTTACCCACTTAAAAAAAAAAAAAACTTACCCACTGAAAAGAAACTTGCCCACAAAAACAATTACCCACACAAAAAAAAAAACCCACAAAAGGAAAAAAACAACTTACCCATTAAAACAAAAATTTAGCCACTCAAAAAAAAAAATTACCCACTCAAAAAACAAAAAACAAAACTCTACTCAAAGAAAAAAAAAAACTTAACCCTAACAAAAATTTACCCACACAAACAAAAATGAATCAATAAAACCCCTTACTGTGTGGCCATGTTGTAGTGTAGTTGTTTCCTGGCCTGGGCGATGGCGGCCTTCAGCTTGGACTCCCGGTGACCCTTCTCTCCCAGGCACAGCACCAACTCGTCCACACTGGCCACCTTACTGCGGGGAGGGAGAAAACATAACATCAGGAAGCTACAAGAGGCTGCGAGACCTACACGTGGTAGTTCCTGTTAGAGAGGGGAATGGCGAGGGAGGAGAGGGGAATGCACACACACAAAAAAGCCACATTCAACCGTACTATTCACAAAGAATAAGAGATACACGAGACAAAAAAATGGGTGAGAGACGAAGGCATTACTTTAAAATTTCTGAAGTGTCATATAGCACTCTCTCTCTCTCTCTCTCAGCTGCTACTCACTCGTAATAGAACCACAAGTTCTGTCCGACGGGGGGGAATGTCTGAGTCTTCCCGTCCACTGTCTGCTTCTTGGGCCGCCCCAGATGAGTCTCCTGGGAAAGATATGCGAAAATAAACCACTTAGCTAAACCTCCATAAAGACAAATGAACGCACTGATACTGTCAAGGTTTCTATACATTATGGCATCAAGTAAGCAAGGGGAGTTAAGTTAGGTATGTAGTTCTTGTAGTAGCAAAGAGATGTGGATTGAAGGAGGTGAGTGCAGTGCTGAGAGTAAGGCGATTGAGGTGGTTTGGGCACGTGAAGAGGAGGGAAGGTGGTGAGGCATTGGGGAGAGCTGTTGGAGTGGAAGTGCCAGGTGAGAGTAAGGCGATTGAGGTGGTTTGGGCACGTGAAGAGGAGGGAAGGTGGTGAGGCATTGGGGAGAGCTGTTGGAGTGGAAGTGCCAGGTGAGAGTAAGGCGATTGAGGTGGTTTGGGCACGTGAAGAGGAGAGAAGGTGGTGAGGCATTGGGGAGAGCTGTTGGAGTGGAAGTGCCAGGTGAGAGTAAGGCGATGGAGGTGGTTTGGGCACGTGAAGAGGAGGGAAGGTGGTGAGGCATTGGGGAGAGCTGTTGGAGTGGAAGTGCCAGGTGAGAGTAAGGCGATGGAGGTGGTTTGGGCACGTGAAGAGGAGAGAAGGTGGTGAGGCATTGGGGAGAGCTGTTGGAGTGGAAGTGCCAGGTGAGAGTAAGGCGATGGAGGTGGTTTGGGCAGGTGAAGAGGAGAGAAGGTGGTGAGGCATTGGGGAGAGCTGTTGGAGTGGAAGTGCCAGGTGAGAGTAAGGCGATGGAGGTGGTTTGGGCAGGTGAAGAGGAGAGAAGGTGGTGAGGGATTGGGGAGAGCTGTTGGAGTGGAAGTGACAGGTCGCCGTCCACTGAGCAAGCCAAGGAAGACAGGGAATACCTAGGAAGAACAGATACCAGTCTAGCTATGGGTCTATAACGAGGGTATCTGCTGAACTACAGACTACTGACTATCAAACTACATGTAAGAGGACAGTTGGAAAAGGATACCATGCGAGAGCACCGAGAGACAAGGCCTGATACATCGCCCGTGACGTCACACCATAAGGATACCACCCGCTCCGCTCCCCGTACAAGTTTACCTACCTAATATAATGTTTATCAGTATAAAAGATATACTGTTATCTTCGGAAATGTTTGTTCTATAATATTATCAAATAAAAAATCGTAAAACACACAAAAGAAATGCCATTATGAGACTTTCAAGAAATATGCATTAACTTAAACTCTTCGCCATTTAATATTTTGCAAAAAAACTTTTTACATGGAGAATATTAATAGAAGCAGAATTTAATTTGCTTTCCATTGATATATTTCCTTTTCTGATAAATGAATTAGCAGCGTGCATAGATTAGCGTTAACTAAATAAATAACCTCATCGATCGGGAAAAATTACCCGATTTCATGATGTTATTTACTTAGTTAACGCTAATTTATGCACGCTGCTAATTTATTTATCAGAAAAGGAAATATATCAATGGAAAGCTAATTAAATTCCGCTTCTATTGACATTCTCCATGTAAAAAGTTTTTTTGCAAAATATTAAATGGCGAAGAGTTTAAGTTAATGCATATTTCTTGAAAGTCTCATAATGGCATTTCTTTTGTGTGTTTTACGATTTTTTATTTGATAATATTATAGAACAAACATTTCCGAAGATAACAGTATATCTTTTATACCGATAAACATTATATTAGGTAGGTAAACTTGTACGGGGAGCGGAGAGGGTGGGATCTACATGGTGTGACGTCACGGGCGATGTATCAGGCCTTGTCTCTCGGTGGCCACGTACCATGTCCCTAAAGGTAGGGAACATGGAGTTTTACAGGAAAAATTTTAATGCAAAAAAGGCAGGGTTTTGGAAAAGAAAATGGCAGGTGAAAGGGGGTAGAGGAAGGCAATGGATAGAGATAGGTGGAAGCGTATCGTCCACCCTCTAACCTCACATGGAAAAACCTGACGTTAAACAGAAGGAATAGAGTGATAAGAGGCAAGGTAATGATGTGTCCTCGGCTCCTTGATCTCTATCCATCCCCTGTTCCTCCTACCTTCTTGGGGGTAGGAAGTAAGCAAGGAGTATATTTAATGATGTAGTTCAAGAATAAGGCCCCTGAAAGATAACAGGGAAGATATCAGGCGCCTAGAATTGAAACGGCACAAGCGCCACTTTTAAAAAACTGAGAAAAACGCGCTTAAAGTTTAATCTAAGAAAATCAAGATATGAAACGGCACAAGCGCCACTTTTAAAACTGAGAAACACGCTTAATTATCTAAGCAAATCACGATATGAACGCACAAGCGCCACTTTAAAAATGAAAAACACGCTTAAAGTTTAATCTAAGAAATCAAGATATGAAACGGCACAAGCGCACTTTTAAAAACTGGGGAAAACAGCTTAAAGTTAATCTAAAATCAAGATATGAAACGGCACAAGCGCCACTTTTAAAAAACTGAGAAAAACGCGCTTAAAGTTTAATCTAAGAAAATCAAGATATGAAACGGCACAAGCGCCACTTTTAAAAAACTGAGAAAAACACGCTTAAAGTTTAATCTAAGAAAATCAAGATATGAAACGGCACAAGCGCCACTTTTTATCAATGAAAAAAATGCACCTAAAGTGTTTTCAAAGTAAATCAGCAACAAATGAAGATATTAGATTAAACTTTAAGCACGTTTTTCTCTGTTTTTTAAAAGTGGCGCTTGTGCCGTTTCAATTCTAGGCGCCTGATATGCTGTGTTATGATGGGTGATATATTCTCAGTTCTTTATCTATAGTCTATTTTTTTTAGTATGGTCAAAATGCAGTAAGGAAGCCACGCCCCCTGCCTCTCCTTCTATTCTACGGGGCAGCTGATTGGTGCATTCCTCGTATCATCACTACCAATCACAATATCTTCACTACTTAACAGCGCGACAGAGCAATCTTCACTACAGAGGGTGACAAAATCAGAAATCCCTTTGTAGTGAAGATTGCTCTGTCCAGTGGTCATGCCGCTGTTAAGTAGTGAAGATATTGTGATTGGTAGTGATGATTAGGGCTGGGCGAGAACCGGTTCCGACGGTTCCGCCACGACTGGCTGGAAACCGGTTCTGATTCTGGAACCGGTTCCGCCTTAACGGTTCCTCAGTAATCTACATGACTTGACGGTGGCTATCAGTGGCGTACCCAGAAATTTGAAAAGTGGGGGGCCAAACAAAACAAAACGGTTATACAAAAGTCGTGTTTTCACGGAAATAAGGCGAAGAAATTATTTTTTTTGTGTGGATTAGGTAGGTAGGTATTTTGAATGAACATTCAACATACTTATGCAAAGAAAAAATGAGTCTGGACGAATACTTTAATATAACTAAGTTATATAATGGCAAGGATAAAAAAAAATCATTGAATTTTTTTTTTCGTTCGATGAATATATTTATTTTATTTTTTCTTGCAAAAGGGGCGGGCAGGGTTGCTTTCCCCCCCCCCCCCCCCCCCCCCCCCCATGCCACCATGCCATGACAGTGGACAACTGGCAGAGACTAATTTTGGACACTGGTAGGACTAAATGTGGACAACTGGTAGAGACTAAATGTGGACATGGTAGAGACTAAGTGGACAACGGGTAGAGACTAAATGTGGACACTGGCAAGATAATTGACAACTGTAGGGGACTAATGTGGCAACGGTAGAGACTAAATGTGGACACTGGCAGAGACAAAATTTTTGGACAACTGGCAGAGGACTAATGTGCCCAACTGGTAAGATAAGTGGAAACTGCAAGTAAATTGAAAAAGGGTAGAGACTAAATGAAGACTGGAAAGAGACTAATGTGGCACGGCAGAGATAATTGTGGAAAACTGGCAGAGAATAAATGTGAACTGTAGAGACTAATTTTGAAAAACTGGTAGAGACTAATGTGGAAATGGTAGAACTAAATGTGGAACAACTGGGGGACTAAATGTGGACAATTGGCAGAGACTAAATGTGGAAATGGTAGGGTAAGTGGACAACGTAGAGATAAATTTTGGACAACGGGCAGACACTAAATTGACAACTGGCAGAGACTAAATGTGGAAAATGGTAGAACTAATGTGGAAACGGGAGAGACTAATGTGACAACTGGCAGAGATAAATGGGAAAACTGGCAGAGACTAAATGTGGAAAACTGGCAGAACTAAATGTGGACAACTGGTAAGACTAATGTGGAAATGGTAGAGACTAAATGTGGACAATGGCGAGGACTAAATGTGGACAACTGCAGAGACTAAATGTGGACAACTGGCAGAGACTAAATGTGGACAACTGGCAGAGACTAAATGTGGACAACTGGCAGAGACTAAATGTGGACAACTGGTAGAGACTAAATGTGGACAACTGGCAGAGACTAAATGTGGACAACTGGTAGAGACTAAATGTGGACAACTGGCAGAGACTAAATGTGGACAACTGGCAGAGACTAAATGTGGACAACTGGCAGAGACTAAATGTGGACAACTGGCAGAGACTAAATGTGGACAACTGGTAGAGACTAAATGTGGACAACTGGTAGAGACTAAATGTGGACAACTGGCAGAGACTAAATGTGGACAACTGGTAGAGACTAAATGTGGACAACTGGCAGACTAAATGTGGACAACTGGTAGTGTGGTAGAGACTAAATGTGGACAACTGGCAGGGGACTAAATGTGGACAACTGGTAGAGACTAAATGTGGACAACTGGTAGAGACTAAATGTGGACAACTGGTAGAGACTAAATGTGGACAACTGGCAGAGACTAAATGTGGACAACTGGCAGAGACTAAATGTGGACAACTGGTAGAGACTAAATGTGGACAACTGGCAGAGACTAAATGGGGGAAAAATGGCAGAGACTAAAGGGTGGAACAATGGCAGAGACTAAATGTGGACAACTGGCAGAGACTAAATGTGGACAACTGGCAGAGACTAAATGTGGGACAACGGTAGAGACAAAAATGTGGGACAACGGGCAGAACTAAATGTGGACAAACTGGCAGAGACTAAATGTGGAAAACTGGTAGAGACTAAATGTGGACAACTGGCAGAGACTAAATGTGGACAACTGGTAGAGACTAAATGTGGACAACTGGCAGAGACTAAATGTGGACAACTGGTAGAGACTAAATGTGGACAACTGGCAGAGACTAAATGTGGACAACTGGTAGAGACTAAATGTGGACAACTGGTAGAGGATAATGTGACAACTGGCAGAGACTAAATGTGGACAACTGGTAGAGACTAAATGTGGGACAACTGGCAGAGACAAATGTGGACAACTGGCAGAGACTAAATGTGGACAACTGGCAGAGACTAAATGTGGACAACTGGCAGAGACTAAATGTGGACAACTGGCAGAGACTAAATGTGGACAACTGGCAGAGACTAAATGTGGACAACTGGCAGAGACTAAATGTGGACAACTGGCAGAGACTAAATGTGGACAACTGGTAGAGACTAAATGTGGACAACTGGCAGAGACTAAATGTGGACAACTGGTAGAGACTAAATGTGGACAACTGGCAGAGACTAAATGTGGACAACTGGTAGAGACTAAATGTGGACAACTGGCAGAGACTAAATGGGGAAAACAACGGGCAGAGACTAAATGTGGACAACTGGCAGGGGACTAAATGTGGACAACGGGCAGAGACTAAATGTGGACACTGGCAAAAGACTAAATGTGGACAACGGCAGAGAAAAAATGTGGACAACTGGTAGAGACTAAATGTGGACAACTGGCAGAGACTAAATGTGGACAACTGGCAGAGACTAAATGGGGAAACAACTGGCAGAGCCAAAATGTGGACAACTGGCAGAGACTAAATGGGGACACTGGAGAGCTAAATGTGGACAACTGGTAGAGACTAAAGTGGACACTGGCAGAGACAAAATGTGGAAAACTGGTAAGAGACAATGTGGACAACTGGCAGGGCTAAAGTGACAACTGGTAGAGACTAAATGTGGACAACTGGCAGAGACTAAATGTGGACAACTGGTAGAGACTAAATGTGGACAACTGGTAGAGACTAAATGTGGACAACTGGTAGAGACTAAATGTGGACAACTGGCAGATAAATGTGGACAACTGGAGAACTAAATGTGGACAATGGCAAGACTAAATGTGGACAACTGGCAGAGACTAAATGTGGACAACTGGCAGAGACTAAATGTGGACAACTGGCAGAAGAAAATGTGGACAACTGGTAGAAAACAAAATGGGGACAACTGGCAGAGACTAAATGTGGACAACTGGCAGAGACTAAATTTGGACAACTGGCAGGACTAAATGTGGACAACTGCAGGCTAATTGACAACTGGCAGAGCTAAAGGGCAACTGGCAGAGACTAATGTGGACACGGGCCGAGACTAAATTGGGGTGGACAACGGTGAGACTAAATGTGGACAACTGGTAGAGACTAATGTGGACAATGGTGGGAGACTAATGTGACACTGGTAGAGACAAATGTGGACAATGGTAAGAAAAAATGTGAAAACTGGTAGAGCTAAATGTGGACAATTTGAGAGACTAAATGTGGAAACGGGTAGAGACTAATGTGGACAACGGTAGAGCAAAATTGGGGACAATGTAGAGACTAATGTGGAAATGGCAGGATAAATTTGGACAACTGGCAGAGACTAATTGTGGCAACGTGAACGGCAAGGGTGTGTGAAACTGGAACTTTCTCAGTTAAATGAAGCTTGATTGTATTAGAAATACACAAAGCGCCTCGGGCGGGCTTTTTGGCTAGATCTGCGGAGGCTATTGGTGGCCTTGGGCCCAGCAAACAACTAGTAAACCTAAGTTTTGAGAAGTAGCATTTGGTAACGTTAGAAAAATTCGTAATTATACGTAATCATACTTTCACTCTTAAAAATTTCTATGTTGTATTTAGGAAATTGTTTGGTTACGCGCTAGATACTTTATGAACAAATTTAAGAGTATGTAAACGCGTTTCTTTACTAATATATTACTAGTGGTTTTACGTTTCAATTACGTACTTATACTCATGATCAGGTGGGCAGTATTAAATAATTTGTATTAAATACGTATTTAAATAAGTTTGTGAAATTTAGAAATGTATTTAAAATACATTGTTGTCATGTTTTAAATACAGTATTAAATACTTTTATGAGTATTTAAATACATTGTATTTAAATACTCATAATATAAAAATGAAATATTTTTTATCATTTAATTGGTATAAACCCGCCCAACTACTGGCAATGATGTTACGTGAACCAGTGTCTCCATTGCAGGAAATTCCTTCTTTAAGAAATTTGGGCCCTGAGAAGGAATTTCAAAGGGAAAACCCCAAAATCTAAGAAATCCAAAGGAAAACATTTTTCGGAATGTAATATTGGAATTTAAAATGTATTAAAAGTTGATGTATTTAGTATTTAGATTAATAATTCAATGTATTAGTGCCACCCTGAATACACACATTCATGAGTCATTAAAACTTAAAAACTTAAAAACTTAAAAGTCAAGCTAGATAATTATAGTTTCGGAGACGGGACAATTTGACCTTAAGCAGTATCTCGTTTCCTGTATGTCACCATGTCACAACAACAGAACACACACACACACACATTCATGAGTCATGACTTGAAAGTCAAGCTAGATAATTGTTGTTTCGGAGACGGGACAATATGACCTTATGCAGTTATCTCCTTTCCTGTATGTCATCATATTTCACAACTACACACACACACACACACACACACACTTATTTTTGTTGTTGTTATATGCTTACTAAATCCTAGCCAATCATCTTCCCCACTTAAAAAAACAAAAAAACAATAAAACTCCTGAAATCCTTAAAAAAACACATTAAAACCTAGCCAATCCCCTTCTATGCTTACTAAATTACTTACTTATTATTAATTTACTTCTTTAATAGCTTCTTCTTAACCCCTTCACGCCCAGATCTTTCCTTTGCCACATAAAATCGTCTGTTGTTAGCTATAAAATTACGAAAAAGTAACTGATTATCCCCAAATTAGTTTAGTGGACAAGGATACTAAACAGGTCATAGCTCTAAAAATATTGCTTACATTCACCAAAAATTGTCTAATGGTAGTCTATTACAATAGAAATTACGTTCTGGGGCCCCAAGGGTTAATTTAATTTTTAACTTTCTCAAAATTCCACTCCCTTCTATGCTTACTAAACCCTAGCCAATTATTTTCCCCCCTTAAAAAAAACCTAAAAAAAAAAAATAAAACTCCTGTAAACCTAAAAAACAGATTAAAACCTATCCAATCCCCTCCCACCTTATCAAAACCTATCAAACCCTACCAATCCCCTTCCATGCTTACTAAAATCTATTAAACCCTAGCCAATCCTCTTCCATGCTTACTAAACTCTATTAAACCTAGCCAATCCCTTCCATGCTTACTAAACTCTATTAAACCTAACCAATCCTCTTCCATGCTTACTAAAATCTATTAAACCCTAACCAAACCTCTTTATGCTTTCTAAACTCTATTAACCCTAGCCAATCCCTTCCATGCTTCTAACTCTATTAAACCCTACCAATCCTCTCCCCCCTTAAAAAACAATAAAAACCAATAAACTTCTGAAATCCTTAAAAAAAAGCATAAAAACTTTAAGGTGTGTGTGGTGTGTGTGTGTGTGTGTGTGTTGTTGTGTCAAGTATTTTAATACCCGTATTGAATTTTTGATACATATACAAAACATTACATATACATACAATACAAACCCTAACATAAATCAAAATTAATCAAATATTTTAAATTTAATATGAGTATTTTAAATACATTGTATTTAAATACTCATAATATAAAATGTAAATACATTTATCAGTTTAAAAATTTGGCCCTAAACCCGCCCCACTATCTGGCAACCCCGATGTTTCGTGAACAGTGTTTCAACCCGCCCGAAATTTCCTTATTTGAAGGAAATTTAGCCTGAAAGGAAATTCTAAGGAACTCAAAATCTAAGGAAATCCAAATTTTTTTTCGGACTTTAAAATTTTATTGAAATGTATTACAATTATCTAAATACAGTTTATGTATTAGTATTTAGTATTTTAAATACATTCATAAATGTATTTAGTATTTAAATTAATTTCTCCCATGTATTAGTATTTAGTATTTAAAACATGCAATGTATTTAGTGCCGCTCGATCATGATGTAACTATATTAGAGGATTCCCAAAACGTTATTATACCTAAGAATACGTGGATACATAGTTAAAGATACGTAAGTATTACGTTTAACCCTTTCCGCACGAAAAGGTTTTATTAATAGTCCAGTCAAAAATACGAAAAAAAAAACCTTTACCCTGAACAAATTCCAAGGGAAAGCGTTTTATTGTTTTTTTTGGTAGGTATTACATGTAGGAAAAACATACTAAAGTTTACCAAAATATGGTTACCACAAAGGGTCCAAATGTGACGTCAAGAATATGGCCGCCAAAGCTATAAAATGTTAAGGGGATCGTTTCCCCTATCGGGCCAATTTTTTTGGGGGGGTGTTTATTGGAACCTACAAACGTGAAAGTTGGTATATTATACGTAAAATTTTTAAATTTTAAGAACTTTTGTTCCTGAAAAAAAATTGATTTTCCTCATAGAAAACTAATTACGGATAGAAAACGTGATTTTTGGGGGGGGGTTTCCAAACCCTACCCCCTCCTTAGTTTTTTACGTAGGGCGATGATATGGTATCATTGGATGCGGAAAGACTTGGGCTACAAATTAAGGAAGCACTTTTTGCACTTCAGTAAACGCTGACGACTATGCATCTTTCACAGTAAGCACATGGTAAGGCTACGATAGTATTTGATGGTTACATTGGAGGACCCAAAAACTAAGGACATTACCCATCAGAGACGGCGCAAAAATCGAAAAAAGTAACAAAATGAACATTGCGGAAGGAACGAAATTTGTCGGGAAAAAGGAGGATTTCCTTTCTAATGTGGAAACAAACAGTTCTATCAATCTGATTTCACAACGCATGAAGGACAGAGGTTGCAACGTAATACAATCAGAGGGGGATGCAGATGTGGAGATTGTTAAGGCAGCGTGTCAATGTCATCCAAAAAAAGGACTAGTCTCATTGGCGAAGATACAATCTATTGGTTTTTACTTCATCACGCGTCAACCAGCGATGGCAACAAGCTTTATTTCTACTCGGAAAAAAGGGGTCCTGCAACAGTATACGACGTTAAGGTTATGAAGAAGTTGCTTTGGGAAACGATGTCTGCAGCAGTCTTCTGTTCCTGGGATGCATTCACGGGATGCGATACCACTTCCGCGGTTTTTGGAATCGGAAAAAAACTCGCTCTACACAAGGTTTTGAAGGGAGACTCCCGTCTTCAATAGCTGTGTAAGATGTTTACCACACCTAAGAAAAACATAGCTGAGATTGAAGCGCTGGGTGTAAAGCGATGGTGGCATTGTTCGGGGGCAAACCTGGAGGGGCAATCTGTCTGCAATGAGGTATTCTAGTCTCTGCCGAAAAGTTGTTTAGCCAAAAGCTTTATTACACCTGAACGACTGCCACCGACCTCCTCTGCAACGAAATATCATGCCCTTCGGAGTTACCTCCAAGTGATGCTTTGGATGGACAATGGTGAGGCCATGGACACTACTGAATGGGGATGGGAATTGCAGAACAACAGTCTAGTTTCCCGTGATGATGGATACTTTACCTGCGCCAGAAAAACTTCTGAAAATAATTCACTGCAATTGTTCTCGTGGTTTGTAGTACACCTTCGGTGCACTTGCAAAACACACGGACTTATCTGTTCACGGGTATGCGGACCATGTCAAGAAGGGCATTGTGACAATAGAGTGAGGAAGCAGTGTCTGATGATGAAATAGAGACTATTAAAATGACACGGTTATTCAGTGATTGAAGTAGGTCTTAAAATGCACTGTGTTTCTATAATTTTTTAGAAATGTACAAAGTATGTCATGACGTCATTGATAAAGTCCCTGACCTCGCCTGTCGTGTAGTTAGTATAAAACTTTTATAAAAATTTTTATATCAACAAAATATAGTTTTAAAAATGTAAACTCTTCTGTAACCTACAGCTACAGCTTTTAAATAAGGAAATAGTGGTTATTTTTTAGTGGGGATGGCTGTCATCGTTCTTATGACGTCATAGTTAGGGGCCTTTGTGGTGATCAATTTTTGGTAAACTTTAAATATGTTGTTCCCCACATATAATGTATAGGTGTATAGTCCCTCAAATAGTCAATCAAAGTAAAAAAAATGAAAAAAAAATGAAAATGTTTATTTTTTTTTTTTTTGAGGGGGCTATAATTTTTGATCTAATTAGAAAATAAAAAAAAACGCCCTTGACGTCCTAGCGGCTTTATTCCTCTTTCGAATGACACCTCTACCGACTCTCTCGACTGATATTGACGGAGGAGTAGTTTTTTGGGGGGAACCCCCTAAAATCACGTTTTTTTTTCGCTAACTCGTTTTTCTATGCGTCAAATCAAAATTTTCCCAAAAGACGACCCCTATTTTTTTTACTTGTTTTATATATGTACAAAATTTCAAAGATGTAGGTTTAATAATAAAGAAAAAAAAAATTTGGGGGAGTCGATCCCCCCTTAACATTTTATAGCTTTGGCGGCCATATTTTTTGACGTCACATTTGGCCCCTTTGTGGTAACCATATTTTGGTAAACTTTTTGTATGTTTTTCCCTACATGTAATACTAAACCAAAAAAAAACATTAAAAAGCTTTCTTGGAATTTGTTCAGGGTCAAACCCTATTTTGACTGGACTATAAGTTTTCCGTCCACTGCGACATCAATTTGGGGGTCTCTAAGTTGCCCCGGAATGGCCTGACTGTGCGGCGAAAAGTTTTTTTTTATGTTATCAATTTCAACCACGATTATTCTTTTTTCCTGGCATTATTATATATCGTTGGTTTTTGCAAGAGATTATTCTGCCTTTTGAAAGACAAAAATAACAAGAAATGCAAATAAAAAGCCGGAGTTTAACGACTTCAAAAAACATTGAGTAAAGAGAAATAAGAAATACTTACGTTCACCACTTCGTAGCTCGATACTTCCTGAGTCGACTTTTATGGTTTATATGCCAATAAAAGCGGACTTTTATGAGGATTCCAACGCTACCATTATAATTTTCATATGGCCAGTAGATTTTTGAGAAAATGGGAAAACTGAAACGCATGTTGGAAGACGGATGGCTAAAGAAGGCGGGGTAACACGCTGCCTGCTGAGAGGGAACAGAGACACGGGCCCTTATCACTTCAATCCATTCGCACGAGCGAGTTGACAAGTAGTTTATTTTATAGGCCTATAGTAATTCAAAAAACCTTAGAGCCACATGCCCTCCCCCGAGGAGGAGTTTGTCAAGCCCTTGTTCGCTCTTGATTGGGTTGAAGCCGTTCTGACGCGTGATGGTGGGATTGCCGTCAAAATGTACACTAAGGGAAACACTACCCCCAGTCCCAGTCTGATCTCCAGGGGCTGGATTCAGCAAAAACCCTTTAAAAGAGGTTAAAACTCTGGGAAATTTCCGTACCTCCGCCACATGGCAAGACCCTACGCTGGATCAGAACCATTTACGAGTAAGACTCTGGTAAATTTCCCCGTACTTCCGCAAGCACGACCCTACAAACCCCGGAAATTCAAACCCGAAACCAACTTACGAAGTTTGACTATTGCGGAAAGTTTAATTTTTCCCCGTAAAAC
>JACEEZ010002750.1:0-34710 GCA_016584305.1 Chionoecetes opilio
ATTTTTTTTTTTTTTTTGCTTTTTAGCATTACAATATATTAAAATTTTTAAAACTTTTTTTTACCTGATGATCCCAATCCCTTTTGGCAAACTTTGCTAAAAAAACCCCCCAATATACCGAGGTCTCTGCACCCTAAAATTTCATGATAATCAAACAAAAAAATGTATTATTTATTATATATAATAATATATATAATAAAATATAAAATATATATATATATATATATATATTATATATAAATATATATTTACTATGTATATATATACAGGGCAAACCCCAAAAAAGAAACCGGGGAATTTTTTTCTGGGGAAAAACCCTAGTTCGGGTTTTCCGCCGCTAAATGCCGCATAGGCAACCCTCAGGCATCAGTCTGCTAATGGCTTTTTTTGCGGAAGACGTACAGCCCCGTGGTTCACCTTGTTTTGAAGTGCTTTGCCCCTTTTTTCGTCTATTTTACAAGGGAAAAAGGAAGGAGCAGGGCTGCCGTGAAATTCTTTTTTTTGCTGGGGAAAACGGCAGCCGAAACCGTTTTTCATGCTTCAAACAGTTTTAAAAGGATGTCCCATGGCAAAACAAAAGTTTACGAGTGGTTTGCACGCTTTAGGAATGGTAAATTGTCGTGGAAGCCAACCTCTTTCGGGGCGACCGTCAACCTCCCAAAACGGATAAAAAACATCAAAAAAATTTCAGAACTGTCTTGGAGGATCGTCGCCGATAAATTTAAATTTGACAAACTTGTTGATTTGATGGTGGTCCTGGAGCTTCTGCCAACAAATTTTTGAATGAGGAATTGGGGGATAAAAAGAGTGCAGCGAAATTGGTGCCTCCTTGCTCACGGAGATAAAAAGCAGCAAAAAAAGAATGGTGTCGGCCGAAGGAACATTTGGAAGGGTGATCCATCCCTTTTTTTCGAAGCTCATCACTGGTGAGAAAGCTGGTGCACGGTACGACCCGGAAACAAACAGAAGTAAGTAAGGGAAGCACCAACGTCACCACGACCCAAAAAGCACGTCAAGTAAATTCAATGTCAAGACGATGTTGTTTTGTTTCTTCGATGCGAGAGGAATTTTTTCCCACAAAGAATTTTTTCCCCCTGGCAAACTGTTACCAGACTATTTACTTGGAATTCTGAAGCTTTTGCGAGACCCCGGAGACAAAAACGCCCCAACCTGGGGCAAAGGGGAGAGTGGGGGTTGCATCACACAAGCGCTACGCACCCCGTTGGGTGCGAGACAGTTTCCCCAAAAAAAAATGGCAGACCCCATTTACCCACCCCCCCTTTTCCCCCGTTTTTGCCCCGCGATTTTTTTTTTCCCCCGATGAAAAAGTTCAAAGGAAAACGTTTTGCGACGGGGAAAAGGGTTAAGAAGAAAACGCGGAGTGTTTAAGGCATATCTTTGCAGAGTTCCAGAATTTTTTGTACATGGAAAACAGTCGGCCGGCATTGTTTCACAGGGAGAATACTTGAAGGTGAAAAAGTGAAAAATGTAAAATATCTGAATACAATTACGTCGGACCCCGCCGAACACGAGCGCCTGCACAAATCGCATTTACACGAATAGGAAAAAATACCCAGACTTCCCGAAACGGTTCGCCCTGCACAAAACTCGCATTACACAAATTTAAAAAATATCCATGACTTCCGAACACGAGTTTTACTCCGATAACACGAATTTGAATTTCCCGGCGGATGTTGTCGATGCTGTCGGCCCCCATTTTGCCGGGGACGCTGGGCACGCTCAGCCGGGGCCCCGCCAGAGCTGTACACTAGTTTTTCTCCCCCTTGCCGTGCTGCTGTTGCCTCACGTCGTCGCCCCGGGGCCAAGTTTCCAAGCGCGGCTCCCCCTACTCCAGGGTCAAGCGGGAAGAGGAAATGTTGTCCTAGCGGAGAAGAGGATGTGTTTGCGTGATTGATGTGGCCTGGGCTGGTCTCTACGGGAAAGAATTTGGGCCCTGATGACCCATTTGTACCATCGGATGACCCGTGAAAATAAGACAAAGCGTGCGAGAGAATGCTGTGTCTTAGCAAGGTGGTTTTGTGAGCCGACGTGACCGCTGCTAGAGAAGATGGAAAAAAATACGGGAACAGGTGAGAAAATGTTTTTTCATATAAATAAGTTTTGTTTTTGGTGTTTTGCTCAGTGGTGTGAACGGTGCTCGGGGGTGTGTAAGGGTTTACAGGTGATTTAATTATACATATGAAAAAGTATGTTTTTTACCCTAGTTACTACGATTTACTGGGTGTGTGGTGTTGGTGTTGGCTACGGGCAGGTGTGTTAACAGGTGCGGGCGGGGTGGGGCGTTTTGAGGCATGTTTGTTTGTGTGTGTAGTGTTGTGCTCTGCAGGTGTGAAACAGGTCTGCGGTGGTGGGGCTGTGTTGAGGATGTGTTGGGGGGGTGTGGGTGTGTGTGTACTGAGGTGTGTTAAAAGGTGTCGGTTGGGGGGCGTTTTGAGGGTGTGTGTGGTTGTGTGTGTGTGTTACGTGCGGTGTTTTAAACAGGTGCGCGGGGTGGGGGCGGGTTTTTGAGGCGGGTGGGTTTTGGTGTGTGTTGTGCTACGTGCAGGTGTTTTTAAAGGTGCTGCGGTGGTGTGGGTGTGGAGGCATGGTGGGTGTGTGGTGTGTGTGTTGTGCTACGGCAGGTGTGTTAACGGGTGCTGCGGTGGTGTGGCGTGTTGAGGCATTTGTTTTTGTGTTGTGTAGTGCAGGGTTTTAAAGGGTGCTGGGGGTGGTGGGCTGTGGGCATGTGTTGTTGTGTGTGGTGGGGTGCACGGCGGGTGGTAACAGGTGCTGCGGTGGTGTGGGCTGTGTTGAGGCATGTGTGTGTGTGTGTTGTGCTACGGCAGGTGTTTAACAGGTGCTGCGGGGGGTGGGCTGTGTTGAGGCGTGTGTTAGTGTTGGTGTGGCTACGTGCAGGTGTTTTTACAGGTGCTGCGGTGGGTGGGCTGTTTGAGGCGTGTGTGTGTGTGTGTTGTGGTGCTACGTGCAGGTGGTTAGCATGCTGAGTGTTGTGTGGTTGAGGCATACGTTTTACAGTACCTTTGTATTTACGCATTGTTTTTTTTTTGTCATTTACGCATAACAGGGGGAATAAGCAAGTGGACCAGGGGAAGAGAAACGTGGGGGGCGTACCCATGGGAAAAAAGGCGGGGGAGCATCTACGACCACCTAGCAGGAAGGAGCCTTCTGGATCCCCCCCTGCCCCGGGTTATTCCCAGCCATGGGGGCCCCATAGATTCAACAGCTTTTTTAACCCGCACAACTTGCTCGCAAGGTAAAAACATCAATATTTTTTCACATTTCTTCTATCTAATTTTAAATGTGCATATTCCCGTAAAAAGAGTTAAATATTTTTTTCACATTTTATTATCTACTATTGACTTGCCAATTCCCCTAAGAAAAGGTTTTTTTTTTCGTTTTTTCACAGGTGAGAGTGGGTCAGCTGATAAGGAAGGGGGCAGGGATACCTCAGCACCTTTTAAGGGCCCCGATTTAAGACAGTGATACCTACCCCGAGCAGGGGTTAACGCGGCGAAACTGGCCCATTTTACAAGAAAAAAGGGGAATAGGACTTACACCAAAAAGGAAGTCAAGAATTTCCAGGATTCAAGGCATTTAAGGACCCTCTGACCTGGTGTTTGGGGGGAATGTGCGGGACTGAAGATTTAAACGCCCTGTGACGTGCTGAACCCCCGTGCCCCGAAGGGACTCAAAAGCGTTTTTTGTCAGTGGTATGGAAATCAAACAAGAAAAGGCATGGGTGACAGCGAAAGGGGTTTTAGGATGGTTCCCCGAACATTTTTTGCCAGAATGCAGCTCTACATGTCCCGAAAAATCTGGGATTTAAGCGTTCGCTAGTGGATAACTGGGGGACACATTCACAGGACTTTTAAACCCGGACCATCCCAATGTGTGCGTTTTTCCCACCTTCCCCAATACAAATTTCCCCGTTGCAACCATGGACATGGGGTGATCAAGACCCAAAAAGCAACTACCAAGGGCTGTGTACAGAGAAGGCCCCAAAAGGGGGGAAACACAGCACGATGACTCTGGATTCTGGGAAACAGTAAAATCCCACATGCTCTTTTGACCCTCAAGCAGGCTGGGATGAATGAAACCCAAACACCCTTAATGCCGTTGGTATGCACTCTGGCCTGAGTGTGTCAAAACTTAAAGGTTCCCTGCAGTCACTCAGAATGAAGGACATGAGACCTGGCACACACTGTTGGGGGGGGAAGGGTTCTTGACTGATGAGGAGGGGTGGCAGAATCATGACTCCCATGGAGCAGAGCCTTTAGGGAAGAGATTATCCAGATGAATGAGGGGAAACCCAAGCAGGTGATGATGCTGAGAAGTGAGGGCACAGAGACAAGGCCTGTGTTTTCCATCATAAAAAAAAATTTGGGAAAATTTCGAGGAAGCAGAAAACTTGACAGAGCTTTCAGACCAAAACCCCATACAGGAGAGGGCATCAAGTTCAAGAAGTTTTGGTGAAGGGTTAACCCCCACAAGGAAAATTTAGGAGCGGAGGCCTCTGTTGCCAAAAGCCCCTCACAGCTTTTTTCAAACCATCTCCAGCCCGACAAACCCGCCAAGAAGCTTCTACCCTGCTACCCTCCCGTTACTAACCCGCCAGGAGCCTGTTTCCCTGCTACACCAGAAATAAACCCTCATCAAGTCATCCTTTCCCCTTTTTTTTTTTTTTTTTTCCCCCCCCCCATTTTTTTTTTTTTTTTTTTCCCCCCTTTTTAAATTTTGGTTTTTTTTTTTAATAAAAAAAAATTTTTAAACAGGCCTCCTCTTACACCCCAAAAGAAAAACTTTTTACCCCCCAAAATGAGGGTCTGGGGAAAACCATTTTTTTATTTAAAAAAAAATTTTTTTTTTAAAAAATATTTGGGAAAAACCCCTTTTCCTTAACCCTTTTTTCCCCAAAATTTGGGGAAGGGGGGGAAACCAATTTTTCCTCCAAAAGAGGGTTTTTTGGCCCCCCTAAATTTTTTAAAAAAAAAAAAAAAAGGAAAAAAAAAAACAAAAAAAAAAAACGAAATTTAAAAAAAAAAAAATTTTTTAAAAAAAATTTTTTTAAAAAAAAATTCCCTTTTTTTTCCCCCCCAAAAAAATTTAAAATTTAAAAAATAAATAAATATATAATTATATATAAAATTATATATAAGTTATATATAATATATAAAAATATATTTTATATTATAAATATAAATTATTTTATTATATAAATTATAAAAATTTTTTATTTAAAATATATATTATAAAGATATTTTTTTTTTTTTCATAAATTATAAAATTTTAAATTTTAAAAAATAAATTATTTTTTAAATTTATTTTTTTAAATATTTTTCCCTTTTTTATATAAAACTTTTAAAAAAAATATAAAATTTTTAAAAAACTATAAATAAATAATAAAAATATTTAAAAAAATTTTTAAAAAAATTTTTTTTGTAAAGATTTAAAAAAATTTGGGAAAATAAACCCTTGGTTAAAAAAATTTTAAAAATAATGGTTATTTTAAAAAATTTTTTAAAAAATTTGTTCAAAAAGAATTCCCCAAACCCAATTGTTTTTTAACAAACAATGGGAAAAACAATTTTTCGCAAGCCCGGCTTTTAAAAAAAATAAGAGACAAAATTTTTTTATTAGGGAACAATTTGGAAAAAATTATTTAATTTAAAATTTAAAAAACCCCAACTAAATACCCCCAAATCCCCTTTTTGGCGGGGTTTTAATTTAAAAAAAATTTTCGGATTTGTTAATTAAAAAACCAAAAAAAAGGTTTTAAAAAGGGGCCCCGCCTTTTGGGCCCCGGCCCCGGGGGGAACAACAAGGCTTCCCCCACGCCGGTTTAAAAACCCTACCGACAATGCCCCGTCACCCCCCCCAAAAACCACAACACGGAAAGGCCCCAAACCCAAAGAAAAAAGGGGACCAAAAAAAGCTTAAAGGAAAAAAAAGTCAAGAAAAAAAAAAAAACAATCCCCCCCTTTTTTGAAAGGGGCAAAAAAAAGGGGCAAGGGGGGGTTTTAAAAAAAAAAAACCCTGAAATTTCAAAATTTTTAATATTTAGAACAATTTTAAAAATTAAAAAATTTATTTTTGAAAAATAAAAGTTGAAACAAACAATACTACCTCGAAAAAACTTAATGACCAAAGTATATTTTTTATATAATAAATAAAAAATACTAATAGGATTATGATGATAATGAAAATTTATGAAGCAATAAAATATAGTGTTGCAAAATTAAAGGTACCAGCCTAATAACCCAAAATTGTTTGTCCCGGAACAACATTAAAAGGAAAAACAATTGTTTACAGCACCACGCCACAGTTTTCACAATCGTCCGAGTGTTCTGCGTGCTCCCCCCCCCCGCCCCCGGGGCCCCCACCACCTTGCCGAAGACACAAGGTATACCGGCACCCAATTCGGCCCAGGACTTGGTGGTGATGTTGAACAGAGCACCAGGGAGGTTTTTTCCCCCACAACCCCCCCCACACATCCCCTTCATTGCTGAGTTCCGAAAACCACCCTTGTCAAGGTCGGGAAAACAGGGGGGTCCTTTCCCCCCCCCATTGTTAGGTTTATATTTACCTTTTCAAAAACCCTCCCAGGTTTTCCCCTTTCCCCCCCAACCCCCCCACATCTCGGCCCCGTGTAGCGGGGGCCCCCGCTGCCCCGTACACAACAGCGGGAAAACTGTTGCCCATCGGGGTGTGGGGGCTCAGACGGATAAAGACCCACCGAACCAGTTGACCCCCGCTACATCCCACTAATATCTAGGAACCCGGGGGGGAGCACCCGGCCCCACATCGTCCACCTGAAAACGCCAGGTTATCTATTTTAACTGCAGGCGATACACACACACTACACACACACAAAGACATGGAAATAGACCAGAAAAGACCAAAAAATTTTTGTAAAATTAATAGAATCAAGAAAATGAAAAACAATCGACCCAAGAAGTAGTCAGTGACAAACAAAAAAAAAATTTTTAGTAAGAGATACGGGGACAAAAGAATTGGTCATCATTTTTTTTTTTTAGAGAATAGTGCTGCCAAGAAAAAAATTGAGAAGGGGAAAAGAAAAAAAAAAAAGGGGCAAAAAAAATATTTAAAGTAGTAAAAAGAAAAACGGAGATAGAAGAAATAGAAGAGCTACACAGGTTAGGAAATATAGGAGGGAGGGGCCCGCCCCTTAAAATTTAGGTTTGGGGTCAAAAGCACAGCCAAGATAATTGTCTATCCATTTAAATACCATCATATTTTAGGAAAAAGATCCACAAATTAGGACTCTTATCGCAAATATCAGATGAATTTGCGTGTTCGAGCTGAAAAGCTCGATACAGTTCGAGACTGCGGAAACTTGACTCTTAGGTTCATTTAACAAAGAGGCGTTTCTGCTCTACTGGTCGAACCCCTCTCATCTCATTCTCATTCTGAAATACTTCACACTCACATGATCTTGATCACCCATTTTTTCTATTAATGTTTTTCAGAATTAACTAATAAAGAATATTAACTAATTTCCCGTGACCTAAATTATTAGAATCTCTTTTTATCAAACACGGGGTTCCGACCTTAATAAAAAAACACCTCTTGCCAATTCAAAAAAACCCAATGATATTCAAAATGTTCAGATTGTCTGGGTAGTCTTTGTAATTCCCTTAACAAAGTCACTTTATTCAGTCCACCGGCAGCCCCACAGCATACATGCCCGGGGGTAAAATCTCTTTTATTTTTTAAATTTTCCAATTGTTTGTTTGTTTCTTTAGGGAAAAACTTTTATTCTCAATAATTTTTTTTTTAGTATTTTTTTTTGATTTTAAAAATTGCAAAAAATGTTTTTAGCCTCATGATGCCAATTTTTTTGGAAAAAACATTGCCCTTTAAACCCTCACCAGTAAAGACGATGTTTTGTTGCCCTGCGTCAGGTGATAAAGGAGACACTCCCCGGGGAATGAGTTTTCCTGACTTTTTAAAAACCTTTACTGGGCTTCATAGAGAGAGGAACAGCTCGTTTATGAAGCCCAGCAAGTAAACTGTCTACAATAAAGAAAATTTCATTCCCAGCCTGCGTCTCCTTCATTACTTGTTTTTAAACATGTCAAATTTTTACACAATACAAAAAATAAAAAAATAACCATTGTATTATTTTTTTTTTCATTATTATTATTATTGAAATATTATTATTGAATTTATATTTTTTATATCATTTTATTTTTTTACTGATTTTAACACAAATTTGGGTCATGATGGTGTAAAAATTGCCTTTAATGATATGGTTTTCTTCAGTCCTTCTCCTATTTTCCCATCAGTGTCACTTTCGATACCTCTAAAATAAATTATATAGGTATTAATAAACTGTTTCCCCCAAAAGAGCCCGATGGGGCCTGTCATCCGGCCCTGCTCATGGCGTCCCCGTGCCACGTGTGCCCCTCACCCTCACCAGGTCCTCACCCACACCCGCACCGGGCAAGGGCCCCCCCCATACCTCCCATGGCCCACTCCCATCCCTGCCTACCTGCCCCCTGCCTGCCTGCACGTCTGCCTACCTACATGTTTAGTTTATTCCCGGTGTCTGCCTACCTGCCGTCTGACTGTCTCCTGTCTATCTCGCTCTCCCTGTCCTCTCCCTTTCCTATCTGCTACATTAAGTTTATTTGCCTGTCCCTTTCCCCCTACCTGAATTCCTGCCGCTGCCTGTCTCCCTACCTCTTTGTTTGTATCCTATCTGCCTCCTATCTCCTTGCCTACCTGCGTGTCTGCCCGTGCCTACCTGCCATCTTACCTGCTACCCTGCCTTGTTGAAACCCTCCAGCTTACCGCTACCCTGCCTGGTTGCAACTCCCATCTTCCCGCCCCCCCTGCCTGTGTTGGGCAACCCCACTACCTGCTCCGCCCCCGTGCCACCTCCTTTTACCTGCTACCCCCCCTTGTTGCAACCCCCATCTTACGTACCCTCCCCTGTGTTGCAACTGCCATCTTCCCTGCTCCCCCTGCCTGGGGGTTGCAACGCCATCTTCCCTGCTACCCTGCCTGTGTTGAACCTCCAGTTTTACCTGTACCCCCCTGTGTTCAACCTCCCAGCTTACCTGCACCTCCCTGTGTTGCACCCCCAGCTACAAATACCCTGCCTGTTTTGCAACCTGCCATTTCCTGCCCCCTGCCTTGTTGCAACCTGCCATTTTCCCGTCCCCTGCCTTGTTGAAACCCTGCCAGTTACGCTACCCTGCCTGTGTTGAAAACCTGCCAGTTACCTGCTACCCTCCTGTGTTGAAACCTGCCGTTTTCCCTGCTACCCTGCCTGTGTTGAAACCTGCCATCTTACCTGCACCCTGCCTTGTTGAAACCCGCCCTTACCTGCTCCCCGCCTGTGTTGAAACCCTCCAGACCTGCTACCCTGCCTGTGTTGAAACCCTGCCAGTTTACCTGCCCCCCTGCCTGTTTTTTGCAACCTCCCAGCTTCCTCTACCCTGCCTGGGTTTGCAAACCTGCCAGCTTCCTGCCCCCTGCCTGTGTTGCAACCTCCCGTTAAACCTGCTACCCTGCCTGTGTTGAAACCCTCCCACTTACCTCTACCCTCCCTGTTTGCAACCTGCCAGTTTCCCTTACCCTCCCTTTGGTTGCAACCTGCCAGTTACCTGCTACCCCCCTGTGTTAAACCTGCCAGTTTTCCCCTGCTACCCTCCGTTTGCAACCTGCCAGCTTCCCGCTACCTGCCGTTTTGCACCTCCCAGCTTACCTGTCCCCTCCCTGTTTTTGCGCTGCCAGTTTCCCTGCCCCCGCCTGTTTTTTGCAACCTGCCAGCTTACCTGCTACCCTCCCTTCTATCTTTCAGCCTCCCTGCTGTCTATTGTCGGGGAAACCTAAATGTCAGCTCACCTTTTCCTCCCCCGTCTTTTTTCCTTTTACCCTTCCTGCATACGCCGCTTATCTGCCTGATCCCTACCCCCACCGAAATCCTGCCTTCTGCTTTAAAATGCTTGCCTAAAAACAGTGTCTGTATGCTTGTCGCCTGTCCCTCTCTGAATCCTGCGGACCCCCTCAAGGCTATATTTCCCCTTTGAAGAAAATAAAGGTGCCTCCCTTTTTCCCCCGTCAAAAAGTTGCCCCCCCCATATGATGGTAAGGCAAGGGCGTGACAACATGGCTGCCCCCCTGCCGGGTGGCGGCGCTGCGGGGCAGGGCTCTCCCGGGGCTGTAGGGCACATGCGGGTTCTCAAGGGATTTACCCGGGCGTGTTGCCCCCCATGTGTGGGGGGCAAACACCAACCCTCTCGCATAAGTTTTTTGATGTCTGCGTCATGCTGGGGATGCCCCTTGGCTGCGGGAGAGGGGCCCCGGGTTGGAGGGAAGACGTAAAGATAAATAAAATAACTAATGTTTGATTGTATTGATTGCTATAGGTAATTAGTGTTTTGTGACACATAAAAAAGGGTGTGTGAGAAACCTCAAGAAAAGAGGACGGAAGCTGTGAAAGAGCCCGAGGAATCCCGAAAGGTTACTTCTCCTCTCTGCTCCTCTCTTTAACGGGGTTCGCTGCTAAGGGGGAAACTTGGGCAACGCCCCATCACCTTTAAGGGCGGTGGGTCGGGCATCTATTTGGGCCCCGTGGAGGAGGCTGCTGCTGCAGGGAGGTGGACCCGCCACCACCACCAAAACCCGCTGCTGCTGGGTGCCTGGACGGGGGCGGGGTGCCAGGGTGCCTGGACGGGGGCGGCGGGTGCCAAGGCTGCCTGCGCCCCCTCCTCACCCGAAACACCCAAACCCGGTTCGGGCACAGTTCCCCGGCCGCCTTTCCCCTTCCTGGGAAAAGTGTGTGGCTGGGGATGCCTCAGCCAACCACCGTTGTCCAAGCTCTTGACGCCAAAAAAAAAAAAACCCGGGAAAGGAAAAAAAAAACATGTATTTTTGGGGGTTTGGTAATTAAATTTTGGGTTTTTGGGTTTTTTGGGCAGTTTTGGATAGGTTAGGGTTTAAAATTTAAAAAAATTAATTTGTCAAATTTAAAAAAACTTGCACAGCCCTTTCTTCAGGGGAAGATCCCCCCCATGTGGCTCACGAGCGGACCCCTGGATTGGCTCGACATCCCCACAACCACACTTAAAGCCCGATTGGGGTTTTTTGATTACAGTATTCCCCCCCGGACTTAAATTCCCGGTGGGGGACGTAGAAAATCCTTTTTGCTCATTACCATGGCAACAGGGCTGTAACTTTTTTTAATCAAAAACTAGTAGCTAGATGGGATTTATCATTTTATCCTAACCCTTTTACCCCCTGAAAAGTTTATTAGTTTTTCCCCTCCCGCGACATCAGTCTGGGCTCTCTATTGCCCCGCTAATGCCTGACTCGGGGAATTTTTTGTTTTGTTATCAATTTCAAAACCCCGATTATTCTTTTTTCTGGGATTATTTATACGTTGGGTTTTTCAAGAGATTTTCTGCCTTATGAAAGACAAAAAAAAAAAATGGGGAAATAAAAAGCGGAGTTTAAAGACTTAAAAAATATTGAGTAAGAGAAATAAAAAATTTACGTTCACCACTTCGTAGCTCGATACTTTTGAGTCAATTTTTATGGTTTTATGCCAATAAAACGCTTTTTATGAGGATTCCAACGCTAACCATTATAAAATTCCAATGGCCAGTAATTTTTGGGAAAATGGAGGGGAAAATGAAACCCTGTTGGAAAGGATGCTAAGAAGGGGCTGACACCTGCCGCTGAATGAACAGGGCAGGGGCCCTTTTCATTCAAACCATTCCCCCGACGGTTGACAATTAGTTTTTTTATGGCCTAGCTTGGACTTTAACCCTAAAGCGCGGCTATGCCCCCTTTGCAAATCCTAAGAAAACGGAGTATTCCCCATTGGGGGGCCGCAATTCAAAAAAAGGGGGGCTAATTTTTTTTCGGGGAAATTGGGGAACTCTACTTTACCTGAGAAAGACCCAGGGGGCACACATAGGCTCAGTGCCCAGTGACCCGCATGGAAGGTGAAGGTGCTGACAGGTCTCTCCCTATCGCAGGGAGAGAATTAGAGAGGGAAAACCCTTGCGGCCTTTTTTCGTGAACGAGCTGTCCATAGATTTTCCCTAAACCTCAACGCTCTTCATCTTTCAAAATACAATCAAAAATAACCCCAGGGCTTTTGCAAATAAAAATATTTTAGCGGTTTTCCAAAAATGGCGAATAAATTGAACACTTCAAGTTTGTTTTACGCATAAGAATTCTGGCAAAAGTCCCGCGTACACGAGATATTGCCACACAGGTTCCCCCTTTTTCGGGTTTAAACGAAAAATTTTTACGCGATTCTGATAAATACTTTATTTTTGGTGTTTTTTTTTTTTTTTGACGCAATTCGCTCAAAAGCTAAAATGTACAAAAGGGCCCTTTTTTACGCGATGGGGAACCGTATGAAAAGTTAATAAAATTAATTAATAAAAATTTTTTTCCTGGGAGTGAATTTTACGCGCTAATTTTCCTTCCCTTTTTCCCGAGTTAAAAATTATTTTTTTCAATCACCTTGTACTGATTAAGTAAAAACCAAATTTCCTTTCGGAAAACTTTTTCTCCCATCTGACCGGTTGATCTAAATTAGGTATATTACCCGCAGTGGCGAGGGTAAGAGAGACGTGGGCTACTCAACGGAGTAACCCCAAATTTTTCTCTCTGCACATCCAGTGTCCGACAAGGGACCCCCCATAGCCTAATAGCCATTATCATCACCGTGTGGTATCAACAGACAAAAACGAACATATAGTATGAAAGGTTTTTTTAGGAAGGACATTTAAATGTATTTTGAAACCCGGGGCGCGAACATACGGGATTTTTGTTAAGCCATGCCATCAGCCTGAATCAGGCGCTTCTAAAATTCTTTTGTTTTTTTGTTTAGGGGGTTTGGGTAGGACGTCAGGCCGCCATCGTGGTTGTGTACTGCAGAGTGGCTCAATAAAAATGTCCTTGCCACCAGGACTGTCTATCCCTTTTGCCATAGCGGTGTAAAAAATGGTAGCAAGGGGGTTTCCGGCAAGAATGGTCAGTGACAACGAGACAGAAGACCGAGAATGAGGGGTGACACTGGCCCAGCTGACTAGGGGCAAGTCCATACAACAACAGTGCAAGATGAGCGGCCAGGGTGTAAAGTGCCCGCCCCCTGGGTTTTGGGAATAAAGCATGACAGATGGAAGACGAACTGGAAGCACGGCAGCGGTGACACTACGGAGAAGAAGAAAAACACGCCCAAAAAGTTGCCCCGTTGTTCCCAGAAGGCAGTGAGGTGAGAGACAGAGTTTTTAGTGAAGTAGAAATTGCAGAATTAAATGCTGACGATGGTATGACTAAGCTTCTGCAGTACTTGGACAAAGGGTACAACAAGGATGAAGTGACAAGTGCCCATGACTCCTGGTCTGATTTTGATACTTTTCGGAAGGGGACAACACTAACATTGAGGCAAAGGTCTCTGAGTTTGAGAAGAGGCACAAAAAGCTGTTAAAACATGGCATAGTGATACCCACAAGCATTCTGGCCTTCTAACTGCTTGACTGTGCTGGTCTGCAAGAGGAAGACTGGCTGCAAGAGGAAGATACGGAGGTAAGGACGGTAGACGATACATCATTACCCGAAGGTAAAATCTTGGTTGTTGGTGACAGTCAGGTTAGGCACCTAGACAGCAGGTTCTGTGACAGGGAAGGGATGCACATGAAGTTGTTGAGTTACCCAGGGAAGGGGATAGGTTATGTTAGTGACAAGATAGTTGAGTGCATGGTGGACCAAGGGAAAAAGCCCATCGTCTGCCTGAGCGCTGGGGGAAACGATGTTGAGTGTGTAAGGAGTGAGGAATTGCTACGGCGGTTCAAGGAAGCTGTAGGTAAGGTTAGGGACAGGGGTGGGTTCCCTGTGGTGTGTGGCGTCCTTCCAAGACGCTTTGTTGACGACTTGTGGTACTCCAGGGCTATTGCCTTGAATGGCCGGCTGGCACTTCATTGCAAAGCCAATGGTTGGGCCTTTGTCGACAGCTGGGACCTCTTTTTCGGGCATAACAGCCTCTACCGCAGGGACGGGGTGCACTTTTCGAGGAAAGGAGTTCAGATCTTGTCTGAATCCCTTGAAAGGGAGGTAGATGCACTGCAGGCTTTTTTAAGATAGAGAACCGGGGAGTAGACACGGGGGTCGGGGTAAAGGAAACTTGCAACACTAGGAGGAGTTTCAGAAGGCAGGGAACTAAAGTGATTTGTAAGAAGAGAGAGAGGAGGGGTTTAGTTAAAGATAAAGGGAAAATTGACAAAAATAAGAGAAGTTGCTTGAAGGTTTACTATACAAACTGTAGGAGTATTTTAAACAAGATAGATTTCCTGCGAGGAATAAATAGTGTAGAGGATTTTGTTATAATAGCATTAACAGAAACATGGTTGGATATGTCAGGAAAGGTATTCGATCCGGAAGTCGAGATAGCTGGGTATAAGTTATTTCACAAGGACAGAGTAGGCAGACGAGGTGGAGGAGTTGCGCTTTATGCAAGAGATGCATTGCAGTGTTGTGTTAATAATGTTATAAAAACAGATGACAGCATAGAGTCTATATGGGTAGAGGTTACGGAGGGAACTGAGAAAATGGTTTTGGGTGTAGTGTATAGGCCTCCAAACTTATGTAAAGAGGATTCAGCTCCTATATGGGAAGAAATAAACAAGGCCTGCAGATATAATCGACTATGCGCGGTGGGAGATTTTAATCTTAGGAATATAGACTGGGATTTAATTATAGGAGACAACGACGCAGATGAATTGTTAAATATAATCCAGGATAATTTCCTAAGCCAAGCAATCAAGGAGCCTACTAGAGGAGATAATATCCTAGATTTATTGCTGACAAATAGGGATGACTTAGTTACAAATGTGGAGGCTGGTGGAAAGTTAGATAATAGTGATCATTATGAGATCAGATTTAGCTTAAAATGGGAAGTTGGAAAATTAAGAGTCAACAAAGAAAGAATACCTAATTTCAGAAAGGCCAATTATGCAGGATTAAGAAGACACCTGGAGGGGATTAAAAAGGTGTGTGGGATGGAGGGGAAGAAAGGTTCCAAGTTTAATGCCATTAAGGGCAGGGCGGTGACACCTGGAAAGGCCAATTATGAAGGATTAGGAAGACACCTGGTGGAGATTAGCGTTGAAAGTGATGTCGGGGCGGAGGGGGATTATAGCTTATTTGTAAGAATATAATTGATGGACAGAAAAAACCTATTCCTTATAGGGGAATAAGGTCAAGAAAGAGTGACCCAAAATGGATGACCACTAGTTTAAAACACAACATTGGAGTAAAAAGAAACATGTACTTAAGGATCAAGGCTGGACAGGTGAGCAAAGAACAGTATAACGTGATGGCGAGGACAGTGAAGAAATTAACTCGAGTTGCTAAGAACAATTATGAGATTATAGTAGCAGAACAGGCGAAAAGGGACCCAAAAGGGTTCTATCAGGTTTATAAAACAAAGACAAGGGAATTAGTTGGGCCCTTAAGGTCAGGACAAGGTGAGGTCTTAAATACGGATGAGGATATGTGTAGGAGTCTAAATGATTATTTCTTAAGTGTTCTTACGGAGGAGGATACACAGACGATACCTGATAGTGAACAGATGTTCAAAGGAAGCGATGAGGAGAAACTCAAAGATATTGTGATAACTAGGGAAATGGTGGAAGAGGGTATAGATAAAATGAAGAATTTTAAATCGCCAGAACCAGATGAAGTGTATCCCAGAGTATTAAAAGAATGCAAGGAGGTTGTTAGCGAGTCGTTAGTGCCCATTTTTAGGAAATCGGTTGAGATAGGCGATGTGCCATTATTGTGGAGGAAAGGAAATGTTGTTCCCATATTTAAGAAGGGAGACAGAGGACTAAAGTCAAATTATCGACCCGTAAGTCTAACATCAGTGGTGGGTAAATTATTGGAATCTATTATTGCAAAAAACATTAGAGAGCACTTAGATAAACATAGTTTGATCAACGATTCACAACATGGATTCACCAAGGGTAGGTCATGTCTCACCAATTTATTGACTTTTTATAGGAAAGTTTATGAGACGGCAGATAATGATAAGGATTATGATATAATATATCTGGACTTTAGTAAGGTATTTGACAAAGTACCACACGAGAGACTCTTAAATAAGGTTAAGGCTCATGGAATAGATGGGAAGGTTCTTCATTGGATCAGAGCTTGGTTAAGTAATAGGCAACAAAGGTTTACAATTAATGGTTCTAAATCTGAATGGGGACTGGTGACAAGTGGAGTTCCACAAGGGTCTGTTTTGGGTCCATTACTATTTTTTATTTACATCAACGACTTGGATAGTGGGATTAGCAGTGATATCAGCAAGTTTGCTGATGATACTAAGTTAGGTAGGATTATTGGATCACAGTCTGACGTAAACATATTGCAGGGAGACTTAGATAAACTTAATGAGTGGGCAGTCAGATGGTAGATGGAATTTAATATTGATAAGTAGCGTTTTGAATGTTGGTAGAAAAAACCCTGGTAATAGATAAGCAATGTATCGCTGAAAAGATCAGAAGGTGAAAAAGATCTTGGAGTGAGGGTGAGCCCAGACCTCCGACCTAGGAAACAATGTATTGAGGCCAGAAATAGAGCTAATAGAGTGTTAGGATTCATTACCAGAAGTGTTAAAAGTAGAAGTGCGGAAGTTATTCTAAAGCTTTATCTGGCTCTAGTCAGGCCTCACCTAGACTATGCGGTTCAGTTTTGGTCTCCATATTACAGGATGGATATAGCCTTGTTAGAAACAGTGCTGAGAAGGATGACCAAAATGATATAAGGGATGCGTAACTTTAGTTATGAGAGGAGATTGAAGTTATTAAAATTACACTCACTCGAGAGACGCAGAGTAAGGGGCGATCTGATAGAAGTTTTTAAGTGGATAAAGGGATTTAATAAAGGAGAGATAGGAAAAGTTCTTATGGTTTTTAACCAGGGTAGAACAAGAAGTAATGGATTCAAGCTGGAAAAGCGTAGATTTAGAAAGGAAATAGGGAGGAACTGGTTCACAAATAGGGTGGTGAATGAATGGAATGGACTCAGTAGACAGGTAGTTAGTGGGGAGTTATTAGGGAGCTTTAAAGAGGGGCTGGATAGGTTCATGGATGGGGATGAAAGGTGGATGTAGATAGTGTTAGGTGACAGGAACTACCACGTGTAGGCCTCACGGCCTCTTGTAGCTTCCTTATTTTCTTATGTTCTTATGTCTGTCACACAGAGATAAACAACTAGCCTTAACTGCAGTAGATTACAGCAAGCCAGACACCATGTTTCAACAAATGATTGATGCCCTAAGAAAGTTTTTGGCATCAAGGCTGTACCTTCAAGTGGCACTCAAGGAAGGTCTGAGACTAGTTCTGGCATCACCATCAAGACTGAACCTGCATATGTTGCTGAGGAGGTGAACTTCACGTACCAAGGACGAAACAAGAGAATAAATGAAGGAGGCTATTCTGCGCCGAGTGGTGCAAGAGGACAGACGCTGAACAGAGATATGTGGAGTGGAAGAGGTCCACAAAAGACTAACCCAGTGGACTGGTGGGGCAACATCGCAGTGTCCCGTCTGTAAGTCTGAGTTTCACTATGCTCCTAGATGTCCAAACAGGGAGAGAAAAGTTTATGAGAGTCAAGCTGAAAATGACCCTAAAGACAAAGATGATGTCTATCTTACTTGTGGGAACAGAAATTGTGATGAAATGAGAATGTTAGTTGGTGAAACATTTAACAGTGGTGCTTTGGGTTCTGCGTGCTCTTCTACTGTTTGTGGTGGTCACTGTTGACTTAGTTATTTGGAGTCTTTACCAGCTGACAAACTGGTCACAGTCAGTGAAGAAGAGAGGAATACTACCTTTAAATTCGGTGATGGTAGAGTGGTACCTTCTTTGAAAAAGGTTATATTTCCATGTGTACTTGCAGGTACCCAGTGTAAATTACGGTGTGATGTTGTAGAAAGTGATATACCTCTACTCTTTGGAAAGCCATCCATGAAAAAAGGCAAAGTCAAGTTAGATGTTGAAAATGACTGTGCAGTTATCCTAGGAAAATCCATTAAGCTACAGTGTACCCCCTCGGGTCACCACTGTACTCCACCGACTGAGGAGACCTCTACCAAAAGTATTAAGCAAGTGTTGGTAACTGTGGGCTTAGGTGACAGTGAAAAAAGGAAGCGTGTGTTAAAGTTACACCAACCATTTGCTCACCCCACTAGAAAACGCTTGAGTCAGTTGTTAACAGATGCTGGGGTGGAGGATGCAGATTATTTTAGGTTAGTAGAAGAAGTAACTGATGGTTGCAGTACTTGCAAGAAATACAAAAGAACCCCTTCTAGACCTGTGGTGAGTTTGCCTTTAGCTAGAGTCTTTAATGAAGTTGTGGCTATGGATTTGAAAGAGTGGAAAAAGGGGGAGGTTTATTTTGTGCACCTTGTTGATGTAGCTACAAGATATTGCAGGTCTGCCGTTGTTCATGATAAAAAGAGGAGGACAATTATTGATAAAGTGATTGAAATGTGGCTAGGGACTGGATTAGGCTCACCAGAAAAATTCTTAGCTGACAATGGAGGAGAATTTGCTAATGAAGAATTCACTGACATGTGTGAGAATTTAAACATTAGAACCATGCATACAGCTGCACAAAGCCCTTTCAGCAATGGTTTATGTGAGAGAAACCATGCAGTAATAGATGAGACGGTGAGAAAAATAGTAGCTGAGCAGCCTAAGTGCCCTTTACACACAGCACTAGCGTGGGCTGTGCTTGCCAAGAACTGTCTGCAGATGGTTGGAGGGTACAGCCCTTATCAGTTAGTTTTTGGCAGGAACCCAAAACTCCCTTGTGTAATGAATGATTCACTAGCAGCTCTAGAAGGCACTACAAGGTGACACATAGACTAATAGACATTATCATCACCGTGTGTGTATCAACAGACAAACACTAAACATGATAGTGGGAAAGCGTTTAATAGGAAGGTCATTACAATGTATTTTGATCCCCGGGGCGCGAAGGACCACCACGGGATGTTAAGTTAACAATGCAATCAGCCTTAAGTCAGGCGCTTTCTTCAACTATCTTTTGTTTGGTGTTAGGTTTTCAGGTAGGATTAGTCATGGGGCGCCCGTCTGTGGTTGTGTACTGCAGATGCGCTCAATAAAACTTGTCACTTGACCACCAGGGCTTGTATATCCCATTCTTGCCAGTATGCAGGTAACAAAGGTAGCCAGACGTAGTTCCATGGCAAGAAAATGGCAGGGGACAACGAGACAAGGAAAGACCGAGAATGAGAGGTGAGCACCGGCGCACAAGTGTATAGGTAGCAGAGTCCCAATACAAACAACAGTGCAAGAATGAGAGGCCAGGTGTAAAGTGACTGCCACCTGTGCTTTGGGTGGAGATAAAAGCTATGGACCAGATGGAAGACAAGAAATGGAAGCAAAAAAGAAAAATGCATAACAGTGGCCTTGTCGTTCCCAGAAGGTTAGCGAGGTGAGAGGACAGAGTTTTTAGTGAAGTAGAAATTGCCAGAATTAAATGCACGATGGTAATCTGACTAAGCTTCTGCTAGTACTTGGACAAACGGATACAAGAAGATGAAGTGACAAGTGCTCATGACTCCTGGTCTATGATTTTGAAACTTTTCGGAAGGCGACAAACACTAAACATTGAGGCTACGTCTCGAGTTTGCGAAGAGGCACAAAAAAGCTGTCAAACAACATGGCAATAGTGATACCCACAAGCATTCTGGCCTTCCAAATCTGCTTGACTGGCTGGGTAGCAAAAAGAAGATGGCTGCTAGAGGAAAATACGGAGGTAAGGACGGTAGACGTTACATCATTACCCGAAGGTAAAATCTTGGTTGTGGTGAGTCAGGATTGTAGGTATCTCTACAGAGGTTCTGTGACAGGAAGGGATGCACAGAAGTCGTCGTGGAGTTACCAGGGAAGGGGGACTAGGTTATGTAGTGACAAGATAGTTGAGTCATGGCAGACCAAAGGGGAAAGAGCCCATTCGTCTGCCTGAGTGCTGGGGAAATGAGTTGAGTGTGTAAAGAGTGAGGAATTGCTACCGGCGGTTCAAAGGAAGTGTAGGTAAAGTTAGGGCCAAGGGGTGGGTCCCTAGTGTGTGTGTGGTCGTCCTTCCAAGACGCTTTGTGACGACTTGTGTACTCCAGGCTATTGCGGTGAATTTACAGCTGGGCACTTCATTGCAAAAAGGCCAAAATGGTTGGCCCTTTGTCGACGCTGTGGACCTCTTTTTCGGGACATAAACCACCTCTACCGCAGGGACGGGGTTTGGGTGTCACTGTTCGAGGAAAGGAGTTCAGATCTTGGTCTGAATCCCTTGAAAGGAGGTAGGTGCCATGCAGGCTTCTTTTTTAAGACAGAGAACCGGGGATTAGACACGGGGTCGGGTAAGGAAACTTGCGACACTAGAGGAGTTCAGAAGGCAGGGACCTAAAGGGATTCGTAACGACGAGAGAGCGGGGTGGTTTAGTTAAAGATAAGGGGAAAAATGGAACATAAAAAGAGGAGTTGCTGAAGGTTTAATAAACAAAACTGCTAGGGAGTATTTTGAAACAAGATAGATTTCTGAGAGGAATAATTAGTGTAGAGGATTTTGACTATAATAGCATAACAGAAACATGGTGGATATGTCAGGAAACGGTATTGATCCGGAAGTCGAGATAGCTGGGTTAGAAGTTATTTCAAAGGGACAGAGTAGGCAGAACGCAGGTGGAGGATTTCGCGCTTTTACGAAAGAGAACATTTCATTGTTGTGTTTTATAATGTTCTAAAAACATGATAGATAGACGGCATAGAGTCTATAGGGGTAGAGGTTACGGAGGGAACTGAGAAAAATGGTTTGGGGTAGTGTATAGGCCTCCAAACTTATGTAAAGAGGATTCAGCTCCCTATAGGCAAGAAATAAACAAGGCCGCAGATATATTGAATATTGCGTGGTGGGAAAAAGTTTACTTAATGGAATATAGACTGGGATTTAATATGAGTTGACAGCGAGCAGAGGAATGTTAAAGATAATTCAGGATAACTTCCTTAAGCCAAACAATGAAGAAGCCTATAGAGGAGAATAATATCTCTAGATTATACTGACAAATAGGGATGATTTAGGTTACAAACTTGGAGGTTGGGTGGGAAGTTGATAATAGTTGATCATTATGCGGATCAGATTTAGCTTAAAATGGTGAAGTTGGAATATATTTAAGAGTCAACAAAGGAACAAGAATACATAATTTCAGAAGTGCAATTATGTAGGATTAAGAAGACACCTGGAGGGGATTAACAAGGGGTGTGGAATGGAGGGAAGAGAAAGTTTCCCAAGTTTAATGCATTAAGGGCAGGGCGGCGGCGTGGCCAAGCTGGAAAGGAAAATTAGGAAGTTTAGGAAGACACTGGTGGAGATAGCGTTGAAAGTGATGTCGGGGCGGAGGGGGATTATAGGCTCTTATTGGTATGAATATAATTGATTGGACAGGAAAAACCTATTCCTATAGGGGAATAAGTCAAGAATAGAGTGAACCCAAAATGGAGACCATTAGTTGAAAAACAATATTGGAGTAAAAGAAACATTGGTATTTTAAGATTCAAGGGCTGCGTTCAGGTAAGCAAAGAACCGATAGAGTGATGACGAGGACAGTGAAGAAATTAACAAGGGGTAGCTAAGAACAATTATGAGATTAAAGTACAGGACAGGCGAAAAAGGGGACCCAAAGGGTTATATTCAGGTATATAAAACAAAGACAAGGGAATTAGTTCTGGCCCGTTTAAGGTCAGGACAGGGTGAGGTCTTAAATACGGATGAGGATATGTGTAAAAAGTCTAAAGATTATTTCTAATTGTTGTTACTGAGGAGGAACCAGACAATAACATGATATGAACAGATGTTAAAGGAAGCGATGAGGAGAAACTCAAAGATATTGTGATAATAGGCAAATGTGAATGAGGGCAAGATAAAAGAAGAATTTTAAATCGCCAGGACGATTGAAGTGTATCCCAGTCCTCCACAGTCAGAAATTTTTGAGAATTTAGGTTGTTTGCATCTGAAAAGTGATCCCGCTGGATTTTATTCGGTACAATGATGGTGAAACTGTCAGGAGTTTTTCTGATGAATGGGGATGACTTGTATGGGGTGTACAGAGCTTTTCAAAAACATTTGTAAGTTGCAAAAATCAGGTCGAATTTCAGTAGGATTAAGTCTTCTGGTCGTCTTTAAGGTCCTATTGGTTTGAAGTGGAAACAAGAGGAATGGGGAATAAACTTGAATCAAAGTCATACCAAAAAAAAATGTGAAAGCTGTGCGCATCAATGTTACTCGTGCTTGTAAACAAATGGAGGACTGTAATGGAAACTGAGCAGAAAAATCTTAGAGCATGGTTGGACAAATTGGTTGGTAGGTTACAAATATAGACCTGGATATGAGCTATGATGTATTAGACCGGAGCTGTGTTTTAGAATCACCCAAAGTAGAAAACATGATCCAAGCTAACAAATTGTCTGAGAAGCTGGAAATGGTGGACATGTAGTTTAAGATTTCCACAGTTGGGAGATATGAGCCAAGGTAAAGTCATGGCTTCTAGTGATGCCTATCCTCCCATGCGAAGTTTGTCCTGATTGGTTATCAAGCTGTGAAGGGTTTCTATAATATTCCTTGTTGGTGAAAATGGATTAAAGAAGCTGTCAACTTGCATGGGAGGTAAGAAAAATAAGAAGTAGTTAAAAGTAGCCTGGCAGCAGAAAACCCTTGCTGCATCTGATGCTGTGGAGATTAGTTATTATTTAGGAAGTGTGCTATCTGAAATATTTGTTTCATGTGGGTAATAAGAAGTGATTCCTATTTTCAAGTTATGTGGATAATACATCTTTAGTGAACAATGTTCACTCTACCAAAAATGGGAATGAGAAAAGATTGAGAAATTGATTTAGCAAAGCACGAATTGCGACTAGGCAAGATGCTGTGCCTTGCTGCATTTGAGATGGTTAAATCAAGCCATTTCAGTGATCAGTTGCACTGACTGCCTGACAAAAGAAAGGACGTGAAACAGTTTCAAATGGTTGTACATTATCAGAAGGAGAATTAAAGTTTTTTAAAATTTTAGTACATGTTTCTTTAATTTTTGAAATTTAAGAAAAGAAAAAAAGAGGAAAATGTTGTTGTGTTAACAATGTTAATAGCCTTAAGTCAGGCGCTTTCTTATAACATCTTTGTTTTTGTGTTAGGAGTTTTCCAAGTAGGCTCGCTATGGACGCCGCAAGTCAATGGTTGTGTACTGCAGAGTCTTGTTCTCAATAATCTGTCACTCTGACCACCAGGACTTGTCTACCATTTCTTGCCAGTATGCAGGTGATAAACACAGGAGCCCAGGTGTGCCGGTTTTTGTAAAGACATATGTCGATCGGGCAGGTCCCTAGGGACCCCCCAGTTAGTTTTGCTAGAAGTATCTAGAGGTAGTAAAAAATTTTTGTTTCTGGGGGTATTTCTTATAACCAATGTACAGTATCTAAAATTTAAATGTTTCGTTTAGTAAGGCAATGATCCAAATGATTTAAGTACCAACCTGTGGTTACATTCGGAAGGAATAATATTTATAAAGCAAAATTAAAGAAGTTTTTTGTTTGTAAAACCCGGTGTTGGTGAAACGGTGTTTAGAAGTTTTCTCTTAGCCCCCTCTTACCCAAACTTACCCCACTTTGCTATACCCTACTGCTATTTCCCCAGCCATTACATAAATACCAGCCCACTCAAAGAGTTAATGAACTCGCTCTGATTTAGGGCCACGTTACCAGAGTTTCCCTTACGCCTCATAAAACACTGTAATGGTTGGTGGCAGTGATTCATACTTTAATTGTAAGATTCCATCTCAATCATATTCCGGGTAAGTAACATCAGGCCTAATGCCGAACTCTTTGAGTATGAATAGAGTTGCTGGAATAAACATTCAACTCAAAACAACTGAACGTAAAATTATAGCCAACCTGAGTTATGGTAGCTATAATACATGGAGTAACATTCATGCAACCGACTTGCATGACGCAACATACTGTTCCAGGAGAAACGGGAAACTATGTGCGTGGGACAGAAGAGAGTGGCAGCTGCTGTGTTTCAGTCTCCATGTTTAGTTATTATGGTTCAGCACAAAAAAAACACTTCGCCGCCTCAGTTGACTCACTCAACCGTTTTTTGTGTGATGTCGGTGACGGTGGGCACATCAGGTATTATTGTCAGGCACTCACTGCTCCCTCTGGGTCGCCTCTCTCCATGACATGTCGGCATCTTCCAATGGTCTCATAAGCCCTCCACTGCTGAAGCGGCGGGAGTACCGACTGCAGCACAGTGTTGCAGATGGGATCCCATTGATATACTGCTGCCTCTTATCAGACGCACTTCAACTCCTCCTGCCGCGCCAGCACCCTGCGCATCCTTGCACTGAATCAATTCAGTGCTTGGAGTCTGATCTCCAAATCTTGCTGCCGTCTTCCCCAGCTCTCTCAAGTTGTCTAGGTATGGTCAGCTGTGCCTTCACCTTCTGACAGTTGTGTATGTCGGCCAGATCTTGGCTCTGCCCTCCAGCCAGGGAAACGCACCCGCGTTGCTGAGCCCCTGTTGACCAGGTCTTGTTCACTAGGGTGTGCCGACTCTGCCGTGTCTTTCTCAGCACTGGGTGGCGGGGAGGCTAAGATGCACCGCCTCATCATCTTCAAAAGGTTCTCAAGAGTATAGTTGACAGGAACTGCCTGCCTCAGGCACGGGGTGTTTCAACGCGACAGTTGGGGCAGTAACTTGCCACTTGCTCCTTAGCCCATTTACACAGGGGAGCTGCAAAAAAAGTATGACCGCAGGGCAGTTGTGCACGGTCGTGGACCTTATATCATAGACAGCAGGCACACTGGACATTCCATGAAGTTATCTTCCTGGAAAGAAAAGATGCATGGTAATGAGTCAAGGAACACAAGACACGCATTCCAAAGGACACAGACACAGACGAGCATCGTGGGGTGTATGAGAGATGACCAGGTGTGGGAAGGAGGGAGGAGTGGGCATTGTGAAAATAAATGTTATAAATCCACACACACATATATATATATACGTATATACAGTATACATACACGTCCTCGGTTGCGAACATTCAATTAATTCCCAAAAGTTGTTCTAAAAACCGCGAAGCAAAACTTTTTCCATAAGAAACATATATAAATTGGACGAACGTCCTGACACCCAAAATAAAAGAACTTTTTTTAACCTTTTAGTGTATTTCATGCAGATGTGCGTGCATGTGGGATTTAAAAATAGTGAATATTTTGTGTTATGGGGAGGCACTGCGGCAAGAATGGTTCCGTCACTCACTGCCCCGCTAGTCACCTCCATCATAACATCTATAAATCACCCTTATTTAAGGTGACACCACCGGTGCTACATTGATTTAGATAATGACACGTTTATATAGCATGTCACCATAATCACTAAGTGTATAATAACGAGTATAAGTACGTTTAACCCTGCCACCTATCCGTGGCACAGGAGAGCGGGCAGCTTGCCCGCCCGCCACCTCTCTCAAAACCCGCCGGCATCCGCTCACCTGTGGCCTTCTGAAGAAGACAGAATAAGCCTCCCACGCATGTGAATAAGCAACCATAGGATGTCACCAGGGATCATCAGAATCCTCAAGGGGTCCTCGCACACTACTAAAATTACCAGAATCCCCCTTGGTGCTGTAAGTATCCGCCTCACAGGTTCATGTGAGGATGCTGCTGCTGCTGCGCCAGGACGTGGATGAGACCCTTGCTGGTTATTTAATCTCCTTTATCATATATATGAATAATAGCCATTCAAATGCGATTATATGTCTACATCACTAGAAGAATGAATTTCATAGGTACCAAGCCAGTAATAAGCGAGCCTGAGATTTTCCTCTCTAATACCAGTCCGAGCCAGCCGTGGGCCAGCGTGCACGTTTACCACCAATCTAGACCTTAGCGCGCTGTGGGTTCGTATTACCCCGAAGTTGGGACTTCCCAAAAAAAAGAAGTGGTAAGTGCTTCGTGGGTCCTGCCCTGATGAAATTTTTTAAGTTCCATCTTGGTTCTGCCATGGTTCTTGCCGAGTTCAGCTTGTTCGGCAACTGAGTTATCGTCACGGCAACCGATGCAATTATGAGTTGAAATTCGGTTCGGGAACCGATTTGTTCAAAAATTTGTTCGAAAGCCCGAGGTTTGACTGTAATATTACTCTCGTCTTCACTGACTGTGAACAGTTTGTTCAGCTGGTAAAGACTCCAAATCAACTATGTCAAACAGTACAAACCATAAACAGTGAGAAGAGCCAGCAGAACCAAAGCAGCATCTGCTAAATGTTTTCACCAACTAACATTCTCATTTCATCATAATTTCTGTTCCCACAAGTAAAGATATACGTCATCTTTTGTCTTTAGTACATTTTCAGTTGACTTCATAACTTTTCTCTCCCGTTTGGACACTAGGAGCATAGTGAAATCAGGACTTATCAGAGCGGACACTTTGCGATGTTGCCCCACAGTCCACTGGGTTGTCTTTTGTGCGACTCTTACACTCCACATAATCTCTGTTCAGCGTCTGTCCTCTTGCAACACTCGTGCCAGGAATAGCCTACTTCCATTTATTTATTGTTTCGTCCTTGGTACGTGAAGCTTTCACCTCCCTCAGACAACATATGCAGGTTTAGTTCAGTCTTGATGGTGATGCCAGAACTAGTATCAGAACTGCCTTGAGTGCCACTTGAAGGTACAGCCTTAATTGCCAAAAACTTTTCCTTGGCATCAATCATTTGTTGAAACAGGTGTCTGGCTTCGTGTATGTAATCTATTGCAGTTATGCCATGTTTTTTCTTTTTACATTTGTGGCCTATACGCCTTAGGCAGTGACATCTAAGGCTGGTATGGTAGGCTTCGGGAGGTTTACTGAGGGCTGTGATGGTTGCGTCTCCGCCCGTGGTGGGTAGGCAGATTTTTATAGTTAACGACTGTAATTAGCAGGCTCATGCCGCCCCCCCTGTGTCCTCCCATGCAACTCGCAGTGTGGAGGGTTAAAGGGCCAGGGCATGTAGAGGTATTCTTAGGCCACTCGACGGTGCAGAAAGATTTTTGGTTCTTACCGCGGATTCGAACTCGGGTCACCGAGAACGCCATCGGAGACGCAACCACTCTGCTACCGCCTCACCAACACTCTGATCCAGTCTCCCAAACCACTCTGCTACCGTATCCCCAACCACTCTGCTACCGTTCTCCCCAACCACTCTGCTTTTACCGCTCTCCACAAAAAACCACTCTGCTACCGTCTCCCCAACACTCTGCTACCCGCCTCCCCAACCACTCTGCACCGGCTCCCCAACCACTCCCGCTGCCCTACCGCCTCCCCAAACACACTCTTCTACCGCCTCCCCAACCTATGCTACAGTCTCCCAAACCCATCTCTGCTACCGCCTCACCAACCACTCTGCTACCGTTCCCCAACCACTCTGCTTACCGCCTCCACAACCATCTGCTACCGCCTCCCCAACACTTGCTACCGACCTCCCCAACCAACTAGCTACAGCCCTCCCCAACCACTCTGCCCTACCGCACTCCCCAAACCATCTGCTACCGTCTCCCCAACACTTGCTTACCGTCTCCCACAACCACTCTGGTACCCGTCTCCCCAGCCACTTCTGCTACCGCACTCCCCAACACTCTTGCTACCAATCTCCCCAACCACTTGGACTACCGTCCCCCATACCACCTCTGACCTAACCGTCTCGCACAATCACTCTGCTACCGGCCTCACACAACCACTCTGCCCCGCCTCCCAAACACACTCTGATACCGCCCTCACCAACCACTCTGCTACCGCACCCTCCCCAACCACTCTAGCTACCGTTCTCCCAACACTCTGCTACCGCATTCCCCAACCACTCTGCCTAACCACCATCCCCAACCATTCTGACTAACACCTCACCCCAACCACTCCTGCTACCGCCTCGCCCAACCACTCTGCTATCACCTCCCCAACACTATGCCTACCACCTCCCCACACCAACTCTGCTACCACCTCATCCAACACTCTGCTACCGCCTCACAAACCACTCTGCTACCGATCCCTAACCACTCTGCTACCGGCCCTCCCCAACCAATCTGCTACCGTACCTACCCACCACTCTGCCTAACACCTCCCAACCACTGCTACCACCTCCCCAAAACACTCTGTTACCGCCTCCCCCAACCACTCTGCTTTTACGCCTCCCCAACCACCTTGCTACCACTCCCCAACCACTAGGCTACCGCTTCCCCAACACTCTGGCTACCACTCCCCAACCACTCTGCTACCGCGCTCCCAAACCACTTGCTACGCCCCCCAAACACTATGGATACCGCCTCCCCAAACACTCTGTACCGCCTCCCCAAAAACAAGGGTTATCTCTGTGTGAAGACCAGCACAGTCAAGCAGTTTGAAGGCCAGAAGCTTTATAGGTATCACTATGGCATTTTTGACAGCTGTCTGTGCCTCTTCTCAAATCCGAGACCTAATGCCTCAATGTTAGTGTTGTCCCCTTCCGAAAAGTATCAAAATCAGACCAGGAGTCATGAGCACTTGTCACTTCATCCTTCTTGTACCTTTTGTCCAAGTACTGCAGAAGCTTAGTCATACCATCGTCAGCATTTAATTCTGCAATTTCTACTTTACTAAAAACTCTGTCTCTCACCTCACTGCCTTCTGGGAACGACAAGGCAACTGTTAAGGCGTGTTTCTTCTTCTCCGTAGCTGTCACCAGCTGCCATGCTTCCAGTTCTGTCTTCCATCTGTCATAGCTTTTATCTCCACCAAACACAGGTGGCAGGCACTTTACACCCTGGCCGCTCATCTTGCACTGTTGTTGTAGTGGACTCTGCTCCCTAGACACCACTGACACCACCTCCTGACTCCTGACAGATACGTTTCAGCTGTTGTATTCATAACTACTCTCATTTTCCACTGGGGTAATGAGACGACGTAGTCTACGTGACGTGACGTAATCTAATCTGGCAACTCCACGACAGCAAAAAGAGGTCACAAGAAGAAGAAGAAGAAGCGGTGAGCGTAAACACTTCCTTGCCAACACGTGTTTTGAGACGACTGTTCAGTGCTATTTCTGGCTGTGGCATTCTCTTATTATTTGTCATGAATCTTTGGGAGAAACGAGAGATTCCGCGTCCTCCAGAGTATACCATAGAGTATACCTCAAAAGATATTACTCAAAACAACATAGGTGAGACTGTTGTATTGGAGTGCGACCCTGAGGCTAAAGTTTAAAGTTTGTCAACACAACAGCCCTCCGTAAAATCGATCCTTACGCGGTATTTTGGACACTAGCACGCAACAGCTAGTGGCCAGGGCAAGTGTGAACATCTGCAGATTCTCTTTTAAACGGGAAACTGAGGCAAGAATTCAGGAGGAGTGAGCTATTCGACTTAAAGGTAAGCGAGACCAGCTGAACCAAAATGGCGACCTCCACCCCTGATGTAAACAACGATGCCCAAGGTAGCTATGACATCTTACCATGCACTATATGCCAGATACATTGTGACTCTGGTATCAAATGTAATAACTGCAGCATGTGGAGTCACTACCGGTGCTCAGAAATGCCAACATACTGCATTATTGCACTCGTCAACTCAAGCAGGAGGTATACCTGCCCACCATGTGCTAGGCTAAACTACCCTGATTATGACACTAAGGCAACAGGTATTGAGAAATGCAAACAAAATGCATTATTACTGAAATCAGTGACAGTCTCCCAAGACCCCGAAACAACTGTTGCAAATGACAGCATTGAGGCAACTCAGGACAGGAATGTAGAACGAACGGTCACTGAGAACGAACAAACGGAGAGGGAGGAAGCTGTGAGGAGTACTAATGACAGAGAATCACATGATTCATGGAGTTCCCCAGAGGACATGCGTCTCAGTCTAGTAGCCTCCCAAGACAACACTGAGAGCCAGGCAGTCCAACAAAGCTCCTTTACCCCAACCAACCAGGCAGCTCAACAAGGCTCCTCTACTCCAACCATCCAGGCAGCACAACAAACCCCTCTACCCCAACCATCCAGGCAGCACAATAACAAAGCTTCCCTACCTCAACGAACCAGGCAGCAAAACAACAAAGCTTAATGGAGAACATGGGTAAAAGGTAAATGGAACAAACAAAGGTAATGGAAACCATGCAACACCCATATGTCGATACTATAAAATGGGTGTATGCATGTATGGGCCAACTGGTAGAGACTGCAACTTTAGGCACCCAAAACCCTGCCATAAGTTGATGACACATGGTATCAGAGGACAACATGGGTGCAAACTAGGCAGGAAATGCTCCATGTTCCATCCCATGATGTGCCCGAACTCTATAAAAAGACAGGAATGTCTCTTGGTATCCTGCACATACCCTCACGTCCAAGGCACAAGGAGGAAGAAAGATGTAGCAGCCCGGCCAGCCTCCCACACCACTAGGGTAGAAACTCATGCATCAGCCAATGCTCCTGATGCAGCAACACCCAACCTTGGCACGGCCTCCTCACTCACTCATCCTTTTTTAGAGCTAGCAAATGGGATGAGAGCGGACATGGCCAATCTAGCAAAAGTCGTGGAATCCCAGGCAATGCTACTGAACAACCTCCTGAAGGAGAACCGTGTGAGTTGGGTGCAGCAAGCTCCACAAGCCCCACCCACTATGCATCACCCATGGCTAAGTGCCCTAACCTCCCGTTAGAGACCATCATAATGGGCAACATCCAAGGTCGCTATCCCAAAATAAACCAGACCAAAGTTCCTTTCTTGAGGGAGCTTTCGCTGCAAGAGGACCCCATGGTTATTGCCCTTACTGAAACGCACTTGAGGAGCGGAGTTAAAGACGAGGAAATTCACCTCAGCAACTACACACCATATAGAGCAGATAGGAAAACAAGAAGCCACGGAGGAGCCATGTTATACGTACGGCATAATATCTCCCTGGAAACATTACCTCTACTCTCTTTCTCAAATGGACAAGTAGAACTAATAGCCATTCACATTAAGTCGATGAACCTAATCATCATAAATTGCTACCGCCCACCTCAGTGTACTTTGGAAAATTTCAAAATGGCAATCGACAATATTGACAGAATAATTGCTGATCAACCAACACCTATGCCAGATATCATCTTGTGTGGGGATTTCAACTTTCCTTTGATCCAATGGCCTGATGGCACTATCTCTGGAGGTACCCTGGAAGAACAAGCCCAAGCTAAACTCCTTCTTGGGGTTACTGAAAAGGTCTTTCTATCACAACAGATAACAAAGCCTACCAGGCAACACAACATTTTAGATCTTCTCTTCACCAACAACCAAGAAGCAATAAGTACGTACCGAGTGGAGAAAACAATTTACTCGGATCACAGCCTTGTCACCATCAACACTACATACAGGAAAGCCAAGTTGGAACAAGTAAAAACAAACTTAACAGATCCTACACCCTTTGCAAAATATAAATTTTTCGATGACACAATCGAGTGGCATCAGATGCAGTGCAGTCTTGGTGAGGCCAACTGGGACCAGATCATGGAAGGCAACAACCCAAACACCATGCTCCAAGCCTTGATCAACACAGTACTGGAGATCTGTGAGAAACATATCCCCGCAAAGAGGACCCCAACAGGTACCCAACACCATAACATCCCAAGGGACAGGAGATTATTAATGAGGAAGAGAGCAGCCCTCTTTAAGAAGATGGCTAACACCCTAAATGACGAAAGAAAGATTACTATCAACACCAAGATAGCTCAAATTGAGCACAAAATTAAAGAATCCCATGAAAAACAGAGGACAGAGGAGGAAACTCGTGCAGTAAGCAACATTAAGCGCAACCCTAAATACTTCTTCAGCTACTGCAAAAAGTTTTCCAAGACTAAGAGCCAGATTGGGCCGCTGCGTACAGGTGTGGGCACAATAACAAGAGACCCCGAGGAAACGTGCCAAATATTAACAGAGCAATATAGCAGTGTCTTCAGCACTCCGCAAAGTCAGTCAATAGTTCACAACCCAGTACCTTTCTTCACTGAGGACTCAGACCACCAGTACCACCTCACTGACATTGAGGTGACCACTGAGGATATTCAGGGAGCCATTAAGGAGCTGAGACCAAATTCAGCTGCTGGACCAGACGGATTACCTGCCATTCTCCTCCTTAAGTGCAGTGAGGCCCTGGCTTATCCGATCCGCAAATTATGGAGGTGCTCTATGGATGCAGGCACAGTACCAGCCTTGATGAAGAGAGCCACTGTGAGCCCGATATACAAGGGAGGGGACAAGAGTCTGGCCAAGAACTACAGACCTGTTGCTCTCACTTCACACCTCATCAAAGTTTTTGAAAAATGTGTGAGGGACAAAATTACTACTCATATGGAAAGGCAAGAACTTCACATGGAAAATCAACATGGCTTCAAGAAAGGGAGATCCTGTCTCTCAAAACTCCTGGCTCACTACAACTGGTTCCTAGAGACCCTGGCAGCGGGAAATAATGTGGATGTCGTGTTTCTCGACTTTGCTAAAGCCTTCGACAAGGTTGATCACGGCATCCTTCTCCATAAAATCAAGGCTCTGGGGTTAAGAGGCAAGTTAGGAATTTGGCTCCACGATTTCCTTACAGAGAGAGTCCAATCAGTAGTAGTGGACGGTCAAAGCTCAAAAGAAGACACCGTTATGAGCGGGGTGCCTCAGGGTTCAGTGTTGAGTCCCCTCCTCTTCCTGATACATATGAGAGATATTGGAGAGGAAGTAAGTGACTCAGTCCTGTCCTCCTTTGCTGACGACACAAGGACCAGTCTCCCCATCAGTAATGTGCAAGAAGTGGAGCACCTGCAAGAGGACCTGAATAAAGTGTACTCATGGGCTACAACTAATAATATGACATTCAATGAAGAAAAATTGAAATGCTGAGGTGTGGCCCTGACTGCACCCTCAAGACAACAACGACGCTGCACACAGAGGGAGGAAGTCACATCACCCCAACACCTCATGTCAAGTGCCTTGGAGTTTACCTTAGTGCTGATGGCTCCTTCTCACACCACATCACAGAGACCGTCAGGAAGGCAAGGGGGATGGCGGGCTGGGTCATGAGAACTTTTGCCTCCAGGGAGCCTGAGGTTATGCTAACCCTCTGGAAAGCCCTGGTACAGCCCTTACTGGACTACTGTAGCCAGCTGTGGTCCCCTCACAAGAAAGCTGACATCCAGAGACTTGAGGCTGTTCAGAGGTCATTTACCAAGCACATAAGAGGACTACATGACCTTAACTACTGGGACCGCCTCAACATACTAGGAATTTACTCACAGCAAAGACGGAGAGAAAGGTATCGTGCCATCTATATATGGAAGGTCCTGGAGAAACAGGTGCCAGACCCCACGTCCTTGGCACTCCAGACACACTTAAATGAGCGGACTGGACGCAAGTGCAGTAGAAGAACCCTCCCTTCAAAGGCCCCGGGGAGATGCAAGACCTTACTTGGTCAGTCAAGGCCAGTCTGGCTCATGAAGGGCCTAAAATCTTCAACAGCCTCCACAAAAATGTGAGAAACATCACAGGGTGCTCTGTCAACACCTTTAAATATGGACTGGACAAGATACTACGGACAGTGCCGGATGAACCTCCAGTACCGGGATACACTGCCAAGTGTAGGACCTCCAACACCCTACCGGACCAGGTGGCCCTGCTAGACAGGGACGCCAGGACTGGCAGCAGCGGTGGACCACCACGACTGTGAGGCTTTGCCTCTTAAGAACACCAAGTAAAGTAAAGTAAGTAAGTAGTCAGCTGGTGCACAGTGCTCACCACTCATTCTCGGTCTTCTGTCTCGTTGTCACTGACCATTCTTGCCAGGAACTACGCTCTGCTACCATTAGTTACACCTGCATACTGGCAAGAATGGATAGACAGTCCTGGTGGTCAAGTGACAGTTTATTGAGACCACTCTGCAGTACACAACCACAGACTGGCGGCCATAGCGATCCTACCCGAAAACCCTAAACACAAAACAAAAGATGTTGAGAAGCGCCTGACTTAAGGCTGATGGCATGGTTAACTTAACATCTTGAGGCAAGTGTTTTCTTCCAGGATGAGGGTACACCAGGACATGCCATCTACAGGACACTAATGCAGTATTCGGTGTACACTTGTACGTCATAAAACATGTAGTATAAATCAGTACTTGGTCACGGATGATCATGCAAAGACAAAACCAAACATAAGTAGTGAGTGATAAGTGATAAGTAGTGAATCCGATACTTCTTGTTCTACCCTGGTTACTGGCCGTAAGATCTTTTCCTACATCTCTTTTATGGTATCCCTTTATCCACTTAAAAACTTTTATCAGATCGCCCCTTACTCTACGCCTCTCGCGTGAGTGTAACTTTAATAGCTTCAATCTCCTCTCACAACTAAAGTTACGCATTCCATGAATCATTTTGGTCATCCTTCTCTGCACTGATTCTAACAAGGCTATATCCATCCTGTAATACGGAGACCAAAACTGCACCGCATAGTCTAGGTGAGGTCTGACTAGAGCCAGATAAAGCTTTAGAAAAACCTCAGCACTTCTACTTTTCACACTCCCGGGAATGAATCAACATAAC
>JACEEZ010002750.1:35252-88171 GCA_016584305.1 Chionoecetes opilio
ATCGTTAATGCTTTTTGCATTTTTTGTTTTTTTGTCTTTCATAAGGCAGAATAATCTCTTGCAAAAACCAACGATATATAATAATGCCAGGAAAAAAGAATAATCGTGGTTGAAATTGATAACATAAACAAAACATTCGCCGCACAGTCAGGCCATTCCGCGGGGCAACTTAGAGAGCCCCAGACTGATGTCGCAGTGGACGGAAAAACTTAATAAACTTTTCATGGGTGAAAGGGTTAGGATAAAATGACTATAATACAGTACTAGCATACTAGTTTTTGTATTAACAAAGTTACAGTCCGTGTTGCCATGGTGATGAGCGGAAAGGATTTTCTACGTCACCACGCGGGAGATTCAAGTCCCGGGGAATACTGTAATCAAGAACAATCGTGGCATTAAGTGTGGTGTGGGGATGTCGAGCCAATCATCATTGTCCAAGCTCGTGACGTCACATGGGGGTGGATCTTACATGATAGCAGGGCTATGCAAGTTTTATTTAAGATTTGACAAATTTAATGTTTTAATTTAACCTAACCTATCCTAAACTGACCTAACATAACCCAACCTAAGCTACCTAGACCAAATACATGATGTTAAATAGAAGACAGATTTATAACCAGCGATCACTTAAGCGCCACCCTTATGTGGCGTCAAGAGCTTGGACAACGGTGGTTGGCTAGAGGCATCCCCCATGCCACACACTATTCCAGAGAACGGCAATATGCGGCCTGGACCTGTGCCCTGAGCCTGTGTTGGTGTTTCAGGTGACGGAGGTGTCGCAGGCAGCCCTGGCAGCCGCCGCCACCGTCCAGGCAGCCCTGGCAGCCGCCGCCACCGTCCAGGCAGCCCAGCAGACAGCAGGTGTTGGTGGTGGTGCTGCAGGGGATGCCAGCCTCCCTGCAGCAGCAGCCTCCTCCATCAGAGACAGAGTAGATGCCCTGATGTCACCGCCCTTGAAGGTGAGTGAGGCGTTGCCCAAGTGTTCCCCCTGTAGCAGCGAACCCCGTGTAAGAGAGAGAGAGACAGAGAGAGAGAAGTAACCTTTCTGGATCTCCTCTGGCTCATTACACAGCTTCCTTCCTCTTTTCTTGAGGCTGCTCACACAGCCTTTTATGTGTCACAAAACACTAATTACCTTATAGCAATCAATAACAATCACAACATTAGTTTACTTTTATTTATCCTGTGACAGTCTTCCCTCCACCCGGCGCCTCTCTCCCTGCAGACCAAGGACATCCCCAGCATGACGCAGCACGTCAAGAACTTGGTGCAGAGAGGGTTGGTGTTTGCCGTCCACACAATGGAAGGGCAACAGCGCCTGGCTAAAATCAGCCTTGAGAACGACCGCGTGTGCCTCTACAGCCTGCGGAAGCAGCCCCTGCCCAGCGGCGCCGCCACCGTGCAGGTGGGTCAGCCACTGTTGTCACTGCCCTTGTCCTTACCATCATATGGGTGGAGGGGCAACTTGGTGACGGGGAAGGCAGGCGCCTTCATTTGCTTCAAGGCAAATATGAGCCTTGAGGGGATCACTGCAGGATATCAGAGAGGCAGACAGGCAGACAAGCATACAGACACGTGTGTAGGCAAGCATTATAATCATGCATGAAAGCAGGCATACGAGCATGGAGGTAGGCATCAAGGCAGATAAGCTGGCAAGTATGCAGGCAAGGATAAAGGAAGATAGACGGGCAGGGAAGCAGGTAAGCTGACATGTAGGTGCACAGACACATAGACAAGCAGGGAGGCTGAAAGATAGACAGGCAGGGTAGCAGGTAAGCTGGCAGGTTGCAACACAGGCAGGGTAGCAGGTAAGCTGGCAGGTTGCAACACAGGCAGGGTAGCAGGTAAGATGGCAGGTTGCAACACAGGCAGGGTAGCAGGTAAGCTGGCAGGTTGCAACACAGGCAGGGTAGCAGGTAAGCTGGCAGGTTGCAAAACAGGCAGGGTAGCAGGTAAGCTGGCAGGTTGCAACACAGGCAGGGTAGCAGGTAATCTGGCAGGTTGCAACACAGGCAGGGTAGCAGGTAAGATGGCAGGTTGCAACACAGGCAGGGTAGCAGGTAAGCTGGCAGGTTGCAACACAGGCAGGGTAGCAGGTAAGCTGGCAGGTTGCAACACAGGCAGGGTAGCAGGTAAGCTGGCAGGTTGCAACACAGGCAGGGTAGCAGGTAAGCTGGCAGGTTGCAACACAGGCAGGGTAGCAGGTAAGCTGGCAGGTTGCAACACAGGCAGGGTAGCAGGTAAGCTGGCAGGTTGCAACAAAAGGCAGGGTAGCAGGTAAGCTGGCAGGTTGCAACACAGGCAGGGTAGCAGGTAAGCTGGCAGGTTGCAACACAGGCAGGGTAGCAGGTAAGCTGGCAGGTTGCAACACAGGCAGGGTAGCAGGTAAGATGGCAGGTTGCAACACAGGCAGGGTAGCAGGTAAGCTGGCAGGTTGCAACACAGGCAGGGTAGCAGGTAAGATGGCAGGTTGCAACACAAGGCAAGGGTAAGCAGGTAAGCTGGCAGGTTGCCAACACAGGCAGGGTAGCAGGTAAGATGGCAGGTTGCACACACATAAATGGGTGGAGTTAAGGCAGGTAGCTATTGGTAAGATGGGCTGAGGTAGGCACAGAGGCAAACACAGGCGCAGGTAGGCAAGTAGATGGCAGGCAGATAGCAATAAACAAACAAAGAGGTAGGCAGACCGGGCAGTGTGTTGCTAGGAATTCTCGGTAGGCAGGTAGGCAGATACAGCAAATAAACTTAGATGTAGGCAAAAAAGGGGGGGGGGGATAGGAAGGTAGATAGGAGCAGGCAGAGCAGTTTAGGTGATAGTGATCAGCAGAAGTGTGTCAGACTGCGCAGTAGGCAGACACCACCAGTGGAAGTAAACTGTAACATTAGGTGAGACAGATACGGTGCAGTAGCGCGATGCATGGCAGGCAGGCAGGCAGGCAGGCAGGATGGCAGTGGTGCCATGGCCAGTATGGGAGGGGTGTGGCCCTTGCCCGGTGTGCAGGGTGTGGTGAGACCTGGTTGAGGGTGAGGGTGCACATGGGGGCACAGCACTCCGGCATTGGTACGATTTGTGAGCAGAGTGAACGTGCTGACAGGATCCCATGACGGGCTCTGTGCGGAAAAGTTCATACATTACTATTACGCTATATCATTTATTACATATTGAGGATAATCGGAGAAGTGACAACGTTGATGGTAGAAATAGTGCGAGAAGGTTGGTTATTGTAGCTGAAGCAAACTCATATCATTAATGGATGGCAATTTTGAACAACTTGAACCGCGGAACTCAATACTGACAATTAAATGTTCATATCAGTAATAATAATTAAAATAATAATTGATATCAAATAATTGAGAATTCAATAATAATAATATTATCACTAATAATATATTACATGGATAAAACATATAACAATAATACTACAAACTAATGGTTATTTTTTTTAGAATTATTATTTTGTAGTTGTGTAGACATTCTGACGAAATGTTTAAAAACAAGTAATGAAGGAGACGCAGCTAGGGAAGTGAATATGTACTTTATGTCAGACTAGTTTCACCTTGGACGGGAGATGTTACGTGGGCCTTTCATGCAAGCGAGTCGTCGTGTTCCTCTGCTCTGATGAAGCCCCAGTAAAGGTTAAAAACTATAGTCAGTGGCAATACTACACTTAATGGGGGTGGATCCCAGGCAGTGTCTCACCTTCATCACACTGAGGCAGCGAGGGCAACTAAACACTCTCTTCACATGTGCTGAGGCTTAAGGAGCAATGTTTTGGGCCCAAAACTGAATTGGCATCCATGAGGCTAACAACATTTATTACATTACAGTAAATCTAAATAAAATACTAAAATTAAAAAAAATTATATGAGAATAAAAGTATTGTCCCTTTAAAGGATAACAAACAAGACAATTGGAAATTTGAAATATAAGAGAGATTAGAACACGCGGGCAGTTGTTAGGCTGTTGGGGCTGCCGGTGGACTGGGTAATAAAGTGACTTAGTTAAGGAATTACAAAGACTACTCCCATGCAATCTGAACAGATTTCGAGAACTATCATTGGACTTTATTTGTAATTGCAAGAGGGTGATTTTTGTGTTATTAAGGTCAGAGACAGAGTGTTTGATAAAGAGAGATTCTAATATTTAGTTGTCACGGGAATAGTAGTTAATGATTCTTTATTTTATGAGTTAATATTCTGAAATCATTAATAATAGAATAAACAAGATTGGTGAGTCAACTATCATGTGAGTGTGAACGTATTTCCGAGAATGAGATGAGATGAGTAATGGGTCGAAAGCCAGTACGAGCAGAAATGCCTTCTTATGTTCAGTGAACCTAAGAGTCAGGCGGGTGTATGGAGTTTTCTCGCAGGTCTCGACACTGTATCGAGCTTTACAGTCTCGAACACACAAATGGCGGCGTGTAAAGAGGGGCGAAACGAAATGCGTCTAGCAAATTCTTGCTGATATTAGCGGGAAGAAGGGAGAATATCGGAGGTTCATATTTAAGTGGATTTCTTTAATTAACCTAAAGTATGATCGTTTAATTGTAAATTTGATTAGACAATATATCTTTGTGCTGTAGCTTTTGTGGACCTAACCTTAACTTTAAGAGGGTGTCGGGACACCTCCCTCGCTCATATTTCCACCAACCTGTGTAGGCTTCTTCTTATTTCTTCTGATCTCCAGTATGTTCTTTCTTCTACTACTTGAAATAATTTTTTTGTTTTGGGTCCATACGTTCTTTTCTTTTCCTCTTCTCATATTTTTGTCCGCTGTTGGTGGCAGCACATATTCTCTAAAACTAGCAAAAAAAAAAAATGATGACCACTACAATTCTTTTTGGTCCGACACGTATCTCTTACTTAAATTTCTTTTGTTGTTTGAATCACTGTAGCTAGTCTTTCCTTTGGGGTCAGATTTTGTGTATCTCATTTTCTTGATCTATATTTTGACGTAGCTTTCCTGGGTCTTTTTCCCCCCTTTGGGTCTCTCTTCCATGTCTTTGTGTGTGTGTATCGCCTGCAGTGTACATAGAAATAAACCTAGGCATTTACAGTGGGTGTACGATGTGGTACCGTGCCAGCTCCCCCCTCCTGGGTGTTCCTAGATATTAGATGTCTGGATGCAAGCGGGAATCTCCTCGAGACACGTCGGGTCCTTTATCCGGTCTGAGGCCCCAGGGGGGACACCCCGCTGGCAGACAGTTCCTGCTGTTGTGGTACAGGGGCAAGCGGGGCCCCAGCTTACAACGGGAACGGGATTGTGGGGAGTTTTGGAGGAAGGGGGGGAACAGCCTGGGGAGATTTGTGGTGTGGAGGTTAATATAATCCTAACAATGGGGGAAGGACCCGCCCTGTTGCCCGCTCCGGGAAGATGTGTCTGGAGGGAAGGCCCCGACCTTGACAAAGGGTGATGTACAGGGAACTCGATGCCATATGAAGGGGATGTGTTGGGGGGTTGTGGAAATGACCTGCCGTTGGGTGCTCTGTTGCAAGCATACACCACCAAGTCCTGGCCGAATTGTGTGCCTGGTATACCTTGTGTCTTCGGCCAGGAGGTGGTGGCCGGCCTGGAGGCGGTGGTGAAGGCAGCGCAGAACTATCCACGTCTGGAATTGAATTGTGGTAGACTGTGCGTGGTGCTGTAAAACACAATTGTTTTAAAAATTAAAATTATAAGTTCCTTTATAATGGGGGTTGTTCCGGGACATAACAATTAGGCTTATTAGGCTGTGTACACTTCTAATTATTGCAACACTATAGTATTTATTGCTTCCATAATTTACATATATCATCATAATCCTATTAATATTATATATATATATATATATGTATATATAATATTATATATATATATATATATTATATATATATATATTATATATATATATATATATCTTTGGTCCATTAAGTTTATTTCGAGGTAGTATTGTTTGTTTCAACATTCTATTATCAATAACATTAATTTTGTAAAATTGTTTATATAAAATACATGTTTCATACATGAATCATTATTAGCACATCATTTTAGTGACCCGTCTTGACAGCAAACAGTTGTCATTGACTCATTTGTGTTTTCATTTCAATGTTTCATGATGATATTTCAGGTTTTTCGAGACGGAAATATGTTAAGAAAATATATAAGTTATCCATCAAATATCAATAGTTATCTTTTTACACGAGCATAGGAAAATGTTTGATAGATTTCATGATAAACTATTAATAATGGTGATAATCTTACTATAATGAAAATAGTTATATATATTATATATATATATATTATATATATATTATATATATTATATATTATATATATATATACGAGGGGGACCAAAAAGAATTGTCATATACTGTCGCCCCGCCGAACACGACAGTTACGTCCTGACCCGTCGGCACGGCAAAATTTGTGTTCGGCGAATAACAGGTTCAATAGGAAAATAGGGGTTACGTTCCCAGACCATCACTTTTTGGGGGGTCAAAAAAAAATTCACTTTTTTTGATAAGTAAAAAAAATAGGTTACGTTCCCAGACCCTCATTTTTGGAGGGTAAAAATGTTTACTACTATTTTTGGGTGAATAAGATGAAGGAAACAACTGTTATTACAATTAATATTTTTTATTAATAATAAAAAATACCTTAAAACTAGAAAAGGGTTTTTTCATTAACTATAAAAAAAATAGAGGTAACAGGCTGCTTGGCTGGTGTAGCAGGAGGCATGGCTGGTGTGCTGGGTGGAGATCACTCACTGTCTGTATCATCTGGATCATCAAAGCCACATAATGGGATGGGAGAGACAGATGACATTGATGAGGTAGTATTATCTGGTGTAGCAGGAGTAACAGGCTGCTGGCTGGTGTAGTAACAGGAGGTGTAGCAGGTGTAGAATGCTTCTTGGCTGGTGTGCTGGCTGGAGATGGTTTGAAGAAAGCTGTGATGGGCTTTTGGCAAGCAGAGGCCTCCATGCTCCTTAAAGTTTCCTTGTAGGGTATAAGGCCTTCATCCACAACTCTCTTGAACTTGATGCTCCTCTCCTGTATGGGGTCTTGGTCAGTGAAGAGCTCTGTCAAGTTATCTGCTTCCCTCAGCAAGTTTCTCAATTTCATGATGGTAAACACAGGTCTTGTCTCTGTGTCGTCATCTTCATCAGCATTATCACCTGCTTGGTCATCCTCATTCATCTGGATAATCTCTTCCACTGAAGGCTCTGCTCCATGGGAGTCAATGAGTTTCTGCCACATCCTCCTCAGTCATGTCAGAGAAGCCTTCACCCCCAACAGTGTGTGCCAGGTCTACAATGTCCTTCATTTGCTGAGTGACTGCAGGGAACCCATTGAAGTCGTTGACACACTCAGGCCAGAGTGCATACCAACAGGCATTAAGGGTGCTTGGCTTCACTTCATCCCATGCCTGCTTGATGGTCAAAAGAGCATGTCGGATGTTGTACTGCTTCCAGAAGTCCATGAGAGTCATCGTGCTGTCGTCTTCCATCCTCTGGAGTGCTTCTCTGTACACAGCCCTCTGGTAGTTGCACTTGAATGTCTTGATCACACCCATGTCCATCGGTTGCAACAGGGAAGTTGTCCTTGGGGGAAGGTAGGAAACGCACACATTCGGATGGTCCAGGTTAAGTGCCTGTGAAGTGTGTCCACCAGCATTATCCACTAGCAGAACTGCCTTAAATGCCAGATTTTTCTTGGACATGTAGAGCTGCACTTCTGGCACAAAATGTTCGTGGAACCACTCCTCAAACACCTTCGCTGTCACCCATGCCTTCTTGTTTGATTTCCATACCACTGACAGAAAACGCTTGTTGAGTCCCTTCAGAGCACGTGGGTTGGCAGCACGATACACAAGGAGCGGTTTAATCTTGCAGTCCCCTGCAGCATTCCCCACAAACACCAGTGTCAGACGGTCCTTAAATGCCTTGAATCCTGGTAACTTCTTGACTTCCTTGTGGATGTAAGTCCTATTGCCCATTTTCTTGTAAAATAGGCCAGTTTCGTCCGCGTTGAACACCTGCTCAGGTAGGTAGTCACTGTCTTCAATCAGGGACTTGAAGGTGCTGAGGTATGCCTGCGCCCCTTCCTTATCAGCTGACCCACTCTCACCTGTGAAAAAAAACGAAGAAAAAACCTTTTCATTATGGGAATATGGCAAGTCAATAGATAGATAGATAGAAGTGTGAAAAAATATTTAATGCTCTTCATTACGGGAATATAGCAAGAGTCAATATTAGATAGATAGAAGTGTGAAAATATATTGAATGTTTTTACCTGTGCGAGCAATGTTGTGCAGGCTAAAATGCTGCTTGAATCTATGGAACCACCCATGGCTGGCAATAAACCCGGGGCAGGGGAGGATCCAGAAGGCTCCTTCTCTGCTAGGTGGTCGTAGATGCTCCTCGCCTTTTCCCTGATGGCTACGCCGTCCACGTTGCTCTTCCGCTGGTCCCTTGCTCTGATATCCACCTGTTATGCGTAAATGACAAGAAAAAAACTGCGTAAATACAATGGTACTGTACAACGGTATGCCTCAACACACACACACACATGCATGCATGCTAACACACCTGCACGTAGCACCACACACACACACACACACACGCCTCAACACAGCCCACACCACCGCAGCACCTGTTAACACACCTGCACGTAGCACGACACACACACACACACACACACACATGCCTCAACACAGCCCACACCACCGCAGCACCTGTTAACACACCTGCACGTAAGCACAACACACACACACACATGCCTCAACACAGCCCACACCACCGCAGCACCTGTTAACACACCTGCACATAGCACACACACACACACACACACACACACCGTAGCAATGTACACTAGTAACATAGGTAAAACACATACTTTATTCATATGAAATAATAACCACCTGTAACACCCTTACCACCACCCGAGCACCTGTTAGCACACCACATGTAGCAAACACACACAAAACATAAACTTTAGTATATAGGTAAAAAACATTAACTCACTGTTCAGTATTTTACTCCATCTCTCTAGCACGGGTTCACGTCGGCTCACAGAAGCACCTTTCTAGGACATCACATCTTCGACACGCTTGTCTTATTTTTCAACGGTCTTCCAGATGGTTTCAACAGTGGCCTCTGCAGGCCAAATTCTTGCTCCGTAGCAGACCGCCTAGGTCTATCAATCACAGCAAGCACACCACTTCTTGCTAGAGACAACACTTTCCTCTTCTCGCTTGACCTGGAGTAGTGGGCCGAACGCTTGGTAAGACAGTGGCCAGCAGGAGAGCACGACGTGAGGCAACCAGCAGCAATCGAGCAAGAAGAAACTACTGTACAGCTCTGGCGGCCCAGCTTGGCCGTCCCAGGCTTGCCCCTGGCAAAATGGCCGCCGACACATCTGACAACATCCGCCAGGAAATTCAAATCGTGTATCGCGAGGGAAAACAGTGCGGCAAGTCATGGGATATTTACTATCGTGTAGGCGAGTTTCGTGCAGGCGAGACTCAGGTTCGGCGGGTCCGACAGTATTGTATGAATTTTACATGTTTACACTTTTATCACCTTCAAAGATTCTCCCGTGAAGCAGCACGTCCAACGTTTTCCCCTGTACAAAACATTCTGAACTCTAGCAAGATTGCCTTATACGCTCCGTCATTTTCTTCTAAACTCTTCCCGTCGCAAACGTTCCTTTGAGGATCTTTTCTCATTCGGGGACAAAAAATCGCGAGAAAATCGGTGAATAGGGAGTGGTGGTAAATGGGGTCATGCCATTTTGTGAAACTTCAGCACCCAAGGCGTTGTGGCTAGCGCATTGTCGTGATGCAACCCACTCTCCCTTTCCACAGTTGGCGTTTCGTCTCCTGCGTCTCGCAAACGCTTCAGAAATTTCCAAGAAATAGTCTGGTGAAAAGTTTGACCAGGAGGAACAAATTCTTGTGGAATTCTCTGCATCGAAAAACAAATCAACTTCTTGACATTGAACTCACTTGACGTGCTTTTTTGGTCGTGTGACGTTGGAGCTTCCGTTGACTTGACTTCGTTCGTTTCCGGTCGTGCCGTAGCAAAAGCTTCCTCACCGTGAGAGCATTCGAAAAAAGGTATGGTCAATTCAACTGTTCCTTCAGTCCGACACGCATTATTCGTGACTGCTTGATCGTCCTGAGCAAGCGAGGCCACCATTGTCGCTGCAACTCTTCATCCCCAATTCCTCATTCAATTCGTTGCAAAGCTCCAGAACACCATCAAATCAACAATTCGCCAATAGATCGGCGACATCCTCCAAGATCAGTTCATGAATTTTTGTGGTTTTCATCTCGTTCGGAGGTTGAACGGTCGCCTGAACGAGGTTGGTCTTCCAGCGACAATTGAACTTCCAAGCGTGCACCCTCGTAATTGTGTCTGTGCTCATGGCAGCATCCTTGTAAGCTGTTTTAAGCATGATAACTGTTTCGGCTTGCCGGTTTCCCCAGCAAAAAACGAATTCAGGCAGCACGCTGCTCCTTCCTTTCATCCCTTGTAAAAATAGACGAAAATGCGCAAAGCCTTCAACAAAGGTCGAACCACGGGCTGTACGTCTCCCGCTATGACGCCAGTTAGCAGACGATGCTGAGGGTGCCTCATGCGGCATTTCGCTGCGAACTGACTAGGTTTGTCCCACAGAACTATTCCGATTACTTTGGTCGCCTCGGTACTATACAGTACATAATATAATATTAGTAATTAATATATTAGATATATAATATATATATATTTTTGTATTATATATCAGTATAGATATATACGTACTATATACTAGATATGTACTATCATAATATATACATTATAATAGGTGCAAACCATAGTATACTTGTGTTTTGCTATCAGATCTTATAAGCTGTATTGAAGCATGATAACGCGGTGACACTGATTGTTTTTAACGTTTCAACTATAACATAAGCTCACCAGCAATCGATCAACATTTTTTCTTGTAAAAATGAACAATAAAAGGCGCAAAAAGCCTTCAAAAAATGGGGGGTGAGACCTCCTCACCACCACCAAAACCAGTCCTTGCGCACAGGGCCTTCAACCCCGCTTGTGTTCTTTTAAACCATGTGGTTAATCCCACTCCCTGCGATGTTTATTGGTAGGGTGTAGTTTTTTTATTACTGTTTTATAAGTCTTATTTTTATTAGGTTAGGACTTTTATGCGTAATCATTTTATATTTGGTAGATTTTCTTTTTAACAAAAAAAAATGTTGTATCCGATTTTAGGCTATGATGGCTTATGGTATAGCCAAACCGTTTCCAATAAACAATCAGATGTTTCTACCCGCGCTGGTTAATCTTCATTATAAGATCTCGCTTCCCTCATGGGAAAGTATTGCCTCTCTCTCTCTCTCATCTCTATATAGTATATATCAATATATATATCATTATGTGTAGATAATTCTTATTTAATTATGCTATTAATACTATCATTCATTAAGACAGCGATTACTTGTATAACTGTTACAGTGGTGGCAGTTCGCCGCGACCGCGATCAGGTCACCCAGGGTGCAGATTTACACTTCTTTTATAAGAACCTTTAACAGTGGAGGCGAGAGAGAACATTCAGAGAGGAAAGAGAGAGTTGTGTTTCACAGAATACATGTAGGGTTACTATATTTTTGTTCATATTGTGAATCTTTGATTGACGGCGCACTTAGTAATGATTTGAATACAGTGACTTAACTTCTGTTCAAAGCCTAATTATTTTTGTCTGTCCCCGAAAACAGCCTGGTGATCACTTCCAAGTTCTGGGGCCGGATGTTCAAACATTCGTGACTTCCGCCTCTAAGATCATCTTAGTGGCGTTCTTATCGGCCATCTTAGATCTTTGGGCTACGACACCACACATTGTAATTTTCAAAGGACCGTCCGAATGTTCTTAGCTCACGGATGATGCGATCTTCAAGCTCGTTCCGTTCCGTTCCGATAATGAAATGGAACCCAGCTGACTGTCGTTGCCAATCGAGGAAAGATTTGCATCAACCTTGGGGTGGTTTGTTTAGCCCAATCATAATGCACAGTCAGAATGTAACAAACAGTACATGCCTCCGCAAGGGAAAATATCACAACACTGCCTCCACAAGGGAACTATCACAACACTCCTCCCCAAGGGAAAATATCACAACACTGCCTCCAACAAGGGAAATATCACACACTGCCTCCACAAGGAAATATCACAACACTGCCTCCACAAGGGAAATATCACAACACTGAAGACTATACTCACTAATACCTCCTGTCGAGTGAGTCCCCACTCAAAAAATTCAAACTTATAACCTCAATATAACCTAACTCTGGTAAAATTATAGTTCTTTCCTGCCCTTAGGTCTTGACTAGGAGGTTATTGGTAGGGTTAGATAGTTATCATGAGGTTAGCTTATAATTTTTTTTTTATTTTTTTTTTTTTTTTTTTTTTTTGTTTTTTTTTTTTATTATTTTGGGGGGTCCTTTAGGACTTTGGGTGGGGTGACGGGAGGTTAAAGGGGTAACTCTCCCCCTTTATAATACGTTTTTAGAGGTATCTGAGGGCTCTGTAAAGGGCTGAGAAAAAAACCCTAATAAGGCGGGAAAAACATTATATTTTATCGTTTTAGCCTAGCGCGAATTATTATATTGAATTGAATTATTAATAGCTGCCACTTACACACCCATTGGTTAAAAATTTCGTGTAGTGGGCTTTCACCGATTTCGAGGCCGAAACTTAGTTTTTCTGAATAGTTTTGATGTGATTGAATGAATATTGCACTTTGTTTTTGTCAGAAATAAATGTTTGTTTACAGGTATGGGGGAATGTAGCAGTGGCAAACCTTGCACTGGCCCTCGCATTGGGGGCTGCCATATTATTGATCATTTTATTTTTTTCTTGATATCATCTGTTACTAAACCAAACCCCACCTCTAACCAAACGTACTCTGATTTAACTAACTTAACCGGTTCTGGGGGGTGAATAACGGTAGATTTTCAGTAGTACATGTAACGCCATTATTATTTCAATTATACCAATTAGTCCATGATCCAAGACCCTAAAAAAAATAAAAAAAAAAAAAAAAAAAAAAAAAAAAAAAACAAATAAAAAAAAAAATAGAATTTTGGGATATCGGTACCACCCGGGTGACTAATTTCTCTTGGTGTTTTTAGCTTCTACATGTCTCCTAGTTTATGTTTTGATATGCTAGCCTTTGCACACTGGTAGCTTAATGGTCGTTATCAACTCTTGAATAGACAACCCCTACCGAAAATTCAGAAAATTTTAAATGTCAAATTTGGGGACAGGAAATGCCTAAATTGTCACTAAAATGAATTTAGTAATTGTCATCTTTAATACAATCCTGTAAATACACACTAAGCATGCCATGGTGCTTGTACTTACTATTATGGAGAGGGCCAATTAATCCTCCTCATATCATCTAACGTCAGACTCGGAATCTGACTGTTGTGCTACCGGCTCTTCTTCAATAGCCTTGTTCTGGCATGTCTGTAACCTGCCCATGTCCGTACACTTTCAGGCCTGGTGCTGAGCAAGTGCACTTAGGGAGTTCGCATGACCGCACACACTTGGGCAGGAGCAGTATGCTGCAAACAGCATCTGGGCTTGTGAGCCTCGCATCAAGTTGACATCAAGCTTGCCGTCCTCACGTCATCCAGCCCCAGCAGTCTGTTTGGTTCGCAACAAATGGCTGGCTCTGCAGACTTTCTCCTCCGATCGCAGCCTGGTAGTTTGCACGTATGCATGCATGAAGAGGCAGTCCTCACAGGAAGGAGTTGACTTGACTCCACCTCTCCACGTCTCGCACAGAACAGCTTCACCGAAGCTTGTTCCCTCAGTTGTGTGGGTGATGGCAGGTACATGTGGCCGGTTGATTTCCTGTAGCTTCTCAAAGAGTTCAGGAGACACCTTCCCATGACGCCCAAGTTCGTGGAAGCATCCTGGTATGTCTTGTCCATCTTTCACCTGCTTGAGTGTCGTCATCTTCCCCCGGCCAGCGCGAATGCACTGACGGTATCACAGCCTGTAAAGGCATGCATACCAATCAATGATCACACACGCTACCTCCAGTGTACGGATCATGTGGTTGGGATATCCAGGAATCTTGTCCGGTTCTTCCGTCCCGCACTTCTGGAACAGTGGATGGGGATCTTGTGGCACATCCCAGACACAGACCATGACGTCTGTATCCCTCTGCAGTGATGATGACAACTTTACACAGATTCTGCTGCATGAAGTCATGGAGAAGGAGGCGTGTGTCTGCTTCTTCTTGACTTGACTTAAGCTGCAGGAGCCTCGTCCCACTGCTCTTTGTGATCTTGAAGCGAGCTGCTCACATGTGACATACAGCTCCTTGCCCTCGAGCTTCTCCCTGTGCTGTGGTTTTTTCCATTCTTCTACCAGGAACTTGATGAACTTGCCCTTGTTGGAGACTACCGAGTAACTTTCTCCACTGCTGGGATGTTTCCCGGTTTGAATGTTCTTGAAATGGATCCCTTGGCCCTGCACTTCTGTTGGCTCGTCCTGCTCTTTTGATGGATGTCTCTTGTAGCGTCAAACACAACATCATGCTCCTTCGCTTAGCAACCCTCTGGACAAGCGAGACTCAGTGCGTGCCTGCAGCTGTGCAAAAGTGTTGTCGTTTCCCTTCATTTCTGGACCAGGCTCATCCATCAATTATGGTAGCAGAGGGGCTCGGGGATCACCTCTGCAGGATAAACCATTCCTCTCAACTCCTGCTAGGGCATCCTTGTTGGTCTTGCGGAGGACCCATCACCGCTGCAAGTGCCCATGTGCAAAGGCCCAGGGGATGAGCCAAGAACATCACTCATTTTGAGCTTTCTGTTCTCAGCAACAAGGATCATCTGGCCCAATAGGTTCCTGTCAGCCTTCAAGATAGCCTCCTTGGCATGGCCTTGGAGCGTGGCTTCATTCTGAGGTTCGACGTCTCAGTTTCGTCTTCGTCATCGTGTCATGAAACTGTATAGTTGGCGTATCGGTCTCCAGGCGCTCTTCCTTGAAGGCTTTGATATGCATCCTCCTCCGATGTCTTAGGCCCCTAGAAGGTCTTTGGCACCTTCTGGGTGTTGCTGTAGCCCCCCCCCCCCCCCCCACCCACCCCCCCCCCCCCCCCCCCCCCCCCCCCCCCCAACCACCCGTCGCAGGTGACAAACTGACAGATCTCCCTGCTCTGCGTGAAGGGGTTTCAACCCAGCTGGTCTCCATCGTTGAACTAAAGATTGGACATCGGCTCATCTCTCTAATCCTGGCATCTTTATGTCTGGGTGGCTGAAGTGCAGTATCCTTTTGGCCTACTAACCATGGCCCTAGCTGCCTCAGTATCTGCTGCATACTCCGATTCAGGTAGTACCTGGCGACAGCTCCACCTTTCAGGCTGAAGCCTTTTGTGCCCCCTGTTGTCTGGTGTTCCTTTGTTGAATCGTCTCTTCGATGGTCTGGTCCACAAGTATCCGTCCAAGTGATTCTTGCTACCGATCTGGACCGAAAAGCCACCTTGCATGAAGTGGTTCATGGACCTCTGGGTGTTCAATGGCAGTCGAGACATCATGGCATAGTATAGGTCAGGAATCGGGCATAGTCACCTTGTCATAGCAAAACACCACGGTATCATCTGTCGGATTGCTCCTAGGTGAAGCATTCCAGTTTGCCCTTCTCCTGGAGCTCGAACGCAGGTCCCAGCATGATCCAACCATGTCCAGGTATGACATCCAGAATGCTGAGAGTTTGTGTTTCATCTCTTAGGGTCTCAAGTATAAACTTGGAAGAGCATTCAGGATATGGTGTGCATGATTCGACTCTCCATCAGCTCTTGAAAGGTTCCCTGAGACACATTGCTGTGGAAGCTTTTTGATGTTTTCTTCAGTGTTCCATCCAGATGGTGTATGTCCCTTGACTGGTTTTTTCTTCTAGCCATGGAAGTAAGCCTTTCCATGCAAGCCTCATCAGTTGCTTCATACACGGGTCTGGAACAAAAAAAAAAAAGCTTGTCAGTCCTCACTGCTCTGTTGTACCTCCGGCCGTCCATCACCCTGACACTGATCCTTCTGCGATGACACCTGATTCCACACCAATCTCTAAGACCTGCATCCTGAAACTCTTCCCTATGGTGGAGAGGAGATTGCGATTGTGTGGAAGACGCCATCCTGATGAATAATGTTCTTGAACTTCTCTTGTTTCCAGAGAACCTCGGCAGCTTTGGCATAGAGTGCTTGATCAACACGCACACAATCTTGTTAAGCTGTAAGGACCTGCATTATGGCATGCGTTTTGCTCCAAGACTTCATTAACGTGGGACATTTCTGTGCGGGAGCATTGCTAGTGGGCAGGTAGCTTACAGTGTCCGGACCATGCAAATGTGCTCTGCGGATTTTGATGTTGAACCCAGTCCCAGACGCTGATGGACTGGTTCTCATGGTCTGACATTCGAGTAAGAAGCCAGATATGGTTCTTGGTCTTTGAATCCTGGACCTCTTGGTAGTGTCGACATACGCAGTCCTCGATCCTGGGTGGCCCTGCACGCCGCCCAACATTGTAATATTGCAAATTGATGCGGTCCCGAGTGATGCTTCTTATCTTGGACTGGTAATTTCTGTCAGGACCTTCTCTGGCACAGAGCCTGCAACCTGGAACTGGACAGCAAATGCCATTGACTCTGTGAGAAGTACCTGCTCCACTTGTTCTCTTCAAGTCCGGTCCGATGGTTTATCCCCAGGCCAGGGTTGGTGAACACAGCCAGGGTAGATGTTTGCTGGCAGTGGAATGTCATCCTTTGAACATTCCGCTTCTGGATACAAAGGGCTGTATCGTCTCCTCAAACTTAAGTAGGAACACACAGTGGCCAAGACGATTCAGAGTTGGATCAGTTCTGTGTTTCCTGTCAAACACTTTAGCATTGGACAGCAGTACGTGCTTGGGTGGCTTTGTCTTGCCACTGGGGGGGGGGGGTAACAGCAAGACCAGTCACTGCCGAAGGATGTGGCAAGACGTTGAGCTCTTTCAGAGGGAGTTTGACACTAAACACTCTCCTTCAGCAGGTGTGCAGGAATTTAGTGACTGCTGCAGGAATACATTCTGATCCTGTATCGGGAGGCCTGGCTGACTCACATCTTGCTTATTGATCTCATTCCTGCAGCTGCATTCCTGCTTTGGTTTAGATATCTTCAGAGTTAGCTGCTCTTGCTTCTTGCAATCTTTTGGCATTTTGTGTGCTTGTCGGCAAGGTCGTCCATTGAGAGGCTGCGTGGATAGATTAGAAGCTTTCCTTTCTCATCTGGACAAGCGTAGTGATTCCCCAAACTGGTTTTCAATCTTTCGCGAACATGTTTCTTTGTGCTGGTTGCAGTTGGATAATACCGGAGCTGGACATCATGATCTCTCAAGCCTAATGTGAGTTTATCATAGGCCAGTACCTCTGGGTTGGGGATAATTCAGTTCTTATATACAAGAAGAGTTCCTCGAGGGCTTCTATTCTCAGCCTCTTCGTAGCGTGCTCCCTCGCTTTCTTCCTGATTTTCACCTGCACCAACCTGGCGGCCGCTGGGGAATCATCTTTTGTGAAGAGTTTGTAGCACGACTTTGTGTAGTGACCCTCTGCAGCACAGGTCCCTCTGCTAAGTAAACCAAGGATTCTCGTGTTTAGTTTCCTTGTTGCTGCTCCTGCGGATCTTCTCATCTGCTCGTAGCTCAACACACTGGATAGTGGCTTCCCTTGTCCTTGCTGCTTTCATGTACTTGCTTGACTTCTCGCAGAAGGAACATACTTTGGCATACACCCTGCTAGTACTAGGGGCAAGCCCTTGATGCCCTCCTCCTGGGGGTCGACGCTTGCTGTTCTATCTTGACCCCCTTGTCAGGATAGAATCCATGACTTCTTCATTGTAAGAGACTACGACATTTACGGTGATAATGTATGTGGGTATCCTCCTTCTCAAGGCCCTTGGCTGCTTCCAGGACTGGATCATGCTGCCTGATCTTTCTGCAGCCCTGGCAATGTGTGTTCCAGGAGTCCAAAATCCTGTTGGTGACACAGAAGCATCGCTGTCATCATCAGAGCGGGGATATACAGTCGATCCGTGCTCTCTTCCTCGCTGATGGTTCATCATGCCGTCGAACATCATCACACACCGCAAAAAAAATATCACCATTAAACATTACATGAACAAACAAAACCAACACAATTTACATGGAAACCATTCTACAATATGTTTGCTCCTTCCAATAATAATTATCCCCAAAATATCACAAAAAATCACAATTGAAAATAAACCCCTAAATATGGGGAAACTTGAAATATCATCGGAATAACTCTTGTAGAGAATCAAATTATCTACAAGAGCTGTTAGAATATATTTTTCAATTTCTCCATATTTAGGGAATTTTATTCCAGATTTATGGGAAAATAACCCAAAATTACTTTTTTTTAGGGTACCTCCCAAAATATCGAGGAAATTTGAAAATACCTAGGGAACAACTCTGGTAGAGAATCAAAATTCTTACATACGTGTCCAAAGTTCGGCAACGATCGTGTGATTGATTTTTAAAGAAATGAGGAAAACCCCGAGCGTCCACGCTGAAAATCTTTTTTTATGGTAGCACCCCCTTGCATCAAAAAATCAGACCAGCTACCGTGCGGAAGGCTATCATATCTTAATGTATTTACAGTCACTCTATAACCATTTTAGTACCATTCGTGTTTAGTCACCCCAGGTTGGTACCGATATCTGGCCTGGCTCATGGACTACATGGGGAAATGGGGTTCAAAATACCGAATGAAGAATCTACATGATGATGTAGGTAAGAATCATGGACCTTTTTGGGAAAGCCACTACCAAACTAATACCCGACCAATTATTATCCAATGCAACTAGACGACACCTGAACCTGTCGCCGCTAGGAATTCTCACGACGTCGACGGGTGTTTCCAATTTTTTTCGTCAGCGAGTGTCCTATTTTACCCCGTGATTCAGGATTAAATACCACAAAAGCCTGAACAGTTAGGTTCGGTTAGGTTGGCCAGTTGACTATATGTCTAGGTTGGTTATGAATGCGCGGGGTGATTCCCCCCCCCCCAGCTTCAGCACCGAAATAATAACCGACTTGACATATTAACAGTAGATGGTTAGGTTGAAATGACAAGCCCTGCATTCTAGTGATTTTTGTGCTTTAGGGAGATCCCCCCCCCAGTCCGCCGTGACAATATGAAAAAACAAAATTAATTACGAATTTGAGTTATATGGGTCCTATGGCAACACCCTGTAGCCTTTGGCTTTCGAATGGTGAATTAATTTTTCTGTCGGAACTTTTTTTAAATGTCCCATAGCCGAGGGGCATTTAACCTTTCAAAACTTGTAAAACAACAACAACAAAATTTAATTTTTTTTTTGGAATTTTCCCATATATCAAAACTAAGCTATAAAAACAATAACCCAGCACTCTTCAGGGTGAAGTTTTAGTTACCCAGGTAACATTCTGGAACCAAAATTTTTTTGATATGACAAATGCAACTCTCACAAATTTTTTGGAACCAATGTCTACTCTCCCCAAAGCTCCCCTCTAGAAAAGAGAGAACGAGAAGAATGACACCGAAGAAGAAATAAACAGGAGGAAGACAGACAAGGATTCCATACAGAAAGCTAGGCACCCTGTGAAATATGCCTGGAACTTGCCACATAGGGGGCCTGGCGCAATGACACCCTCGCCTTTGAGCCATTATTAATACCTTTATAAGGGGGGCAAGGTGGCAGATCTTTTATGCATGCATTCATATGTGATTTACTGAATCCCATAACATCATAGAAAGTATCATTGACAGTAATAGTGGCCTTCCTGCAGCGCACAAACTTTTAGCGAAAAACTTCAAACGCGTTTTTCTCAAACTAGTATAAATGAACAATAAAATCGTATCTCCTTTTTATATTTTTGGGCACGATTTTCACGAAACTTTAGGACACACAAAATCAAATATCGTAGAAAAATCTGTTCTGATTTCATTGTTGTTTTTTAAGTCTTAGTTTTGATAGCGGGGAAAATTATCCTTAACATTTTCTATTGAATATTTTTTTTTTTTTTAACAATTAAAAAAAAAAAATCGAACACAATTTTCAAAATATTCTCAGAGCAAATAGTTGTAATAAAAATGAATTATCCTATGCTCATGTCACAAGGAAATCGGTCAAAAAATGGCTGAGGATGCAAATCAAAATTTCATCAAAAACAGACAAAAATAGGTTCTTTAATTTTTTCTAATTTTTCCTTTCATCTGATCGGCTTGAAATGTTCATGTGATAATAAATTATTCATGACCGTAGATGCAATTTACAATTCACGGCGGCCTCTCCCCTTAAAGGGACTACAGTCTGCGCTGACAGGCTGCCTGCTGAGAGGAAACTGAGACACAGGCCCTTATCATTTCAAATCCACCCTCACGAGAGAGTTGACAATTAGTTTATTTTATAGGTCTAGCTTGGATCTTTGGGCAGAAAATTTTGACGCAATTCTGATAAATCTTTATTTTTGGCGAATTTTTTACAAGTTTTTTTGGGCGCCAATCGCGTCCAAAGCTCATATGTAGACGAATCCGTTTTGACTTCGAATCGCGTCACGGTGCTGAGTGTGTTAAGCGGATTTTGGCACTTCCTCGGGAATTGAAATCTGCTCACCAAGAGTGCCACTGCAGACACTAACCACTCTGCCACTACCTCCCCTGTGTGACCATGAGAATAATGAATTGAGGAGTGAGTTTGCAAGGACGAGATAGGCGTGGTGCTACGTGCAGATAATGTGGTAGTTATAAATTAGTCAGCAGAGATAGTTTATGGAAGAGCCTTTGGTGCGAATTCAGCAGAGGGACCTAACGTGTGTTAGTCACCATCGTTATTCAATAATTGAGGTGATGAGGGACAATCTGCAGGTAGACCACGCTGAGGGAAAAGAGTTTTACAAGAAGGCTGTTGTACAAGCAAGCAAGGGATGGGAGATGAGCCCCAAGGAGAATTATAGATTGGCAATGAAAGATTATTATATCTGAACCAATAGGTGGGCTGATCATTGAGTGCAGTATACGATAGCGAGCAAATATCATTATAATGGTACTGCATTGGCCTGAATGAGAGATAGAGAACTGTGTCTCCCTATGAGTAGAAGAGAAGACAGATAGAGAAGACAGTAAACTGAATGGCACGAACTCTACAGTGCTAGTATCTGGTAGAGATGACATGTCTTGAGTGCCAGGCCAATGCAACGTGAGATGTACTCAGGTGATGAAAGTTGGAATGCAAGAGTGGTAGATGGGAGGGGAATGTGTGTGTATGGAGGACTGCCTAACACAAGCAGAGAGGTGTTAAGACTGCATGTGAGAAACAGGACGCAGTGATTGGGTGGTAGGAACATGTTGAAGTTCCCAAACTCGGCACACCCACACCTCTGCTATATATTCCGGATTTTCAAACCCGGCAGAACACCCAAACCCGGCGCGTAGTTGCGGGTCGCCGCTGGGCGCCACCCACTAGGCCGCTTGGTTTCTCCCGCCGATTTGTTTTTTGTTATTGTGAGTGGTGTTGTGACTGTAGAGTTGTTTACACTGTTATTTTGTGTACTTCTAACAGGTCTGTTATTGGTATTATGGCTCCCAAACGTCCAGGAACACCTCTGGTGGAAGTAAAAGAAAAGGAAGAACAATGTGTTTTAACTATTTCCGAGAAATTGACTTTTGAAGAAGTTGGATGACTTTTTTCCCTTAATATATCTACGTTCTAAAAGTCGTAAATTCCATTACTCGGCTCGGCGCTGTCCCGAGGTTGCCGAATTTTGGGAACTTCAACCTGTAGTGTGAGAATGGATAAAATTGAGATGTGAAATGTGATGTGGTATGAGGAGAGCTGTTATGGTGCTCTATTACTAACCCAAGTGTGGGGACAGAATGGCAAACTGTGTAGGACTTCCTCATGAAAAGATGAAACCACCATTTCTACCAGATGAACAGAAAAAAATAGCAGAGCGAGCGCCTTAGGAAAACACACAAACTTGCCGATATCATGAAATTTATATTAGACAATTTAAAGAAAACAAAACAATCTCAAAATATTAACCGTATAGATATCAAAATTTATATTAGAAAATCAAAAGAAGAATCTCAAAATATACATAGTTTTCCCCTACTACTGTCGCCACACTTTGGTTAGAATATCAGCCTAGAAGCTTTCCTCATCCCATCTATCCATCTGCTACTATCCTGCCCCCATCTGATGTACTACTGCCCGTTCCAGTTCATCTGTTCCTATCCCGAGCTCCTTGTCTTGCGGACATTCTCCCGGAATGCCCCTCCATCCCCCAACAAAGACACATCCTTCATTTGATCTAACCATCCTGCTGTAACAATCCTTCCTCACCGTTCACTATGCCCTCCCCTTTGATATGCTTTGCCATAGTGCCATATGACCTCTGATGTCTGACCGTACATTTCCCCGATTGTACACATCTCTCCCCTCATTCCCTACATTTCACAACCCATGTTTTTCCACTTCTCTCCAGTACCTACACACAATCTCACTGTTTTGATTTTCTACAGTGGTTCACAATCCCACAGCACAGCATGCCAGATATGTCGCGGGAGAACAATGACAAAAAAAGGGGATATTGGACTGGAGATCAGTGTGGCAGCCCAACTGATGGTGGCGTGAGTGATTTGAGCCGGAATTAAAGCGATAGCTGATATGAGGAAAGGGTGGGTATTTAAAGGATTGAGAATAGCGTGATATGAATGAAATGGTGTATTAACGGAGTAGAGAATAGTGTGATATGAATGAATGGTGGTATTAAGGGAGAGAGAATAGTGTGATATGAATGAAATGGTGGTATTTAACGGGAGAGAATAGCGTGATATGATGAAATGGTGTATTAACGGAGCGAGAATAGCGTGATATGAATGAAATGGTGGTATTAACGGAGAGAGAATAGCGTGATATGAATGAAATGGTGGTATTAACGGAGAGAGAATATGTGATATGAAGTGAAATGGTGGTATTACGGAAGAGGAGAAAAGGTTAAAGAGGTTAGTTTAGTATTTTTTGGGGGGGGTCATTTAGGATTTTAGGTGGGTGCGGGGGTTTAAAAGGGGTTAACCTCCCCTTTATAATTACGTTTTAGAGGTATCTGAAGGGATCGTAAAGGGCGGAGAAAAAAACAAAAAAGGGGCGGGAAAACTTTATAATTTTATCGTTTACCCCAGCGGGAAAATTATATATAAATTGAATGATTAAAGCGCCACACAACAACCCCTTTGGTTTAAAAATTTTCGTTGTGGGCTTTCCCCCATTCGGGGCCGAACTTAGTTTTTCGAATATTTTTTGATGTGTATTGAATAATTTTGCACTGTTTTTGTCAGAAAAAATGTTTGTTTAAGGGTATGGGGGGATGTAGCAGTGCAAACCTTGCACTCCCTTTCGCACTGCCATATTATTGATCATTTTATTTTTTCTTGTATCATCTGTTACAAACCAAACCCCAAAATTTAAACCCAAAACGAAATCTGATTTAACCAAATTTAAAACGCGGGGTGAAATAACGGTAGTTTTTCAGTAGTAATGAAACCCCTTTATTATCTTTTATACCTTTAGTCCATGACCCAAAACCCAAATTTTTGGGGGATATCGGTACCCCGGGGTGATTTAATTTTCCTTAGGGTTTTTTAGTTGCTACATGTCTTATTTTTATTTTTTGATATGAAGCCTTGACACTGGTAGTTTAAAGGGGTTTTATCACTTTTTGAAAGCCCACCCCTACCGAAAATTCAGAAAAATTTTTAAAATGTCAAATTTTGGGGACGGGGAAGCCTAAATGTATTTAAAATGAATAAGAAATTTCACATTTAATACAAGTCCTGTAAAAACAAAGCATCCCATGGGCTTGTATTTTACTATTATGGCAATTAATCCCCCTCAAATCATCTAGTCAGACTGGAATTGATGTTGTGCTACCGGCCTTTTCTTCAATACCCTTGTTCTGGCAGTCGTAACCTGCATGTCCGTCCCTTCAGGCTTTGCTGAGGCAAGGCACTTAGGGAGTTCGCATGACCGCACACATTTGCGGGACAGTAGCTGCAAAAACGATCGGGTGGGGGGAGCCTCGCATCCATTTGACAGCAAGTTTGCCTCCTCATCTGTATCCCCCGCAGTCTGGGGGGTTTCGCAAAAAATGGCGGGCTCTCCCGACTTCCCTCCAGATCGCAGCCTGGTATTTTGCACGTAGTGCAGCATGAAGAGGCAGTCCTACAAGGAGGGAGTTGACTGACCCACCTCTCCACGTCTCCACGAACAGTCAACCAAAGCTGTTCCCCTCGTTGTTGGGTAGAGGGCGGTAATGTGGCAGGTGATTTCCTGTAGCTCTAAAAAGATTTAGGGGACCTTCCCATGAGCGCCCAAGTTCGTGGAAAAAGCATCCTGGTATTCTTTCCATTTCACCTGTTGAGGTCGTCATCCCCCCCGGCCAGCGAATGCACGAGGTACCCAAGCCTGAAAGGCATGCATCCCAACAATGAATACACACGCACCCCCCAGTGTACGGTCAGTGTGGGATACCGGGAATCTTGCGGTTCTTCGCCCCGCATTTTGGAACAAGGGGGAGGGATCTTGTGGCACATGCCCAGACACAGGACCATGACGTCTGTTCCTCGCAGTGATGATGACAGATTTGTCCCCGATTCGTGCAGAAGTGCTGGAGAAGGAGGGGGTCTGCTTCTTTGATTTGACTTAAGCTGGGGCCCTTTCCCACGCTTTTTGGTGATCTTGAAGCAGAGCTGTCACATGGACATACAGCTCTTGCCTCGAGCTTCTCCTGTGCTGTGGTTTTTTTCCCCTTTCTTCTACGGAAAATTGATGAGACTTGCCTTTTGAGGAAACTACCAGTAATTTCTCCACGCGGGATTTTGTGCCAGGTTAAATTTTTTGAAAGGGACCCCGTGCCTGCATTTCTTTTGGTCGTTCTGCATTTTTGAGGATGTCTCCTTGAGACGTCAAACACAACATAAGCGCTGCTCTTAGCACCCTAGGACAACGTACTCAGTGCTGGCCTGCAAGCTGTGAAAAAGTGTTGTCGTTTCCCCTTCATTTTCGGGGCCCAGGCTCATCCCTCAATTAGGTAGCAGAGGCTGGGGGATCACCTCGCAGGAAAAACATTCCTCTCCAATCCCTTGCTAGGGCACCCTTTTGTTGGTTTTGCGGAGAGACCCATCACCGCTGGAAAGGGGCCCCCTGGAAAAGGCCCCAGGGGATGAGCCAAAGGACACACTCATTTTGAGCTTTGTTCTAGCAAAAGGATCTTTGGCCCAAAAAGGTTCCTGTCAGCCTTCAAGATAGCCCCCTTTGGCATGGCCTTGTGACGTGGCTCATCTGATGTTAGTGAACGTTCTCAGTTCGTCTTCTCATGTGTCATGAAACTGTATATTTGGCGTCGGTCTCAGGCGCTTTTCCTTGAAGGTTTGATAGATCCTCTCCTATTCTGTAGGCCCCTAGAAGGTTTTTGGCAATTCTGGTGGTGCGTAGCGCAGTTGAAAAAACTGACAAGACTCCTGTCTGCGTTAAAGGGGTTCAACCAGCTGGTCCCCCATCGTTGAACAAAAGTTTGGACATGGGCCTCATTTCTTCTAACCCTGGGATCTGGGGTCTGGGTGGCTGAAGTCAGTATACTTTTGGCCTACTCCCATCCCCTGAGCGCCCAAGTATCTGCGATACTCCGATGTAGGTAGTCCCTGGCGACAGCCACCTTTCAGGTAAACCCTTTTGTGCCCCTGGGTGGGTGTCTTTTTGTGTTCTTCGAGGGGTCGGGCCACAGGAACCGTCCAAAGGGTTTCTTGCTCCCCGATCGGACCGAAAAGCCCCCTTGATAAATGTTCATGGACCTCGGGGTGTTCAATGGGCAGGGAGACATCAGGGCCATAGTAGTAGGTCAGGAATCGGGATATTTTCCCTTGTCATAGGCAAAAACACCACGGTATATCTTCGGATTGCTCCTAGGGAAGCATCCGTTCCCTTCTTGGGAGGCTCGAACCAGGCCCCAGCATGATTAAACCGTCCAGGTATGACATCCAGAAGCTGAGAGGTTGTGTTCATTTTGGGGTCTCAAGATAAATTTGGGGAAGAGTTCAGGATGGTGCATGATTCACTCCCCATAGTCTGAAATTTCCCTGAGACCATTGCGTGGAAGCTTTTGATGTTCTTAGTGTTCCACCCAGATGGTGTATGCCCCTTTGAATGGTTTTCTTCTAGCCAGGGAAGGAAGCTTTCCCATGCAGCCTCATCAGTGTTCATACACGAGCTTGCAGTCTCAGCTCGTTGTACCTCCGCCGTCCTCACCCCCTGACACTGATCCTTCTGCGAGACACCGTTTCCACACCAGATCCTAAGACCTGACCCTGAAACCTTTTCCCCCTTGGTGGAGGGGAGAGGCAGATTGTGTGGAAGACGCCATCCTGTGATAATTTTCTTAAAAATTCTCTTGTTTCCAGAAAACCCTCGGCAGCTTGGCAAAAAGAGTGTTTGATCAAACACGAAAAAAATCTTGTTAAGCGTAAGGACTGCTGATGGCATGCTTTTTGCCCCAAGATTTCATTAACGGTGGACTTTTCTGTTGCGGGAGTTTGATAGTGGGAGGTGCTTACAGTGCCCTGGACCACGCAATGTCTTGCGGTTTTTGATGTTGAACCAGCCCAATGTGATGGAGGGTTTTCTCAGGGTTGACTTCGAGTAAGAAGCCAGATAGGGTTCTTGGTCTTTGAACCCGGCCCTTTTGGTGTGTCAATACGCAGTCTCAATCCTGGGGGCCCGCCCCCCGCCCAACATTGATATTGGCAAAATTTGAGGGTCGGGGAGTGATTCTTTTCTTTGGGCTTTGGGAATTTTGGCAGGACCTTTTTGGCACAGAGCCTGCAACCTGGAAACGGGCGCAATGCATTTACTTGTGAGAAGTACCGCTCAATTTGTGTTCTTCAAGTCGGTCGATGTTACCCAGGCCAGGGTTGTGAACACACCAGGGTAGATGTTTGCTGGGGAGGGAATGTCATCCTTTTTAACATTTCCCGCTTCTGGGTACAAAGGGCTGTATCGATTCCTCAAAAATAAGTGGACACACAGTGGCCAAGACGATTTTAGAGTTTGGCGTCTGGTTTCCCGTCAAAAACCCTTTTCAGCATTGGACAGCAGTACGTGCTTGGGTGGCTTTTTCTTTCCAGGTAACAGCAAAGAAACCCAAATCATGCCGAAGGATGTGGGAAGACGTTTAGCTTTTAGAGGAGTTTTACACCACACCTCCTGTCAGCAGGGTGTGCAGGAATTTTGTGATGCGCAGGGAAACATTGATCGACGGGAGGCCAGGTGGAAAATCTTGCTATTTATTTCATTTTTCAGCTGCATTTTCCCGTTGGTAGATATCTTAGAGAGGGTCTTGCTTCTTGCAGACTTTTTTCATTTTGTGTGCGTCGGGGAAGGTCGTCCAGAGAGGGTGCGTGATAGATTAGAAGCTTCCCTTTTCATCTGGGACAAAGCGTAGTGATTTCCCCCAAAATCGGGTTTTAACTTGGCGAACAGTTCTTTTTCGCGGTTTCAGTTGGAAATACCACGGGAACAGGATCTCTCAAGCCCAGATGTGAGGTTTTTCATAGGCAGTACCCCCGGGTTTGGGGGAAAAATTCAGTTCTTTTATACAAGAAAAGTTCCTCGAGGGTTCTATTCCCGCTTTCGTAGCGTGGGGTTTCCCCGCTTTTTCCTGATTTCACCCGCACCAGCCTGGCGGCCGCGGGGAATCTCTTTGTGAAGAGTTTGTTTTTTTTTTGAGACTTGTTGGGAGGGCCCTCTGCAGCAACAAGTCCTGCTAAGTAAACCAGGATTTTTGGTTTAGTTTTGTTGCTGCTTCGGATCTTTTCCCTTGCCGTAGTAACAACTGGATGAGTGGGCCCCCTTTCTTTTCGCTTTTATGTACTTTCTTGACTTCTCGCAGAAGAGAATACTTTGGCATACCCCGTAGTACTAGGGATCCCTTGATGCCCTCCTCCGGGGTCGACGTTCTGTTCTATTTGACACCCTTTGGAAGGATAAATCCAGTGATTTTTCATTGTAAAGAGACTACGCATTTTCGGGGATAATGTATGGTGGTACCTCCTTCTTCAAGGCCTTGCTGCTTCCAGGACGTTGCGCCCCCCTCACCCGGGTGGTTCCCGGGTCCAAAACCGGGTTTACACCAGAGCACGCTGTATCATCAGGCAGTGGGATACAGCGATCCGTGCTCTCTTCCTCGCTGATGGTTGCATCAGCCCGTCGACAGTCAGCAACACCTGCCCCAAAAAAAAAATCACCCTTAAACATTACAGAAAAAACAAACAAAACAAAATTTTAAGGAAACCCTTTACATAGTTTGTCCTTCCCAAAAATAAATTCCCCCCAAAATATCACAAAAAATCACAAATATGAAATAAACCCTAAATATGGGGAAACTTAAAAATACATCGGAAAACTCTTTTAGGAAAAATTAGCTACAAAAAGCTGTTAGAAATATTTTCAATTTTTCCCCCTATTTAGGGATTTTTTTCCCGTTTATGGGAAAAAAAACCCAAAATAATTTTTTTTTGGGGAAATCCCCAAAAAAATGAGGAAATTTTAAAAAAAACCCAGGGAAAAACTTGGTAGAGAATAAATTTTACATAGGGTCCAAAATTTTGCAACGTCTGTGATTGATTTTTTAAAAAAAAGAGGAAAAACCCCCAGCGTCAGCGAAAATTTTTTTTTTGGGGGAGCACCCCATTTCATCAAAAAATCAATAACTACCCGGCGGGAAGGTATCATATCTTAATGTATTTACAGACTCTATAAACATTTTTGTACCATTTGGTTTAGTCACCCCCGGTGGGGACCCATATTGGCCCGGGTCAGGGCTACATGGGAAATGGGGTTTTAAAATACTCAGAATGAAGAATTACTGAGAGTAGGGAAGAATCCCCTGGACTTTTTTAAAACCCCCTTTCCAAACAATACCCCCCAATTATTTTCCATGCCCAATAGACGAACCTGGAACTGTCGCCCCTAGGAATCTCACCCACGTCGACGGGGGGGTTTCCCTTTTTCGTCAGGAGTGTTCCCCATTTTACCCGTGATTTAAGGGTTAAATACCCGCAAAAGCCTGAACAGTTAGGTTCGGTTTGGTTTGGGCCCGTGATATATGTCTAGGTTAGGGTTTGTAATGAGCGGGGGGGATTCCCCCCCCCCCGTCCCCCCGAAATAAACCCACTTGACTATTACATAGAGGGTTAGGTTTAAATGAAGCGCATTTTAGTGATTTTTTTTTGCTTTAAGGGGAGAGTCCGCCGTGACAATATGAAAAAAAAAAATTTAAAAACGAATTTGAGGTTTTATGGTCTATGGCAAAAAACCTAGCCTTTGGGTTTCGAATGGTGGAATTTTTTTTGTTTGGACTTTTTTTAAAAGCCAAGCGAGGGGCATTTAAAAATTTCAAAAATTTTAAAACAACAACAACAAAATTTAATTTTTTTGGATAATTTTCCCATAATCAAAACTAAACTATAAAAAAAATAACCCCCGCACTCTTCAGGGGGAAGTTGTTACCCAGGTAAAAAAATTGGAACAATTTTTGGGTATGAAAAATGAAACTCTTCACAAAATTTTTTGGAACCAATGTCTACCCCCCCAAAGGCCTAGAAAAGAGAGAACAAGAAAAAAATGACCCCCCGAAAAAAGGACAATAAAAAAGGAGAGGAAGACAAAAAAGGGGAATTCCAACAAAAAAAGCTGGCACCTGGTGAAATATCCCTGGAACCTTGCCCCCATGGGGGCCGGGCCCCCTGACACCCTCGCCTTTGAGCCTTTAAATTAAATTCCCTTTAAAAAGGGGGGGCAAGGTGCAGACCCTTTTATGATCATTAAATTGATTACTGACCCCCAAAAACATTCATATGAAAGTAGCTTTGACATATAGTCCCTTCACGCGCGCACAAACTTTTAGAAAAACTTCAAACGCTTTTTCCCTCAAAACTAGTATAAAATAAAAATTAAAACTTACCCCTTTTTTTTTTTTGGCACGTTTTTCCACAAAACTTTAGGACAAAACAAAATCAAATATCGTAGAAAAATCTGTTTTAAATTTCATTGTTTTTTTTTTAAGTCTTAGTTTTGATAGGGGGGAAAATTTACCCTTAACATTTTCATTAAATATTTTTTTTTTTTTTAAAAAATTTAAAAAAAAAAAAACGAAAAAAATTTTTCAAAATATTCTCAGACCCAAATAGTTGTATAAAAATGAATTATCCTATGCTCAGTCACAAGGAAATGGGTTAAAAAAAAGGGAGGATGCAAATCAAAATTTCATCAAAAACAGACAAAAATGGGTTTTTTAATTTTTTCAAATTTTTTTTCCTTTTCATCTGATGGGCTTAAAATTTTTTCAGGTGATAATAAATTTTTCATGACCGTAGATGAAATTTTCAATTCACGGCGGCCTCCCCCCCTTAAAAGGGACTACAGTCTGCGCTGACAGGTTTGCCTGCGGGAAAAAAAACCCTGAGCCCAAAGGCCCCTTATCTTTTCAAATCCACCCTCACGAGGGGTTTTGCCCTTTAGTTTTATTTTATGGGTCAAAGCTTGGGATTTTTGAGGCAAAAAATTTTTTGACGAAATTTTGAAAAAATCCCTTTTTTTTTTTTGGCAAATTTTTTACAAAATTTTTTTTTGGCGAAAAAATCGCGTAAAAAGGCTCAGATGTGACAATCCTTTTTTGGACGGAATCGCGTCACGGTGCGTGAGTGTTTTAAAGGGATTTTGGCATTCTCGGGAATTGAAATCTGCTCACCAAGAGGCCACTGCAGACACTAACCACTCTGCCCCCTACCCCCCCTGTGTGCCCCATGAGAAATGAATTGAGGATTTTGATTTTTCAAGGCCCGAGATGGGCCCTGGTGCTCCGGAGATAATGGGGTTTTTTTAAAAAATTAGCCCAGCAGAGAAGTTATGGAAGAGCTTTGGTCCCAAAATTTCAGAGAGGGCCCTAACCGGGTGTTAGTCAACCATCTTTAGTCAAAAGTGGGGTGATGGGAGACAAGCTGAAGGTAGACACCGCTGAGGGAAAATTTAACAAAAAGGCTTTTGGGTAAAAGGCCAAGCAAGGGATGGAGATGAGCCCCAAGGGAAAAATTATAGATTGCAATAAAAAGATTTTTATAGTATAAACCCAATAGGTGGGCTGATTCTTTGAGTGCAGTAAAAAACGATAGCGAGAAAATATAATTATAGATGTGACTGCATTGCCTTAAATGAGAGATAGAGAAACTGTGTTCCCTATGAGTAGAAGAGAAAACCGATAGAGAAGACAGTACTGAGAAGGGCCCACTGAACTCTACAGTGCTAGTAGCTGGTAGAGATGACAGTCTTGATTGACGGGCCCAAAATGCAACTTTTGGGGATGTGACTCAAAGGGTTTATGAAAGTTGGAATGCAAGGGGTGGGAGATGGGAAAAGGGGAAGTGGTGTATGAGGAATGAGAACACAAAGGAGGTGTTAAAAACTGCATGTGAGAAACAGGGAACCCGTTTAATTGTGTGGTAGGTACGGTTGAAGTTCCAAATCGGCAACACCCAAAACTCGCTATAGTTCCGGATTTTTTTCCCAAAAACCCGGGGAAAAAACCCCAAAACCCCGGCGCGTAGTTTTCCGGGTTTGGCCGCTGGGTGCCCCACACAGGCCGCTTGGGTTTTTCCCCCGATTTTTTTTTTTTTGTTTTTTGTTTAGTGGTGTTTTTGACGTAGAGTTGTTTTCCTGTTATTTTGTGTACTTCTACTTTTGTTTATTGGTTTTTATGGCTCCCAAACGTCCAGGAAAAACCTATGGTGGGAAATGGGAAAAAAAAAGGAAGAACAATGTGGGTTTAAATATTTTTCCGAGAAAAATTGGGCCTTTTGAGAAGTTGGAGGCTTTTTTTTCCCCCTTTAAAATATTAGTTCTAAAAGTCGGAAAATTCCCTTCCCCCTCGGGTTTGGGCCCGGGGTTTTCCGAGTTTTGGGGAAATTTCCCCCCTGTAGTGTGAGGGAAAAAGGATAAAAGTTGAGATGTGAAAAGTGATGTGGGATGAGGGGAGCTGTTATGGTGTCTATTACTAACCCCAAATGTGGGACAGAATGGCAAACTGTGTAAAAAATTCCCCATGAAAAGGGGTGAAACCACCATTTTTTACCAGATGAACAGAAAAAAATAGCAGAGCGAGCGCCTTTGGGGAAAAAACACAAACTTCCGATATCAAAGAAAAAATTTTATTAGAAAAATTTTAAAAAAAAACAAAACAATCTCAAAATATTAACCGTATAGATATCAAAATTTATATTAGAAAATCAAAAGAAAAGAATCTCAAAATATGACATAGTTTCCCCTACACTGTCGCCACACTTTGGTTAGAATATCAGCCTAGAAGCTTTCCTCATCCCATCTATCCATCTGCTACTATCCTGCCCCCATCTGATGTACTACTGCCCGTTCCAGTTCATCTGTTCCTATCCCGAGCTCCTTGTCTTGCGGACATTCTCCCGGAATGCCCCTCCTTCCTCCAACAAAGACACATCCTTCATTTGATCTAACCATCCTGCTGTAACAATCCATTCCTCACCGTTTCACTATAGCCCCTCCCCTTTGATATGCTTTGCCATAGTGCCATATGACCTCTGATGTCTGACACGTACATTTCCCCGATTGTAATCTCTCCATCTCAGTCCTACATTTCACAACCCAATGTTTCCACTTTCTCTCAGTACCTACCACACATCTCACTGTTTGATTTCTACAGTGTTCACAATCCCACAGCACAGCATGCCAGATATGACGCGGGAGACAATGAAAAGGGATATTGGACTGAGATCAGTGTGGCAGCCCAGACTGATGGTGGCGTGAGTGATTGAGCCGGAATTAAGATAGCGTGATATGAATGAAATGGTGGTATTAACGGAGAGAGAATAGCGTGATATGAATGAAATGGTGGTATTAACGGAGAGAGAATAGTGTGATATGAATGAAATGGTGGTATTAAGGGAGAGAGAATAGTGTGATATGAATGAAATGGTGGTATTAACGGAGAGAGAATAGCGTGATATGAATGAAATGGTGGTATTAACGGAGAGAGAATAGCGTGATATGAATGAAATGGTGGTATTAACGGAGAGAGAATAGCGTGATATGAATGAAATGGTGGTATTAACGGAGAGAGAATAGTGTGATATGAGTGAAATGGTGGTATTAACGGAGAGAGAATAGTGTGATATGAGTGAAATGGTGGTATTAACGGAGAGAGAATAGCGTGATATGAATGAAATGGTGGTATTAACGGAGAGAGAATAGTGTGATATGAATGAAATGGTGGTATTAACGGAGAGAGAATAGTGTGATATGAATGAAATGGTGGTATTAACGGAGAGAGAATAGTGTGATATGAATGAAATGGTGGTATTAACGGAGAGAGAATAGTGTGATATGAATGAAATGGTGGTATTAACGGAGAGAGAATAGTGTGATATGAGTGAAATGGTGGTATTAACGGAGAGAGAATAGTGTGATATGAGTGAAATGGTGGTATTAACGGAGAGAGAATAGTGTGATATGAGTGAAATGGTGGTATTAACGGAGAGAGAATAGTGTGATATGAGTGAAATGGTGGTATTAACGGAGAGAATAAATGGAAAAAAACTATTGCGGGAGTGAACAGTGTAATTGAGATGGCGTGTTATGAACTAAATGGTGGTGTCTTAATTAATGAAAAAGAGGCTTGTAGGATTGGGCGCCTGGCATATTTCCCCTTTTTAGCATTAAATCAAGTGTTGAGAGCTCTCTTCTCTCCATGAGGTGTTGTGTTTACAGTGCAATATGAATGAAATGGTGGTGAAAACTGAGATGAATGGAAAAGATTGTAGGAGAGGAACTGTACTTAAAGTAATCGTCCAGGCCATTTCATCATTCCTGATTTAATGCCATCAAATCATAGCCATTAACGAGTATATCAACAATACGTCGTCACTTTTTGTATCCAGTCAGCTCAAAACACTCCTCAAGGTTTGCAGACGATGCGCTCAGGCTCAGTGACGTAGCAAAAGGGAGGCTCCTCTTCCCGCGCTGATCAGAGGCACGTAAACACAGAGATAAATATAGTACTTGAAGATATTTGGGTGTTTCTGATAGATTTTTTAGATTTATGCCACATGCATGCATCCTTTATGGGTGCAGCAAGACAGCTGTGCCTTTCGAAAAAAGTTTGCACACGGAAGGAGTGGCGTGTGTAGGGTGATACACGCCTATAGTGTGTTGGGGCGAGCAGTTGTGTTGAGAAACGGTGTGTGTGAGGGTACACAGCGGGTGAAAGACTGGGCAGCGCAGCTACCCAGTGTGGGGGTTGGGACGACTAGTGTGAGGCGAGCCCGTGTACACGGGTGGCGCCCCCCGTAAGACAGTGACTCGGTTGTGGAGTGGGCGTGCGGCTGTCACACTTTCTGCCTTCCCGCCCGCATATTTTCCAACTCTATGCTGAGTACCTTCAATTTACCAATCCATGTTATGGAGAAGTGCCAGGTCGTCCTGCCGAACCTTAGGATGTGCTAAACACCTGTTCATCCACCTCGCTCAAACATTAGGATACCATGACAAACTGAGGTTAATTTTCCTCATAGTATACGCGACCAGCGCATTTCTTTCGGTCTCAGATTGAACATCGTACTCTAGATCTGTCACAGCGACATTCACTGTGTCAGACAGTGTCTGCGGGCGTCATCAATAACAGTCGTAGCCCTGTTGGAGGAGGGAAGATTTTTTTTTTTCGCGCGCTTTTTACGGAATGGAAATAAACTATTTTTGGTGGATTAGGTGTTTTATAATAATGACTAAACTGGTATTCTTTGTGGTGATTTGTTGTCAGTCTTCTGTACAGGGGCTGGTGCACGTAGGAGATATATGCCGAAGGGCGGAGGAAGAGACCAAGCAGAGGGAATGGTTACAAGACTTTCCTAGAGGACTTTCCTGAGTGTGCTAGCACCGGTGCTGTTCCATATGGCGCTCGTGTTAGACATCACAAATTATGCTTAGCTATCTTGCTTGTAAACTAGTGTGTGTGTGCGTGTATATTATATTTCAGTATCTAGTTCCTAGTGTAGATTATGTCAATACTGAAATATAATATACACTAGAAATAGATAGATGCTTAGATAATCTATGCTATTTAATCACACTTCTTGCAGTCAAAGGTGCCAGACTTTACATTTTTGCCCAGCGCTCTTCAAAATATTGGGAACTCAAGTGCAAGTGCTGATTATTTTATTATTCCTGTGATTTGCTTGTATGACTTCAGTGTTCCAGTACTACCTTGGTGGGCTCAGGAAACTCAAAACCGAGGGTGACCGATTACTGTAGACACTTTACCTCAGATGCCAAGAAAATTATTAACCATGTATATCTACATCATTAATTTGAAGAAGAAAAAAAACCAGTTTATATATAAAAACAATATATTAACTATAGCTATCATAACATTTATATAAGAAAAGTACATGGTACAGAGGCACTCGCACATTTCTTTTAAGAGAATTTCCAGCTTCCTTTAAGCCCATGAATGATCTGTGTAATAACTAACATGATTAGTCTTTCGTAGAAATTATCTGAACCACGTGAAATAAACGCCAAACCTACCACAAAATACTTCCTAGGAAAGCTCAAAAAAACTCTGGACAAAATTCTAATCAATGCTGCTCTACTTCCTTCCCCTCAGATATATATTGTACAATCATACAGGGTTCACATTATTCTGACTTAAACATCTGAATTTCATAAGAAAATAAGGAAGCTACAAGAAGCCGTGAGACCTACACGTGATTTTTTTTTAAATGTAAATTTAATTACCATGAACTATAAAACTCACATTCTGAAACTTTACATTCAAAATTTGAACTAACGTTTATATATTTGAGTTGAAACCCACTACCATCAAACTGTACCATAAGCTCCAATAAACCATTCATCCACTCGGCTGGATATTCACTGCTGTGCGTGTGTGTGTGTGAATCCCTCCAAGTCTGGGCTCGGCTGACATCCAACAGACCTGAAAGATAAACAAAAAATTTTATCAAGAAAAGCCCCTCAAACAAAGGACTCGACAGTAGTTTTCCTGTTGTCTGTAAATGAACAAACATGACTTAACTATGAACCAATTCCTGACACTAGCAAAATACAGAAGTAACTATGTACAATTATAAGCTGCCTTTAAACCTACAGCTTCACCTTAAAGGCTGGTTCACACTGAGGTTTTTTCGGCATTTTTTGTCGCAGAGAAGTCAGAGAAGTCAGTCTCTTGCGGGCTAGTGCGGAGATTACGTTCACACACAATTAGTTTCGGCCGACAAATCTTCTTGTGACCTTTTCTGCTTAATATCGCCAAAGACACTACGTCTTTGGTATCGCTTTGTATGTCGTCTGTCAAGCTCGTGCTGACGACCAGGGTCGTGCCTGGTCAGGGGTCACGTCGCGCTATAGGGGCTAGGGGCTGGCTGGTGTGTATTTGGCATGCGAAAGATAAGTTTTTGCACACTTTATTATGAAGTAGTATTGATAGTTTCATTTTTTCCTTGATATCATCTACTAAATCAAACCCCACGTCTAACTTAACATAATCTGATTTAAACTAACAACCGTTTATGGCTAGCTAAAATGGAAAATTTTCGGTATTATATGTATCGCCATTGGCATGGGAAATTGGGATTCAAATTAAGGATGAAAAGATCTGCACGATGATGTAAGTTAAATTTGTTAGTTTTTAGTGCCCAATACCGAAATTATACCAATAATTGGGGATAGTGGGTGGTGCTGGCTTCTGCGTTTATTTGAATTTGGCGCGCGAAATTCTTGGCAAGTCGGTCGATAAAAGACTGAGTGAGCGGAGTGTTATTTTTTTTAAAAACCTATTGCGATCATGACACCAGCCTCAGACCCCAGACCCAGACCCAGACCCCCTCTGTCCACAAAATGCCGAAAAAACCTCAGTGTGAACCCTTAAGAGTCAGAATCCCTCCATTAAACTTGATAACTCATTTCATAACTGTTATTTTTTTTAATTTCCCCCATTAAACATACAGAAGTCTCATCATAAGAACATAAGGAAGCTACAAGAGGCTGTGAGACCTACATGAGGTAGTTCCTGTTACTTAACACTACCTACATCCACCTTTCATCCCCATCCATGACACTGTCCAGCCTCCTTTTAAAATGAGTTTATGATTACTTGCAGATGCACAACACAAGGAATAAACCAAGTATGCCTAGTAATTGAAATCTGTATGCTATCTGTTCCCTCCATGTCATTCATTGTTTAAGTAATGGAAATGTTGATAAGCTCCTATTTTAGCTATTAAGTAAACAGAATAAAATACTCCATCCTCTACCTCATAGTTGATAGGCTGCCCAAGTTACCTCATTTTTCAGCTATTAAGTAAACATAACAATACTCTACTCTCTTGGGGAGGCGGTAGCAGAGGTTAGCGTCTCCGAGTGGCGTTCTCGGTGACCCGAGTTCGATCCCGAGCAAGACATATAAATCAACTTAAAATCTTTCTGCACCGTCGAGTGGCCTAAGAACACCCAACATCAATCAATCAATCATTGGGGGCATACGCCGGGGGGCGCGTTGCCTCGCCCACCCTACAACGCCACTCCCGGAGGTCACCACGCGCGAGTTCCCATGCAGGCTCCTTTCCCATACCAAGCAGCTCTCAACAAGAAACAAGGTTCTGCCCATTAACTCTACCTTTGATATAACAATCCTGCCTGTGCCACCCCGGGCGAGGGTCAACCATCACAGCCCTCAAGTGTGCCTCCAGGGCCTACCATCCCACCCCTGGAGCTCACTGCCTACACGCACTATAAGCATAAAGGTAAAAAATATATATAATAAATAAATAAATCCTCCACCTTATAATAGATATGCTGCCTATGTTGCCTCATTTTTCAGCTATTAATTAAACAATACAATAATCTATACCCTACCTTATAAAACATAGGCTCCAGACTGCTCCATCGATGCAATAGAGTAAAATTTGCTTCTCCAGTTGCTGCAACATTGCAGTGGTACAAGACCAGTCCTGCCCCATCAGTGTGCTCAAGGCTGCCATGCCACACACGCCACCCAGCGGCGGGACACACGGGCCTGGAAGGTGGGGTGTAAATAACGGTGTAAGAGAGGCTGTGAATATTGAAGAGTATATAAGAGTAAGTCATAAGAGTGGCTGGCTGCTTTGGTGAATAAGTTTGAATCAGAGTTTTAGAGTTCGCCAAGATGTCTACACTCATAACTGAAGCTTCTGTTTGACAATTAATGCGTTGCCTCTTGTGAAAAGTCTTAAACTGAACTTTGAACTATAATTTCCTGAACATTCTGAAAGTAACATTCTGATAATAAAGCTTGTGGTTCTATTGACTCAGATTGGAGACACACAGATATAATGAATTAATAAAAGAAGCAGATAAGAAAAACACTAAAAATGAGGAGGAACCAATTCTTAGTATGAAAGTAGGGCAGGAACACTGAGGTGATGGATGGGCCGTGAAGCCATGACCAGAGCTACGCTAGATAACACTAGTCGCCACCTACAGTGATGTCGCCAGCCGCCATATATTAGGAATTATAGCATCACTACTGATTTTTGTGCCACTTAAGATGATACACAGTAGTTTATTATATCATGACTGTATAATCTACCCTGTTTCAGAGTTGATTTATGCTTTGTATCTCCAAGTATAGACGGTTTCAAATTTCGCTACTCGTTTTTTTGCGGGATATGACAGACAGCAGCTGACAGGAGGACATAAACACTAGCTGGCGATCTTACCGCCGTCACCAACGTCGCCACTCACCTTTGATATTTTTGTAATTTGTTCATTTATAGCCATAATATGATATAGATGAAGACAAAATGACAGACTCCAGATAGCCCCTTCTAACTTTCCTGAAATCATGGATCAACATGTATTAACATAACACTATCAAACGTCCGTAAATCTTAAAAGAAACTTTATCCTGGCGACTTTAGTGTTATCTACAGTGCATGTAGAGAGGGGCTCCACACTGTACAGGCCACTTCTTTACGTGTTATTGTTGTAGTTCTCCTTATGTCATTCAATTATACCGACAATAAATGATGAACTTGAACTTCTTCCCTGGCTATCTCAACCTAGCCTGCCACTTGCTGCCCTACAGTTCATGACAGTGACACACACACTCTCCCACAGGCAAAAAGAGGCAGTAGCAAAAAGAGACAGAGAGGAAAGTATTCGATGGGAAATGAATGGATAATCAAAACAAAGGTCGAAAAAGATCTGGGAGTATGGATAATTTGTCACCTGAGAAGCATATAAACAAGATCACAGGAGATACATATCAGTTGCTGAGGAATATAAGAATGGCATTCAAATGTCTGGATGAAGAGATGATTAAGAAATTGATAACATCTTTGATTCGACCAAGGTTGGAATATGCGGCAGTGATTGGGTCACCACATAAAAAGAAGGATATAAGGAAGATTGAGAGAATACAAAGAGCAGCCACAAAAATGGCTCCAAACCTGAGAGATTTAACATATGAGGAAAGACCTTCAAGACCAAGTCCCAATTCTTGAGAAAAGAAGAGAAAGGGGAGATTTTATAGCAGTGTATAGAGCATCAATGGGTCTGGAAAAAATTGATGAGATCTGTTTGTGTGGGACGACAGAAGTACAAGAGGTCATGAGAAGAAATTGAAAAGGACAACATGCAAGAGGGACATAAAAAAATACAGCTTCCCGTATAGAAGCATAGAAGCCTGGAACAACCTTGATGCAAAAGTGATTAATGCAAGAAGTATTCAGGACTTTAAGGCAAGCTGGATAATAGTAGATTTGGAGACGGGACAGTACGAGCATAGCTGTTTTCCTGTATGTTACAACTAGCTAAATACACATGGAAAGCCGATAGCCAGTCAAAGGTTTCCAATTTTTCTATTTTAAAAGTCACAATCAACGCCATGTGCCTCCATGGTGTAGTGGCTGGTGCACCGAGTTACAGATAGACGGGCCCGGGTTGGAATCCCAGCCAGGGCATTCGGCATGCAGCCCACCCATCATATACCCTCATCTATCTATCTATCTCTATATATATTATCTTACAAAATAAGTCTTGAAACAATAGATTAAATTTAGAAGAAAAAAAAGTAAAATACGTCCCATAAACTAGAATTTTGAAAACTTAATTCTTACAATACTTAAATCATTACTAAAAGTTATGCTGCCCTAAAACAGTCTTCCTTCAGCTCAAATAGACATCAAATACATATATGATCTTTCTATAGCCTAAAGGTTTCTTACAAATACAAGAGATGCAGTCAAAGGTGCAAGACTTCATAAGATTCTTTTGTCCAATGCTCGTCAAAATAATGGGAACTCAAATGCCAGTGTGTATTATCAAGACTAGAATAGTGATGCTCTTGTATTCAAAGTATTTCACTCAGAATAACGTGAACCCTTGGTGAGGATATCCTTGAAGAGAAGGAAGGCAGCGCTGGTCAACACTTGAACCAGAGTCTTGAGAGGTGCCACAGAAGTTATTGGAATGGACTCGGCTGTCAAGTAACAAGTCAGTGGGGAGGCAATAGGGCGCTTTCAAAGGAGGCTGGATAATTGCATGGATGGGGATGAAAGGTGGATGTAGGTAGTGTTAAGTAACAGGAACTACCTCGTGTAGGTCTCTCAGCCTCTTGTAGCTTCATGTTCTTATAAAGCATTTTTGTGTTAGATATCTCTGATCTCAAGTGTTCTGTGCTTCTTACGTACTTTTTGTCCTCCCTGTGCTTATGATATCTCCTACAACATCATGGCACAAATAAGCTGAGGAAAGGAGGCTGGTCGATCTCTCAAAGAAATCTTCAAGTTACTGTCTGTATCTTGCACTTCTGTTTTCAAGTAGCTACCTTAATAAGCGTAGGGAAAATACCAGCTGCCAAGGATTAGCCGAGGCGCCCAAGGAAAACAATCAAACTTACTGGTAACATCATAAAACTTGAAGCAAATAATCCCGAGATATTCAGCGGGGTGTCCGTAAGCACGGTATTGCGTCCTGATCATGACTTTGAATTTAACCTATTTCTCATCATTATTTTTCATCATTTCTCACTACCTCTCTCTCATCTTATCAACCCCCATCATTCCTATATACCTCTCCCTTATCTTCTATCCATCCTTATCCTATCCATTATCCTATCCTTATCATATCCCTTATCTTCGTGCAGCCCTTAGTCAAGTTAGATAAAGTTTAGGTTAGGTCTAGAAAACACCACCCAGTAAGGAACAGTGAGTGAAGACACATTTCTTAATTACATAAGAAAGCTACAAGAGGCCGTGAGACCTACACGTGGTAGTTCCTGTTACTTAACACTACCTACATCCACCTTGCATCCCCATCCATGAATTTATCCAGCCTCCTTTTAAAGATCCCTAAATTCTAGAAAAGAAGTTGAAGCTCTTGCCAGTTCTTAAACCCATGATTTGTGTAATAGCTCACGTGATTAAGTCTTTTATGGGCCATCAGAATAACAGGAACAAAATAACGCCCAGAAGTCATACAAAACATTAAAGATCAATAAAATATCACTATATCATTAAAAAAGTACTCCCTATGGAAGCTCGCAAGACTCGCTCGTATATGAATTCTAACCACCACTGCCTATCCTTCCTTCCTCCTTCCTTTCTGCATTACCTCTTTCCTTCATGCCAGTCACTCATGCCTTCATTCCCTCCCTACACGGTGACGGGTTCCCATTATTCTCACTGTAATACTTCCCTCTCAAGAACACAATGACTTTCTCAACATAATGCACACTCATTTGAAAGTATACATTATTTTGACTAGCACTGTACACGGCATCTAAATTTATAATTTTATGAAATATAGTGTGAATTTTATTACCATTAAGTAATTCCTACATTCTACCGTCACCAACACTATAGTTGCCACTCCACTAATGTCGCCAGGCGCCATATATTTTGAGCATTAGCATCACTACAGACTTGCATGTGCCACTAAAGACAGGTACATAATATAAACTACTGTGCATGCCTCTTCAGTGGCACACACAAGTCTGTAGTGATGCTAACATTCGTAATATATGGCACCTGGCGACATTAGTGCAGTGGCCACTATAGTGTTGTTGACAGTAAAACTTCAATCAAATTAGGAACTAACATTCATATATTTTGAGCCTAAAGAACCCCAACACCAAAATACCAGCTAACTATATCATAAGCTCTACAAATAAACCATTACAACCTTACCCTTCAGCTTGTAGTCACTGCCGAGTCATTCACCCAGGGTCTTGTCCACGCCAGTCTGTCATAAGCTCTACAAATAAACCATTACAACCTTACCCTTCAGCTTGTAGTCACTGCCGAGTCATTCACCCAGGGTCTTGTCCACGCCAGTCTGTCATAAGCTCTACAAATAAACCATTACAACCTTACCCTTCAGCTTGTAGTCACTGCCGAGTCATTCACCCAGGGTCTTGTCCACGCCAGTCTGTCTGTGTGTCTGTGTGTGTGTGTGCATCTCTCCAAGTCTGGCCTGGCGGATATTCAACACGCCTGAAAGATGTCAAACATGTCAAGAAAAGCCGCTCAAACATAACACTTCAGTACTCCTGTGGTATAAATAAATAAACAAACAAGACATGAAACTATGAACCACTTCCTGACATGAGCCAAAGACAGCTGTTACTGCATCACTACACTGCCTTGCCTAAACACACACTCACTGTACCACTGTCACCTCATTAATAGATTGACATGACAATAAATAAACATGACTTGCCATGAAACTATGAACCACTTCCTGACATGAACACAATACTGAAGTCACTACGTTTATCAACTGTCCTCTAGACCGACACTACACCCTCACTGTAACACTGTCACTCCTCGGCAATAGTGTCATTAAATAGCTAATATTTAATTTGCCTGCAAGTAATTATACTTCAACCCAAATCTTTTTACTTCCAATAAAAGAGTTTTCTGTGTCTAGGGTCCTAGCCACGTATTTGTACTTCCAATAAATGATTGAATTATGTATACAAGGGCCTCGCCACGTCAATAAATAACTCTCATAAATGCCTCAAAGACCGGCCGGAGAATGACTACCAGCTTCACCAAAGAAAAAATTTAATAAAAAAAAAAAAAAAAAAAACCGAAATGAAACTAAATACTTTGGGAGCCCTGCGGACTCTTACAACACAGAAGGTCAGGTCAAGTGGCAAAAAAAGGCCAAGTTAAAAGCCTAACTGTGTCGTAACGGAAAAGGAATTCAATGCCGTTCGTAAATGGTAAGTAATCTAATTTTTTTTTAAGTGACTCAGTTGACGGCAGTAGAAGTATTGAGCATGAAATAAGACAATCAAAATAAGCTATGACAAGCTTATTAACGATGCAATGACTAGGCCCGTTAGTCAAGGGTTGGTGTGGTCACTACTTAAAGGTTCACTAAATCAATAACTCTTAACAATGCAGCGAGTGACCAACATTACGCACTTCTTTGCCTTCTCTATGGAGTAAGACTCAAGCAGTCTTTTCTTAAGGCAGGACACTCTTCTTAAGGGCAGCCTCCCGGCCACGTCACTCACGCCACTGCAAATATATAAATACCTCAATAATTGACTTAAAACTCAATCTATATGAAATGATCTACATATAATCTATCTATATAATTATCAATCTATCTTACTTAATCTATAATTATGATCTATGAAATGACCCCAAGGCAACCAAGTCATCACTAAATAAATAGTTCCCCAATTATTTACTTTAGTAACTAAGTCCATTATGAAATCACTATGTATAATCTATCTATCTGACTTTATCTATTATCTATATAAAAATACTCCCAAAGCAAGTCAATATATCACCACTGGAAATATAGCTACCTCAATTATTGAAGTGCACGCAATCTATAGGCAAGTAAGACTTAGACATTGAAGGCAAGTAGTTCCAATAGCTAGGAATAAATATGTGTAGTCTGCTAAAGACACTCCATTCTGAAGTGGCAGCTCACGCAAATCCCATCACTAAATAAAGACACCTTAATTATTGAAGTCTACTCCATCTACAGGAAATTAAGGCTATATACAGCAGTAGTTCCCATAGCTAGGAATAAATATGTGTAGTCTGCTAAAGACACTTGCTCGTATTCGTAGTCACATACCATGATTGCTCGTGGTAATTGCTATGATTTTGTTCCATTTCTACTCAGTCAAAATTATTCACTTGATCTTGTAGCTGCCTTGGAAAGTACTAGAGCAATCATACAGTACTCCTATTGCAATCACAACAGAGCTGGCGTGACATATTGATTTAATTAGGACAAGACAAAAAGTGAGCAATGACCACGTACAATGATGGTATGTGACTACGAATACGGGCAACTATTTGGAAGTGGCAGCTCACGCAAATCCCATCACTGAATAAAAGTAACTTATTGAGCGCAGTCTGTAATGTCAGTCAGACTATAGACAGCAGAGGTCACTAGTAACAATGGCTATGAAGAAATCATTTGTCAGATAAGGATACTGAATTCGGAAGTGGGAGCTCAACGCAAAATTTATAAGGAAATTGTTGTATTAGGTGAAGATATAATATAGAAAGTATCATAGAAGTGAAGAATTTATATATTTATACTGGAGAATCTCAACTACAGTCTATAAATGGCTATGAATCATAATTTTAAGTCTGAGAAACCACTCATTTGAAATCCCGGGCATTGACTAGGATAATACAACCACCGTCTCAAAAACTCATTACCATGTATGGGGGAAAGTTACCACGACTGTACCAACACTGTGGCTTTATGGGAGGAGAGATTACCCATTACCACAACTCTGCTTTAAAGGGAGAAGGGCAAATTACCATTAAAACTGAAGCCTTATGGGGGGGGGGGGCAATAATTACCACAAATGAGCCACTTAATGGGAGAGGGGGGGGGGGGGGAGAGTTTAAATTAAGATGTGTAGTATTCCCTTCTCCTGGCATCAAACATCAGTAAGCAGCAAGGGGGCAAGATTTTTCACCTCTTTAATAGACGATGTACCTTTACTGCCTCACCCACACGAAGCACTGACTATCAGGAAGAGTGGCGGCGGGGTTACCTCTTGTCCTGTGTGTGTGTGTGTGTGTGTGTGTGTGTGTGTGTTGTGTGCGTGCGTGTGTGCGTGCGTGCATCGTAACTGAAACTACTAAGTAAAAAGGGACTAATATGACCGTGCCTCAGTAAAGTAGTTCTCTCGTGTTCTTAACTATAGTGGTGTGGCATAGTAAAGGCATTGGTAGTATCGTTTGCATGTGTGTGCGTGTGCTTGTATGTGCGTGTGCTTGTATGTGTGTGGGTGCGTGTGGCGTGCGTGTGTTGAGAGGTTAAGTCTAAACCACCACGGTCACACTAACGACTGTTCCACCCTCCCTCCCTCCCTCCACGCACTACCTCGGCTGCCACGTCACCACCTGAAACACAACGAAAACGACCCATTAACACTACATACTAACCTCCGTAGTATTATTATAACACTATAATGTACACTAGAACACATCAAAGCAATGACTATATAGAAAGATAACTGTACACGCCTTTTCATTGCCACGTCTCCAGCTGAAACAGAACTAAAACATTCAATGAACAACACTGTACATACTACATCATTATTATAACACTTATGTACACTACTAACACATCAAAGCAATGACTATATATCACAAATCACAACAGTACACACACAACACCCCTTTAAACTGCCAAGTCTCCAAGTCTCCAGCTGAAACAGGACGAAATCCCATCACTAGGTAGCCACACACAACACTACACCAGCTTCCTTATAACTCTTTTTAACACATGTATTTGCACACTATAACATAACTCAATGACTATATACACTCTGGCAGCAGCACAGACACACCTTACCTGGACGACGCGTGGAGGCAGACTGACAGTAGCCCACTCCTGCCACACCAGCCTAGAGTCAGGCAGGTAGTGGAGACACCACGCTGAGGTTTCGGGGAGTCACTGGGTCGCCTTGTTAACCCCTTGAGGCCCAGAGCGTAATTTCCATTGTAATTTGGGTACCATTAGACAATTTTTAGTGACTATAAGCATTATTTTATAATGGGAACCCGTCACCGTGTAGGGAGGGAATGAAGGAGTGAGTGACTGGCATGAAGGAAAGAGGTAATGCAGAAAGGAAGGAGGAAGGAAGGATAGGCAGTGGTGGTTAGAATTCATATACGAGCGAGTCTTGCGAGCTTCCATAGGGAGTACTTTTTTAATGATATATTGATATTTTATTGATCTTTAATGTTTTGTATGACTTCTGGGCGTTATTTTGTTCCTGTTATTCTGATGGCCCATAAAAGACTTAATCACGTGAGCTATTACACAAATCATGGGTTTAAAGGAAGCTGGCAAGAGCTTCAACTTCTTTTCTAGAATTTAGGGATCTTTAAAAGGAGGCTGGATAAATTCATGGATGGGGATGCAAGGTGGATGTAGGTAGTGTTAAGTAACAGGAACTACCACGTGTAGGTCTCACGGCCTCTTGTAGCTTTCTTATGTTCTTAAGAAATGTGTCTTCACTCACTGTTCCTTACTGGGTGGTGTTTTCTAGACCTAACCTAAACTTTATCTAACTTAACTAAGGGCTGCACGAAGATAAGGGATATGATAAGGATATGATAATGGATAGGATAAGGATGGATAGAAGATAAGGGAGAGGTATATAGGAATGATGGGGGTTGATAAGATGAGAGAGAGGTAGTGAGAAATGACGAAAAATAATGATGAGAAATAGGTTAAATTCAAAGTCATGATCAGGACGCAATACCGTGCTTACGGACACCCAACTGAATATCTCGGGATTATTTGCTTCAAGTTTTATGATGTTACCAGTAAGTTTGATTGTTTTCCTTGGGCACCTTGGCTAATCCTTGGCAGCTGGTATTTTCCCTACGCTTATTAAGGTAGCTACTTGAAAACAGAAGTGCAAGATACAGACAGTAACTTGAAGATTTCTTTGAGAGATCGACCAGCTTCCTTTCCTCAGCTTATTTGTGCCATGATGTTGTAGGAGATATCATAAGCACAGGGAGGAAAAACAGTACGTAAGAAGCACAGAACACTTGAGATCGGAGATATCTAACACAAAAATGCTTTATAAGAACATGAGGAAGCTACAAGAGGCTGAGAGACCTACACGAGGTAGTTCCTGTTACTTAACACTACCTACATCCACCTTTCATCCCCATCCATGCCATTATCCAGCCTCCTTTGAAAGCGCCCTATTGCCTCCCCACTGACTACATACTTGACAGCAGAGTCCATTCCAATAACTTCTGTGGCACCTCTCAAGACTCTGGTTCAAGTGTTGCCTTCCTTCTCTTCAAGGATATCCTCACCAAGGGTTCACGTTATTCTGAGTGAAATACTTTGAATACAAGAGCATCACTTTTATAGTCTTGATAATACACACTGGCATTGGAGTTCCCATTATTTTGACGAGCATTGGACAAAAGAATCTTATGAAGTCTTGCACCTTTGACTGCATCTCTTGTATTTGTAAGAAACCTTTAGGCTATAGAAAGATCATATACGTATTTGATGTATATTTGAGCTGAAGGAAGACTGTTTTAGGGCAGCATAACTTTTAGTAATGATTTAAGTATTGTAAGAATTAAGTTTTCAAAATTCTAGTTTATGGTACGTATTTTACTTTTTTTTTCTTCTAAATTTAATCTATTGTTTCAAGACTTATTTGTAGTAATAAAGAGTAGATAGATAGTAGTATTATGGTGCTGTCGAATGCCTGGCTGGATCCAACCGGGCCTATCTGTATCGTACAGACTTGCACATGATGCTAAAGAATTGATGACTGAGATAGATGAGTTTAGCNCACACTGGTAATACCAAAGGATTGGCCTTATAGCCACACGTACACCGCCTTCTGGGTCAATGTAATACAGTAGATTTAAGGGTTACAATATATGACTTAGATGAAATAATGTTACAGTTGAAGGTTTATCTTGATTTTATGAAGAAAATAGTTTGGAATGACTCAGTGTTTCGGAACCGTTGTCATGACGAAGGTTGTCACGGTGGGAATATAAGACTGTAGATTGAAGGCTAGTATGTTATATTACACACATGGAAATAATGGTTAAATATATAATAATAGTGTTAGTTGAAATAAATAGTTGAAATGGTCTGGAATATATCAGGGAACTATACTCGGTTTTTTTAACGAGGTGAAAAATGTTGCCCCCTTGCTGCTTACTGCCTGATATTTGATGCCAGGAGAAGGGAATACTACACTTCTTCTTAATATCAGCTGTATTTTATCATAGTTTACAATATTATCAGGTAAACACAGGCATCATTTTAATCATGAGACCTTAAGATAAATTCATTTTCGCCTCGTAAAAAAAAATAAACCATAGATCTGAATTAATATCATGACAAGGGTCGTTGAAGTCGTTAGTGTCTGTGTGTGCGTGTGTGTGTGTGTGCGTGTGTGTGTATGGAGGTCACCAGTGATAGTTTAAAGGCCAGTAACTGTTATTCATACAGGAGAAAGATAATGCTTCTAAGATTCGTAACACAACTATGAGAATATATATTAAGAATAGATTATATTAGAATATATTATATAAAGAATATATTAGAATAAGATATATATATAATATCATAAATACACACATACTCACTCCTCTCTCTCTCTCTCTCGTTTTTTTTTTCTTCTTAGGCGGCCTGTTTTGCTACCATTAGTTCACTTACCATAATTTGCATTTAGGTTCATATAGGTCACGTTTAATGAATGGCCTGTATAATTCTAATATATATATATTTCTTGTACTATATATTTAAGGCCAATAAACAATCAATCTCTCTCTCTCTCTCTCTGAAGTAATGTGTTCACTGCTATGGTGATGACAACCCTGTCCTTATTGCCTTGTTCAGTACGCACATGGTATTATCATCGCTAAATGTGTCTAATATTGATAGTGTTTTTAACCCCTTCACGCCCAGATCTTTCCTTTGTTATAAAAAATTGTATGTTGTCCAGCCATAAAAACAGTGGTAAGTGCTGTCCAGCCATAAAAACAGTGGTAAGTGCTGTCCAGCCTAAACAGTGGTAAGTGCTGTCCAGCCTAAACAGTGGTAAGTGCTGTCCAGCCTAAACAGTGGTAAGTGCTGTCCAGCCTAAACAGTGGTAAGTGCTGTCGAGCCTAAACAATGCGTCATGTTAATTGTTTAATATTCTTGACGTGGCTCCCTGGTTAATGGTTATTCATACTCTTTTTGTTATTCAAGTGTTGTGTTGATGTATATATTGTTTGCTTCATAGGATATTAATATTCACTGAGAAGTAGTAGACGGATTATGTGCAGAATATAGGCAGTGGGCTTAGGGCAGTGGTTCTCAAACTATTTGGCCTGCGACCCCTCCAAATAATTTTGAAAGGCTTGCGACCCCCTTGGAAATGGGCAGTAGCAAAAAGAGACAGAGAGGAAAGTATTCGATGGGAAACGAATGGATAATCAATACAAAGGTCGCAAAAGACCTGGGAGTATGGATTACGGATAATTTGTCACCTGAGAAGCATATAAACAAGATCACAGGAGATACATATCAGTTGCTGAGGAATATAAGAATGGCATTCAAATATCTGAATGAAGAGATGATTAAGAAATTGATAACATCTTTGATTCCACCAAGGTTGGAATATGCGGCAGTGATTGGGTCACCACTTAAAAAGAAGGATATAAGGAAGATTGAGAGAATACAAAGAGCAGCCACAAAAATGGCTCCAAGCCTGAGAGATTTAACATATGAGGAAAGACTTTCAAGACTGAAACTCCCACTATGCTAGGGGGCATACGCCGGGGGACGCGTCGCCTCGCCCACCCTACGACACCACTCCCGGGGGTCACCACGCGCGAGTCCCCATGCAGGCTGCCTTCCCATACCAAGCAGCTCTAGACAAGAAACATCAACTTGCCCCAGCCACGAGCCTTGTGGGCGCCCCCTTGGCCTCCTCCACGCCGGATTGTCTCTTACAGATACAACCCGATGGGAAGGATCGGTTTCAGGGTAGCGTGCCACATGCCCATATAGCCCAAGTTGGCACTGACGGACTATGCAGGTAATAGGCCTGTCTAATAATTCAGTCTCACGGTGCAATCGCTGATTTGACACGTAATCATCCCAGCGATACCCCATGATTCTGCGAAGACACTTATTACCAAAGGCATTGATTCGTCTCTTCAAGTCGATATTTAGTGTCCATGTCTCACAACCATAGAGTAAGACAGGGATCACAAGCGACTTGAAGATCCGGATCTTTGTCCTCCTGCACAGATACCGACAACGACAAATACTCCCGCTGAGCGAGTCCATAACACCGTGGGCTATGCCAATCCGCCGTAAGGCTTCTTGACGTGACCCGCCGTCATTATGGACTGCGCTACCAAGGTATGTAAAACTTTCCAAGATCTCAATGTCCTCGCCACACGCATGAACAGACTGTACTGCTTCATCTAGTAAGTCTCCAAACACCTGGACCTTGGTCTTGAGCCAGGAGACCTCAAGTCCCAAAGGCTTTGCCTCCTTGTGCAGCGCCTCGAGGGCCATCACCAGGACCTCCAGCGACTCAGCAAAGATTACTGCATCATCGGCAAAAACAAGATCAGTGATCTTGGTGTTGCCGACGGATGCTCCACAATCACTTTGATCTACAACCTTGTCCAATACCCAGTCCATACAAGCGTTGAAAAGTGATGGGGCAAGGATGCACCCTTGCCTCACTCCTGTATTCACAGGAAAGAAGCTGGATACACCTCCCCCACACTTCACAGCACTCTCAGTCCCAGAGTATAGGATATATGAAGATCCAAAAATAATGAGCGAAATTTAAATAAAAACTTTCAGCAAGTATTCACAAAAGAATCAAAATTCAATGAACCGCAAGGAATGAAAAAAGTCAGAAAGGAGTATAAAATAAAAATAGAGAAGGAGGAAGTTTGTGACTTGTTGAAGGCATTGCAGGAGAGGAAAGCCCTGGGACCAGACGGAGTGTTGGGTTATGTTTTAAAAGATTGCAGAAAGCAGTTGTTTGAACCAGTCTATGATGTAATAAAGTGCTCCTTAACAACGGGACAAGTGCCAAAGAGTGCAAGAGAGCAGATGTAGTGCCAATATATAACAATGGGAAGCAGGATGAACCACTAAATGATAGACCAGTGTCATTGACTAGCACAGTATGCAAGATAGGTGAGAAAATAATAAAGAAGCCATGGACGGAACACTTAGGAAATGAAGGTATAATAACAGGCCGGCAGTATGGTTTTAGAAAAAGGAGATCATGTGTGACCAACTTAATAAGCTTTTACTCAAGAGTAATTGATATAACACAAGAAAGAGATGGATGGGCAGACTGTGTATATCTAGATCTTAAAAAGACATTTGCAAAAGTTCCACATGAGAGATTACTTTGTAAATTGGAAAATCTAGGATGAATCACAGGGCTGATCACAGCCTGGATGGCAAGTGATCTGAGAGCAAGAGAAATGAGAACAGTAGTGAAGGATGAGAAGTCTGAATGGAGAAAGGTATTTAGTGGGCTACCACAAGGATCAGTGTAGTAGTAGTAGTAGTAGTAGTAGTAGTAGTAGTAGTAGTAGTAGTAGTAGTAGTAGTAGTAGTAGCTACCACAAGGATCAGAGTTGCCACCAATAATGTTCACGATTTACCTCAATGACATGACGGAGGAAATAAATAGTTATATTAGTCTATTGGCGGATGATGCAAAACTATTAAGAGAAATAAAAAGCTACAAAGATTGTGCAACACTACAAAATGACCTGAACAAGATCTACCCATGGAGCAGAAGATGGGAAATGGTATATATATATATATATTACATTTGTGCCTATAGCGCCTGTAGGCAGTGACTTCTAAGGCTCGGATGGTAGGTTGGCTCTGGAGGCACACTTGAGGGCTGTGATGGTTGGCCCCGCCCGTGGTGGCGCAGGCAGGATTTTTATAGTGACGCCTGTGATTAGAGGCTCATGCCGCCCCCCTGTGTCCTCCGAGGCATTCGCAATCTAAGGTAGAGTTAATGGGCAGGGCATGATACGGGGAGGCGGTAGCAGAGTGGTTAGCGTCTCCGACTGGCTTTCTCGGTGACCCGAGTTCAATCCCCGACAAAAACCAGAACCTTTCTGTTCTGTCGAGTGGCCTAAGAACACCCACATGCCCTGCCCATTAACTCTACCTTCGATTGTGAGTGCATCGGAGGACACAGGGGGGCGGCATGAGCCTCTAATCACAGGCGTCACTATAAAAATCCTGCCTGCGCCACCACGGTTGAGGGCATACCATCACAGCAGCCCTCAAGTGAACCTCCAGAGCCTACCATCCGAGCCCTGGGTCACCACTGCCTACAGGCGCTATAGGCACTGATTTAAAAAAAAAAAAAAAAAAAATGTGGGTGTTCTTAGGCCACTCGACAGTGCAGAAATATTTTGGTTTTCATCGGGGATCGAACTCGGGTCTCCGAGAACGCCACGCTGAGATGCTAACCACTTTGCTACCTCCCCTCCCCATATATATAGGGGGGAGCACTGGTCTGGGAACCGCAAAAGTCCGGGAATCGCAACAGTCCGAGGCCATTACCCACCCCTGGACGTTTATCCTACTCTAGTATTTACTGTCCGGCAACCGCCAATATCAACTACTCCGCCGCGGACTTTTAAAGTCACTGTTGGGTAA
>JACEEZ010002751.1:0-11147 GCA_016584305.1 Chionoecetes opilio
CGAAGTGGTAAACAATAAATGAATACGCCCTTCACCATTCTCCAATAAGCAAAAATAAGCCGCAGATTACTCTTATTTCTCTATTACCTCATACATATCATGGTAAATTTTCAATGTTTCATGTCACGGTTTTTATTTTGCCAACCTCGATTATAGGATGGGTGGGTGGGAAGGAGTCTTATACCGAACTACCCCTTCAATCCTACTATTCAGCTAATGTAGTGCAATCAAACAGGCTCGTTAGGGCGAAGGGATTTGTTGCTGTTTGTAAGTACTTTATCGTCCTTTATTTTCTTGCTTGTAGATTAGAGAATGTACTTTCTACAGACCCTGAAAACTTCCATGTTGATACCAAGAGATTTTTTTTTTTTTTACTCCGCTGCCTTTCTCTTTCCTTCCTTCTCTTTACTTCTTTCTTTTACTTTTACTTCTCTTTACTTTCTGTTACCCTTCTCTTTACTTTCTGCAGACCCTGAAATCTTCCATGTTGGGACTTAGAGATCTTTTTTTCCTTCTCCTTCCTCCGTTACCCTTCTCTTTACTTCTTTCTTATACGTTTACTTCTCTTTACTTTCTGTTACCCTTCTCTTTACTTTCTGCAGACCCTGAAATCTTCCATGTTGGGACTTAGAGATCTTTTTTTCCTTCTCCTTCCTCCGTTACCCTTCTCTTTACTTCTTTCTTATACTTTTACTTCTCTTTACTTTCTGTTACCCTTCTCTTTACTTTCTGCAGACCCTGAAATCTTCCATGTTGGGACTTAGAGATCTTTTTTTCCTTCTCTTTCCTCCGTTACCCTTCTCTTTACTTCAGTTCGTGCTGACGTGGCGGCGCTTTGTATAGTCAATAACCTTGTAGTTGGTACTTGCAAAGTGTCTAGATAGGATGAAAATCTTATCTTATCTCTCTTTACTTCTTTCTTATACGTTCACTTCTCTTACTTTCCGTTACCCTTCTCTTTACTCCTTTACCGTTACTCATCACCTCCACCTTCTCCTTCCAACAGACGGGAAGGACGAGGCTCAGCCCAAGAAAACGTCCTTGCCCCTCACTAAGAGCCTGTGTTCCTCCTCGTCCATCCTTCATCAGTACTTCTTCTTCGTGTCTCTCTTCGCCGTCAACGGTTACCAGCAGAACTACAACGTGTGGGTCAATCGTGAGTACTGGGCGGGGTGTTTGTAGCTCGTAATGCTGTCTTACTTTGATGTGGAGAGCTATTTTGATATGCAGTACATTTTGTAGCTTCTTAGAAAAATAGGAAAATAACGAAGAATATATATGTTAAGTAGTGCTGATTAAATAAATAGATTGCTACGTTTGTTTGGTGTTGCATATTATTCTAAGGTTTGCGTACGTTTACTATTTAATGCATTTTTGATGTTAAGTTTTTGTTATATGTTTGGTGAAATCTGTTAAGCGAAAAGCGATTATCTTTAGTTCCCATCAGTGTTTCGATTCAGTTTTTTTTTCCTTCAGTTTCCTTTCAGTGTTTCCCCATTACGCAGTTTCCCTTCAGAGTTTTTTTAAAATTTTGCTTCAGCGCTTCTCATTATTTTGCCATTAGTTTGCCTCAGTATTTCCCATTAGTTTGCCATCAGTGTTTTCCCTCGGTGATTCCCATTAGTTTGCCATCAGTGTTTTCCCTCGGTGATTCCCATTAGTTTGCCATCAGTGTTTTCCCTCAGTGATTCCCATTAGTTTGCCATCAGTGTTTTCCCTCAGTGATTCTCATTAGTTTGCCATCAGTGTTTTCCCTCAGTGATTCCCATTAGTTTGCCATCAGTGTTTTCCCTCAGTGATTCCCATTAGTTTGCCATCAGTGTTTTCCCTCAGTGATTCCCATTAGTTTGCCATCAGTGTTTTCCCTCAGTGATTCCCATTAGTTTGCCATCAGTGATTCCCCTCAGTGATTCCCATTAGTTTGCCATCAGTGTTTTTCCCTCAGTGATTCCCATTAGTTTGCCATCATGTGTTTTCCCTCAGTGATTCCCATTAGTTTGCCATCAGTGTTTTCCTCAGTGATTCCCTTAGTTTGCCATCAGTGTTTTCCCTCAGTGATTCCCATTAGTTTGCCATCAGTGATTCCCCTCAGTGATTCCCATTAGTTTGCCATCAGTGTTTTCCCTCAGTGATTCTCATTAGTTTGCCATCAGTGTTTTCCCTCAGTGATTCCCATTAGTTTGCCATCAGTGTTTTCCCTCGGTGATTCCCATTAGTTTGCCATCAGTGTTTTCCCTCAGTGATTCTCATTATTTTGCCATCAGTGTTTTCCCTCAGTGATTCTCATTAGTTTGCCATCAGTGTTTTCCCTCAGTGATTCTCATTAGTTTGCCATCAGTGTTTTCCCTCAGTGATTCTCATTAGTTTGCCATCAGTGTTTTCCCTCAGTGATTCCCATTAGTTTGCCATCAGTTTTCCCTCAGTGATTCTCATTAGTTTGCCATCAGTGTTTTCCCTCAGTGATTCTCATTAGTTTGCCATCAGTGTTTTCCCTCAGTGATTTTCATTATTTTGCCATCAGTGTTTTCCCTCAGTGATTCTCATTAGTTTGCCATCAGTGTTTTCCCTCGGTGCTTCCCATTAGTTTCCCTCAGTGATTCTCATTAGTTTGCCATCAATGTTTTCCCTCGGTGCTTCCCATTAGTTTGCCATCAGTGTTTTCCCTCGGTGCTTCCCATTAGTTTGCCATCAGTGTTTTCCCTCATGTGATTCCCATTAGTTTGCCATCAGTGTTTTCTCAGTGATTCCCATTAGTTTTGCCATCAGTGTTTTCCCTCAGTGATTCCCATTAGTTTGCCATCAGTGTTTTCCCTCAGTGATTCCCATTAGTTTGCCATCACTGTTTTCCCTCAGTGATTCCCATTAGTTTGCCATCAGTGTTTTCCCTCAGTGATTCCCATTAGTTTGCCATCAGTGTTTTCCCTCAGTGATTCCCATTAGTTTGCCATCAGTGATTCTCATTAGTTTGCCATCAGTGTTTTCCCTCAGTGATTCCCATTAGTTTGCCATCAGTGTTTTCCCTCAGTGATTCTCATTAGTTTGCCATCAGTGTTTTCCCTCAGTGATTCCCATTAGTTTGCCATCAGTGTTTTCTCTCAGTGATTCCCATTAGTTTGCCATCAGTGTTTTCTCTCAGTGATTCTCATTAGTTTGCCATCAGTGTTTTCCCTCAGTGATTCCCATTAGTTTGCCATCAGTGATTCTCATTAGTTTGCCATCAGTGTTTTCCCTCAGTATTTCCCATTAGCTCATCTGTTGTGTTTCCCTTTAGTATTTTATCTCAGTTTCACGTCCCAGTTGCTGTGCCTGACTGAAGCCAAGATTAATAGGCATACTATTTATTATCTATCTATATACATACTATTAACCCCTTGAAGCCCAGATCTTTCCTTTACTATATAAAATCGTTTGTTAGCCATAAAATTACGAAAAGTACCTGAATATACCAAATTAGTTAGTCGACAAGGATACTAAACAGGTCATATCTATAAAATTATTGCTTATATTCACTGAAAATCGTCTAATGGTGGTCAAATTACAATGGAAATTACGTTCTGGGCCTCAAGGGGTTAAAAGTCTATAGATCATGGACTGAAGCCTCGTGTTTGTCCTCAGTGTCGTCGTGCACGGTGGAGGAGGCGGGGATCTACTCCATGCTCTACAGCTACAGCAACCTCTTCACCGTGTTCTTCGGGCCCTTGGCGGGTGCCTTCACAGACCTTATGGTGCGGCGGGCCCAGAGCAGTGAGTCTTGCCCTCCTTGGTGCTCCTTGGTGATGCTTGTGTGTGTGTGTGTATGTACGAGTATGAGAGAGAGAAAGAGATTTTGACTATCCAGACTATTAATTACCGGATGGCTAAGTAGTCATCTGTGTGCCGCATGTCTGGTAAAGCAAGGTTGGGTAAGGCTGTATTGTTAAGGCCACACTTGACAGGCCTTAGCGACACGCCTTGCTCCACAGAGTTTAAAAAAATATCATTTGAATTTTATAAAATCGTTCTGACTGACTATATTTTGCTGGTAAGGTAAGGTTGCTATAGCTAAGAAGTCAATGGAGTAAAAAAGATGAAACACTATAAACACTCCTACATCACCTGACACGCGACTTAACCCTAATATAGAAGAAGAAAAACTAACCAATTTGTCCCCGCAGCGCCGGACGACATCTCGCGGCGGGTGAAGGAGGTACAGGCGCCCTTCTGGCCTTTGCTGGTGACGACGGTGGGGACGGTGATCATGTACATGTGTATGTTCTTTCTGCAACCCGCCGCCGTGTACCTGTCGCTGGTGTCTATGGTGATAGCAAGGCCCTGTGTCATCGCCGTCTCCACCGCCTTCGTCAGGATCAGGTGAGGAATGATATGGACGCGTTACCTGGTCTGGTGATCCGGGCTGCTATGTTGCTTTTCTTTCTGATCTTGTTTTTGTGGTATTTTTAGGTCTTTTGTTGGTGGTAATGGTGGTGTTGGTGGAAAGTCTTTTTTTCTTTTATTTCTCACCTTATCTCTTCTTTTAATCTATCCTTTATGTGTCCTCTTTTTCTCACCTTCTCTCTTCTTTTAATCTATCCTTTATGTGTCCTCTTTTTCTCACCTTCTCTCTTCTTTTAATCTATCCTTTATGTGTCCTCTTTTTCTTACCTTCTCTCTTCTTTTAATCTATCCTTTATGTGTCCCCTTTTTCTCACCTTCTCTCTTCTTTTAATCTATCCTTTATGTGTCCTCTTTTTCTCACCTTCTCTCTTCTTTTAATCTATCCTTTATGTGTCCTCTTTTTCTCACCTTCTCTCTTCTTTTAATCTATCCTTTATGTGTCCTCTTTTTCTCACCTTCTCTCTTCTTTTAATCTATCCTTTATGTGTCCTCTTTTTCTCACCTTCTCTCTTCTTTTAATCTATCCTTTCTGTGTCCTCTTTTTCTCACCTTCTCTCTTCTTTTAATCTATCCTTTCTGTGTCCTCTTTTTTTCACCTTCTCTCTTCTTTTAATCTATCCTTTATGTGTCCTCTTTTTCTCACCTTCTCTCTTCTTTTAATCTATCCTTTGTGTGTCCTCTTTTTCTCACCTTCTCTCTTCTTTTAATCTATCCTTTGTGTGTCCTCTTTTTCTCACCTTCTCTCTTCTTTTAATCTATCCTTTATGTGTCCTCTTTTTCTCACCTTATCTCTTCTTTTAATCTATCCTTTGTGTGTCCTCTTTTTCTCACCTTCTCTCTTCTTTTAATCTATCCTTTGTGTGTCCTCTTTTTCTCACCTTTCTCTTTCTTTTAATCTATCCTTTATGTGTCCTCTTTTTCTCACCTTCTCTCTTCTTTTAATCTATCCTTTATGTGTCCTCTTTTTCTCACCTTCTCTCTTCTTTTAATCTATCCTTTATGTGTCCTCTTTTTCTCACCTTCTCTCTTCTTTTAATCTATCCTTTGTGTGTCCTCTTTTTTCTCACCTTCTCTCTTCTTTTATCTATCCTTTATGTGTCCTCTTTTTCTCACCTTATCTCTTCTTTTAATCTATCCTTTGTGTGTCCTCTTTTTCTCACCTTCTCTCTTCTTTTAATCTATCCTTTGTGTGTCCTCTTTTTCTCACCTTCTCTCTTCTTTTAATCTATCCTTTATGTGTCCTCTTTTTCTCACCTTCTCTCTTCTTTTAATCTATCCTTTATGTGTCCTCTTTTTCTCACCTTCTCTCTTCTTTTAATCTATCCTTTATGTGTCCTCTTTTTCTCACCTTCTCTCTTCTTTTAATCTATCCTTTCTGTGTCCTCTTTTTCTCATCTTCTCTCTTCTTTTAATCTATCCTTTGTGTGTCCTCTTTTTCTCACCTTCTCTCTTCTTTTAATCTATCCTTTGTGTGTCCTCTTTTTCTTACCTTCTCTCTTCTTTTAATCTATCCTATATGTGTCCTCTTTTTCTCACCTTATCTCTTCTTTTAATCTATCCTTTATGTGTCCTCTTTTTCTTACCTTCTCTCTTCTTTTAATCTATCCTTTATGTGTCCCCTTTTTCTTACCTTCTCTCTTCTTTTAATCTATCCTTTGTGTGTCCTCTTTTTCTTACCTTCTCTCTTCTTTTAATCTATCCTTTATGTGTCCTCTTTTGTGAGGTGTGTGAGTTTTGGTTCAGGTGAGAAGAGAAATCAGGTAACATTATATCGTTGTTCAAACTTTATTATCTCTTTCATGAATCAAATGACTCAGATTTTCTAAAGATTTTTACTAACATAAGTGTGGGTAAATCGTAAAGCAGCTAGGAAAAAAAATAATAAATAATAAAATGACGAGGAAATAAATAATAAATAAAAAATAATACAAATGTGTAAAATGAATAGATAGACTAAGAGATAAATCGATGACCCAGGCTTACCTCGTCTTCGCCTCCTTCAGGTTTCCCGTCGACCACTTCAACCGGCTGATGGGGATCTACGGCACCGTGACCGCCGTGCTCATGTTCCTGCAGTACCCGCACTTCATCTGGGCGCAACACATGTACTACACGGTCAGTACCCCCCCCCCCCCCCCCCGTCCCTGCCTCCCCTCCCGCTTCCCTTTTTCCGTTGTAGTAGTCACACCGGATTAACCCCTTGAGTCCCAGAGCGTAATTTCCATTGTAATTTGGGTAAACCATAAGACGATTTTTGTGATTATAAGCAATATTTTATAGATATGACATTTTTAGTAGACTTGTCCACTAGCGAATTTGGTATATTAAGTAACTTTCCGTAATTTTAAGGCTAACAACAGACGATTTTATATATTAATCTGGGCGTGAAGGGGTTACTCGAGAGAGGATTACTATGTTAGCCCTTCCATCCCGGTGCTTCATCTTCCTTTCTTTCCTTCTGTGTGCTTCTAATGCTTCCTTTCTTTCCTTCTGTGTACTTCTGATGCTTCCTTTCTTTCCTTCTGTGTACTTCTGATGCTTCCTTTCTTTCCTTCTGTGTACTTCTGATGCTTCCTTTCTTTCCTTCTGTGTACTTCTGATGCTTCCTTTCTTTCCTTCTGTGTACTTCTGATGCTTCCTTTCTTTCCTTCTGTGTACTTCTGATGCTTCCTTTCTTTCCTTCTGTGTACTTCTAATGCTTCCTTTCTTTCCTTCTGTGTACTTCTGATGCTTCCTTTCTTTCCTTCTGTGTACTTCTGATGCTTCCTTTCTTTCCTTCTGTGTACTTCTGATGCTTCCTTTCTGTCCTTCTGTGTGCTTCTGATGCTTCCTTTCTGTCCTTCTGTGTGCTTCTGATGCTTCCTTTCTTTCCTTCTGTGTGCTTCTGATGCTTCCTTTCTTTCCTTCTGTGTACTTCTGATGCTTCCTTTCTTTCCTTCTGTGTACTTCTGATGCTTCCTTTCTTCCTTCTGTGTGCTTCTGATGCTTCTTTCTTTCCTTCTGTGTGCTTCTGATGCTTCCTTTCTTTCCTTCTGTGTACTTCTGATGCTTCCTTTCTTTCCTTCTGTGTACTTCTGATGCTTCCTTTCTTTCCTTCTGTGTGCTTCTGATGCTTCCTTTCTTTCCTTCTGTGTACTTCTGATGCTTCCTTTCTTTCCTTCTGTGTACTTCTGATGCTTCCTTTCTTTCCTTCTTGTGTGCTTCTGATGCTTCCTTTCTTTCCTTCTGTGTACTTCTGATGCTTCCTTTCTTTCCTTCTGTGTGCTTCTGATGCTTCCTTTCTTTCCTTCTGTGTGCTTCTGATGCTTCCTTTCTTTCCTTCTGTGTACTTCTGATGCTTCCTTTCTTTCCTTCTGTGTACTTCTGATGCTTCCTTTCTTTCCTTCTGTGTGCTTCTGATGCTTCCTTTCTTTCCTTCTGTGTAACTTCTGATGCTTCCTTTCTTTCCTTCTGTGTACTTCTGATGCTTCCTTTCTTTCCTTCTGTGTACTTCTGATGCTTCCTTTCTTTCCTTCTGTGTACTTCTGATGCTTCCTTTCTTTCCTTCTGTGTACTTCTAATGCTTCCTTTCTTTCCTTCTGTGTACTTCTGATGCTTCCTTTCTTTCCTTCTGTGTACTTCTGATGCTTCCTTTCTTTCCTTCTGTGTACTTCTGATGCTTCCTTTCTTTCCTTCTGTGTACTTCTGATGCTTCCTTCTTCCTTCTGTTGACTTCTGATGCTTCCTTTCTTTCTTCTGTGTACTTCTGATGCTTCCTTTCTTTCCTTCTGTGTACTTCTGATGCTTCCTTTCTTTCCTTCTGTGTACTTCTCATGCTTCCTTTCTTTCCTTCTGTGTACTTCTAATGCTTCCTTTCTTTCCTTCTGTGTACTTCTGATGCTTCCTTTCTTTCCTTCTGTGTACTTCTGATGCTTCCTTTCTTTCCTTCTGTGTACTTCTGATGCTTCCTTTCTTTCCTTCTGTGTACTTCTAATGCTTCCTTTCTTTCCTTCTGTGTACTTCTAATGCTTCCTTTCTTTCCTTCTGTTGTACTTCTGATGCTTCCTTTCTTTCCTTCTGTGTACTTCTAATGCTTCCTTTCTTTCCTTCTGTGTACTTCTGATGCTTCCTTTCTTTCCTTCTGTGTACTTCTAATGCTTCCTTTCTTTCCTTCTGTGTACTTCTAATGCTTCCTTTCTTTCCTTCTGTGTACTTCTGATGCTTCCTTTCTTTCCTTCTGTGTACTTCTGATGCTTCCTTTCTTTCCTTCTGTGTGCTTCTGATGCTTCCTTTCTTTCCTTCTGTGTACTTCTGATGCTTCCTTTCTTTCCTTCTGTGTACTTCTGATGCTTCCTTTCTTTCCTTCTGTGTACTTCTGATGCTTCCTTTCTTTCCTTCTGTGTACTTCTAATGCTTCCTTTCTTTCCTTCTGTGTACTTCTCATGCTTCCTTTCTTTTTCCTTCTGTGTACTTCTGATGCTTCCTTTCTTTCCTTCTGTGTACTTCTGATGCTTCCTTTCTTTCCTTCTGTGTACTTCTGATGCTTCCTTTCTTTCCTTCTGTGTGCTTCTGATGCTTCCTTTCTTTCCTTCTGTGTACTTCTGATGCTTCCTTTCTTTCCTTCTGTGTACTTCTGATGCTTCCTTTCTTTCCTTCTGTGTACTTCTGATGCTTCCTTTCTTTCCTTCTGTGTACTTCTGATGCTTCCTTTCTTTCCTTCTGTGTACTTCTAATGCTTCCTTTCTTTCCTTCTGTGTACTTCTGATGCTTCCTTTCTTTCCTTCTGTGTACTTCTCATGCTTCCTTTCTTTCCTTCTGTGTGCTTCTGATGCTTCCTTTCTTTCCTTCTGTGTACTTCTGATGCTTCCTTTCTTTCTTCTGTGTACTTCTGATGCTTCCTTTCTTTCCTTCTGTGTACTTCTGATGCTTCCTTTCTTTCCTTCTGTGTACTTCTGATGCTTCCTTTCTTTCCTTCTGTGTACTTCTGATGCTTCCTTTTTGGCTGCAATAGCATTTCAATATTCTTCCTTCCATTATCTTGATTAGTTTGTCAATATCTTTGTTTCTTTATATAACCAGCAATTTGTTCCTTGTCTGAAGAGATTGTTTTTTCTCTTACTCCCTTTTCTTATCTGCCACTTTTCCAGTTTAATGTGACGTCCATATAGCTTTACTTGTTAATTGGATAGTGCAGCTCCTATATAGCTCCTGTAGTTGGATAGTTTGTTATAACTAGGGGTTGGATAGTTATAGTTGGATGGCTGAGAGATAACATTGCCGCCCTTCCTTCACTTCTGCAACAGGCTCACACCTTCGTGCTGGTCCTGACGGTGCTGTGTGTCACGTACCCCCTCCACCTGCTCTTCACGCCCCTTGTGCGTCACGCCGTCATTGCCAGGGACGGCAATAAACAGAACCAGCTGCTTGGCGATCACACAACCGCACAGACGAGCGTCACGAAGTCGTAGTGAGTTAAAGTGAGCAGTGCGTGCCCTCTGCGGCGGCCCCTTGGTGAAGTTCTTGATGGTGAAGTCCCTGAAGGTCACGAGATAATGACAATTTATCTTCCTCAGGCTCTTGTACGTGATTTTTTTTGTCGATTATGATGAGGTAGCCTGCTGTATGAGTATGTCTTGTGTGTCGCTATAGTGGGAAGCTGGTGGTTTCCTTCTCGTAATGCGATGTGTGCTTGCCCTTAGGCTGTGGGACAGCGACAGACGCCACCTACCTGTGCAGGACTCTGGAGTGTGGTCGTGGTCGTGCTAGCGCCGACCGTCCCTCCTCTACACTTACCTTTACACGACCAGGTCATTATGTGCCTTGGCTGCCGCGTGACGGCGTGCTCCCCCCATCATGGCAGGGCGCCGGGGGTGCGTGGGTGCGTGGGTCCGTGGAACGCTGCTGTCTGCAAGGCGGCCAGCAGAGGCCATCTACCCTTCCCCGCCCAGAAACTGCCTCGAACGTTCACAATTTACACAGCACAGTTATTGAACAGTTGTACAAGTGAAGAAGGATATTTCAGACAGTATTTGGCCGCAAGAACAAACTAATTACTGCCGCCTATACTGCACGTGTATCTTGACCACGCAACGGTTTCCTTTTGTGTGTGTGAATAAATATAGATGAATTATGTGTATATATATATATATATATATATAATATTATATATATATTAAGATGATGCTGGTGCTAATAATCCGATGTTCAATACGGTGGCTGCGGTGATTGGTTGTGAAGTAGTCCTGGTCAACTACACCGTCAGTGTTTGCAGTGCGTGTTCCGGAATCACTGCCTCCGTTGTTCTTAGAATAATTTTATATCACTGCCTGTTAACTTGTTCCCTGTGAAGTGACGTTATTTTTATAATAAAGTATTGTATGTAGTCCTGTTTATACATAAGAGATGTTCCCAAGACGTGTGTCGAGGCGAGGCACAGTGGTGTTAGGCCAGACCGGTGCGCCACTATTGCCTGGCTTGGCAGTCTGACTTGCCAGAGAAGACCGGACACCACCCGTAAAGAGCGGAAGGATCTAATCACCTTAAAAAAGAACTGAAATAATCTTTAGAACTGAAATACTGGAAGTAGATGACAAGCGACATGGGGCACATCCCAGTTCAGAGGAAGCTCGCTCTGACGTAGCTTATTGGAATATTTAATCAGTAACTGCTGATCAACATTCGTAGTGGAGGCAGCTTATGGAAGATCTTGAAGGCCCGTCTCGCCCCTCGCAGCTCAATACTTCTGAGACGGGAAATGGTCGGCGAAACAGAAACAGTTTTCCCCAAACTTCGGA
>JACEEZ010002753.1:0-10000 GCA_016584305.1 Chionoecetes opilio
GGGGGAGCGAAGACAGACGGGCGGTCTTCTTAAAACCCGAGCCCCTGTCCCCCAGCATATGGGTACCGGGTGTTAGCCGGGGTTTGTGACCCGCCTCCCGGGGTGGTGGCTTCGGCCAACACTAAGCACTAAGGAGGAATGATAAAATAAATGTTGATATGGAGACGGGGCCATACCAGTGTAGCTCAGGCCCTGTAAAATACAACTACCTAGGTGAATAAAACTAGATGAATACACAGCACGCACGCACACACACAAAGATTATAAAAATAAATACATAAAAGAAATAAAACAAAAGAAATGAATACCTAACAGTTAACAAAAAATATAATAATAAAATATATGAAATGGAATATATGCCGAAAGTACTACCGTAGATAACACTAACGTCGCCAGTCACTTGCCACTGCACTAATGTCGCCAGGCACAATATATTACGAATTTTAGCATCACTACAAACTTCTATGTGCCACTGAAGACATGTAGTGTGATGTACATAATATAAACTACATGTGTATCATCTTCAGTGGCACATATACATCAATAGTGATGCTATAATTCGTAATATATTGTGCCTGGCGACATTAGTGCAGTGGCGAGTGACTGGCGACTATAGTGTTGTCTACGGTAGTCTATGATCATTCGGTAGTATCGAAAGACAACACAACACAAATGACACTCAACCTTGCTCAATAAACAAGTAAACACACATCTATTCATCATCATCATCATCATCTGTTTAACCACCATTAGCCCCTTCACGCCCAGATCTTTCCTTTCCTATATAAAATTGTATGTTGTCAGCCATAAAATTACTTAACTTAATACACCCAATGAGTTAGTGGACAAGGATACTAAACAGGTCATAGCTATAAAAATTGCTTATATTCATTACAAAATCGTCTAATGGTACCCAAATTACAATGGAAATGACGTTCTGGGCCTCAGGGATCCCACTCTGTCTGCACACCAGTGATGGATTTGTTCCCTTAATACTTTATCTTATGACTCTATAAGTGCAGAAGATAATATAGATAACATAGACCACCATAACATAGACCACCATAACATAGACCACCACACACACACACACCACACACACAGTACACACACACATTAACACACACACACACACAGTACACACACACACACACACATAAACACACAGTACACACACACACAAACACACACACACACACACACACAGTACACACAAACACAAACACACACAACACACACAGTACACACACACACACACACAGTACACACACACACAACACACACACACAACACACACACATACACACAAACAGGAGCCACAAGAATACAATTATAGAAGCTAAAAAAGAAAAGATATTTGAAAGATATTAAGAAGTACAGGTACATTGATACACGTGGAGTGACCTGGACAACCACACAGTAAATCTTCTCATCCTCTTTCTGTTTAACCCCTTGAGGCCCAGAACGTAATTTCCATTGTAATTTGGGTGCCATTAGACGATTTTTAGTGAATATAAGCTATGTTTTATAGCTATGACCTGTTTAGTATCCTTGTCCACTAACTAATTTGGTATATTCAGTGACTTTTCGTCATTTTATGGCTTGAGAACATACAATTTTTTTTTGCCAAGGAAAGATCTGGGCGTGAAGGGGTTAACGTCAGATTTTCCTGTAGTCTGTTATGAGGTTAGAGGGTCGATGATAAGCTTCCACCTCTCTCTATCCATTGCCTCAACCTCTTCCATGACATAGTACGTGTCAAGAATATTCATGTGTTTTAACCTAAGACTGACCCAGTGAGATATGGAGACAGGACCATACAAGCATAACTCAATTCCTGTACACTATCACAACTATCATCATCATCATCATCATCATCATCATCTTTCTATTTAACGTCAGGGTTTCCCGTAGTGTGTTATGAGGTTAGAGGGTTGATGATACGCTTCCACCTATCTCTATCCATTGCCTCAACCTCTTCAATGCCCCAATGCCCAATAGACCCACAATCAATCAATCATTGGGGGCATACGCCGGGGAGCGCGTCACCTCGCCCACCCTACGACGCCGCTCCCGGGGGTCACCACACGCGGGTTCCCATGCAGGCTCCTTTCCCATACCAAGCAGCTCTCGACAAGAAACATCAACTTGCCCCAGCCATGAGCCTTGTGGGCACCCCCTTGGCCTCCTCCATGCCGGATTGTCTCTTACAGATACAACCCGATGGGAAGGATCGGTTTCAGGGTAGCTTGCCACATGCCCATATAGCCCAAGTTGGCGCTGACGGACTATGCAGGTAATAGGTCTCGATTCAGTCTCACAGTGCAATCGATGATTTGACACGTAATCATCCCAGCGATACCCCATGATTCTGCGAAGACACTTATTACCAAAGGCATCGATTCGTCTCTTCAAGTCGCTATTTAGTGTCCATGTCTCACAACTATAGAGTAAGACAGGGATCACAAGCAACTTGAAGATCCGGATCTTTGTCCTCCTGCACAGGTACCGACAACGCCAAATACTCCCGCTGAGCGAGTCCATAACACCGTGGGCTATGCCAATCCGCCGTAAGACTTCTTGACGTGACCCGCCGTCATTATGGACTGCGCTACCAAGGTATGTAAAACTTTCCAAGATCTCAATGTCCTCGCCGCACGCATGAACAGACTGTACTGCTTCATCTAGTAAGTCTCCAAACACCTGGACCTTGGTCTTGAGCCAGGAGACCTCAAGTCCCAAAGGCTTTGCCTCCTCGTGCAGTGCCTCGAGAGCCATCACCAGGACCTCCAGCGACTCAGCAAAGATTACTGCATCATCAGCAAAAACAAGATCAGTGATCTTGGTGTTGCCGAAGGATGCTCCACAATCACTTTGATCTACAACCTTGTCCAATACCCAGTCCATACAAGTGTTGAAAAGTGATGGGGCAAGGACGCACCCTTGCCTCACTCCTGTATTCACAGGAAAGAAGCTGGATACACCTGCCCCACACTTCACAGCACTCTCAGTCCCAGAATACAGACCAGTCATCAAACCAATAGTCCTTGCAGGAATCCAGCGAAGTCACAGAAGATCCCAGAGTGACTCACGATGCACTGAGTCAATCGCCTTCTTGAGATCAACATAGGCTGCAAGCATCCCCTGTCGAAACTCACGTCGGCGTTCCACCAGGACACAAAGCGCTAGGATACAGTCCGTTGTTGACTTACCAGGCGTGAACCCAGACTGCTGAGGTCTCTGATGCTTCAGCAGATGACTGCGGATCTATGTCAGCAATAGATGGGCAAGCACCTTGCCTGGCACGCTGAACAGTTTAATACCGCGGTAAGTAATAGACCCACAAGTATACTATAATTCATTTCCTATACTATATCACAACTAGATCAATACAAACAACACATCCACACCTATACGAGTCAAGGATTGAGTGGGAAGGCAGTAGCAGAGTGGTTAGCGTCACCGAGTGGCGTTCTCGAAGACCCGAGTTCGATCCCGAGTGAGACCCATAAATCCACTTTAAATCTTTCTGCACCGTCAAGTGGCATAAGAACACCCACATGCTGCCCATTAACTCTACCTTCGATTACGAGTGCACCGGAGGACACAGGGGGGCGGCATGAGCCTCTAATCACAGGCGTCACTATAACAATCCTGCCTGCGCCACCACGGGCGAGGGCCAACCATCACAGCCCTCAAGTGAACCTCCAGAGCCTACCATACCAGCCCTGGAGCTCACGGCCTACACGTGCTATAGGCAGGAATGTATAAAAATTATTAAAAAAATTAATAACGAAAACCGAAACTAACTAAATTATGCTCGGAACAAAAACGGAAACAAAAACGTTATCATATTTACTGTTCCGGAGCAAAAACGCTATTTTGAAATCCCTGTAACCGGTTAATAACGTTATGTTGTTTGTTCCATGCAATATTTGGTCAACTCTCTCTCTCTCTCTCTCTCTTCTCTCTCTCTCTCTCTCTCTCTCTCTCTCTCTCTCTCTCTAATCCATTTTCACTTCCAGTAGCCAAATGATTTAAGTAAATACATCTTTTATCTGCAAGCATTCTTCAATTCCATGAGGATTTATCATACATAAATTAAGTCTACTGTATTTGTTCACTTGGCAATTGACAATGTGGTTTTGTTTCAAATAGTATCCTATGCACAACTTTTCATTTAACCCCTTGAGACCCAGAACGTAATTTCCATTGTAATTTGGGTACCATTAGACGATTTTTAGTGACTATAAGCAATATTTTATAGATATAACCTGTTTAGTATCCTTCCCCACTAACTAATTTGGTATATTCAGTGACTTTTCTAAATTTTATGGCTCGACAACAGACAATTTTATATAGCCCAGGAAAGATCTGGGCGTGAAGGGGTTAATTTGTGAAGAGTAACTATTTTCTCTTATTTTATTACACCTTCCATTCGTGCAATCGTTGAGCTATGATACTGCAGTTGGGTTTAAGAACATGCTTAGATTAATATCTAGTAGGTATTAAAAAATGGATAATATATCGTGAGTATGTGCTTGAACTTTTGACTGTGTTCATAGCCTAATACTTGGTGCGCCAAATTTCGGTGTGAGTGTCCTAGGTTCGAGTCCTTGGAGTACCCCATGTAGTCATTGATTTCATTGATTAGGTTTATTTAATTAGTGGGTTGGTGATATTACGAATTAATATATTTTTTGCCATTTATTAGTGGTTATATTTTCTTCACAGATCCCTTCAGATACCTCTAATACGTAATTATAGAGAGGGGGAGATATGCCCCCTTCAACCCCCCTCCCCACTACATTACCCCCGCCCTGGACCCAAAAAAATAACATTACTAACCTAACCTCACTATAACCTAACCAATAACCTGCTACCGAGACCTAAGGGCGAGAAAAAACTATAAGTTTACCAGGTTAGGTTAGGTTATATTGAAGTTAGGTTAGTCATGAATTTTTTTTTATCTCTCCCCCACTTTATAATTCCGTTTTAAGGTTATCTAACGGGATCTGTGAAGGTCTGGAGGAAAAAAAACCCTAATAAGGGCGGGAAAGGACTCTAGAATTTTACTATTTACCAAATATTGAGTTATAGTGTACACACACAGTGTTGTAATTATCTTTGTTGTGTATTTAGCTGTATTGCGGTATATATCGGTGTATTGCGGTACATTGCGGTATTAAGAGACACCGGCTTCCATCTCTTGTTTATCAATAATACCGACTATTTCTACCTTTTATCACCTGTTTCGGGTTTATGCTTTACCATTCTCCTTATTTACCCTTCATCAGCCTTCCATAAGGGCGATAATCCCGTAATTTAAGGCTATATAACACTGACAGCGACACAAGATGGCGCCTCCTGCCCTGGATGTCAACAGCCGTGACGTCACCGGTGACGTCACGGCGCCAGCCACGGGCTGAGTTGCCAACCCAAACACCGTCTGTTTCCCTTCATTACAAACACATTAAATACACAACATAGTGAATGAATCAACACAGAATATGTAAAGTGATGATATACAGGACACGTACACCCTCAAAAACCAGCAAAATAACCAAGAAATAATAAAGTATTGGGTGTCAACAAATGACGATATGAAAGCGCATAACTCCCGCACCAAAAATACTTTTTTTTACGAAGGCCTTAAAAAATCGGGAACCATATGAGTTTAACACATGGGGAAGGATGTATCTTAAAAACAGTTACAGATCCTAGTTAGGAGTAGAAATTAAAAAGCCGACATTACCTTTTTTTTAAGATCACGTAACATTTTAACCCCCTCAAGCAGCCGAGTTCCTCCACTAAACACATGAAACACACGTCACACAGACACACACCAATACAAAGAGAGTGCATGAATATCTTAGCACACATAAACAGCCTCTCACTTCATACACAAGAAGGAATAAGGCCGATATAAAATATTGACAAAAAACTCAGTCTGAGACCAAAAAAAAAAAAAATCGAAATCAACTCATGAAGCGCATATTTTATACCTAAAACGACGCGAAAAACCCGAAATATATTGAAACACACAAGAATCTTCCTAAACTTGACGCAGGAAAAGAGTTACTGCTAAGTAAAGGGTAAATAAATGGCTTAATAAATGTGTAAATAATTTAAGTTTTCAATAAATGACCAAAATAGCTTAAGAAACACGTTAATAAATACAGATAACTTTTAAATGAATTAAAAATACAAAAGAACTCACAAATAGACGTTTAATTAGAAAAGATTTTTTTTTTTTTTTTTTTAGAAAATGTTTTTGCAATACCTAACCCAGACTCAAATAGGCTTAGAGTGGTTTTTGTGGTTAATATTGCGCAGGTTAATATTGTGGTAAATATTCCACAGGGGCAGGGCTAAACCTAAACGTAACCTACTTAACCTAAATCTACATTACGGTAATAAGACACCGGCTTCCTTCTCTTGTTTATCAATAATACCGATTATTTCTACCTTTTATCACCTGTTTCGGGTTTCTGCTCTACCATTCTCCTTATTTACCCTTCCTCAGCCTTCCATGAGGGCGATAATCCCGTAATTTAAGGCTATATAACACTGACAGCGACACAAGATGGCGCCTCCTGCCCTGGATGTCAACCGCCGTGACGTCACCGGTGACGTCACGGCGCCAGCCACGGGCTGAGTTGCCAACCCAAACACCGTCTGTTTCCCTTCATTACAAACACATTAAATACACAACATAGTGAATGAATCAACACAGAATATGTAAAGTGATGATATACAGGACACGTACATCCTCAAAAACCAGCAAAATAACCAAGAAATAATAAAGTATTGGGTGTCAACAAATGACGATATGAAAGCGCATAACTCCCGCACCAAAAATACTTTTTTTTACGAAGGCCTTAAAAAATCGGGAAACATATGAGTTTAACATATGGTGAGCAATGTATCTTAAAAACAGTTACAGATCCTAGTTAGGAGTAGAAATTAAAAAGTCAATAAGAGTTTGTTTTTAAGATCACGTAACATTTTAACCCCCTCAAGCAGCCGAGTTCCTCTACTAAACACATGAAACACACGTCACACAGACACACACCAATACAAAGAGAGTGCATGGATACCTTAGCACACATAAACAGCCTCTCACTTCAAACACAAGAAGGAATAAGGCCGATATAAAATATTGACAAAAAACTCAGTCCGAGACCAAAACAAAACAAAATCGAAATCGAACTCATGAAGCGCATATTTTATACCTAAAACGATGCGAAAAAGTCGAAATATATTGAAACAGCACAAGAATCTTCCTAAACTTGACGCAGGAAAAGAGTTGTTGATAAGTAAAGGATAAATAGATGGCTTTAAAAATGTGGAAGTAATTTCAGTTTTCAATAAATGACCAAAATAGCTTAAAAAACGCATTAATAAATACAGAGAACTTTTAAATGAATTAAAAATATAAAAGAACTCACAAATAGACGTTTAATTAGAAAACAATTGAGAATTTTTTTTTTTTTTTTTTTTTTTTTTTGCAATACCTAACCCAGACTCAAATAGGCTTAGAGCGGTTTTTTAGGTTAATATTGCGCAGGTTAATATTGTGGTAAATATTCCGCAGGGGCAGGGCTAAACCTAACCTAAACCTAAAACAAACCTAAATCTAACCTAACCAAACCTAAACGTAACCTAACCTAGCTATCATTATATAGAAACAAGTGTTCTGTGTTTGGTTGCCGCCAGAGAATAACTACTGCACATTATACTGAGCAGAAAATAATAGAGAAAAGTCAGCTGTCAAGCCTGTGGCGCCACCAACTGCTGCCGAATATTAACACAAAGAAGACTAGACATCTATATTCGGTTACAGGGAGTTTCGTACACAAGTTGTTTCGTACCCAGGTTTTGTTAGTTGTTTCGTACACTGATTTTGAGTATTCTCGTAGATATCTGGTGTCGAATCGTAACTCTAGTAATCAAGTTCAACTCTGAGCTGAGTGTACGAAACGACTATGGATATAGATAGACTACGAAACAACTTTTTTGGTGTATGAATCTACAGGGTCCAGTCAGTTCGTCCACAAGTTGTTTCGTACACCAAAAAGTTGTTTCGTAGTCTATATGAAACCATAGTCGTTTCGTACACTCAGCTCAGAGTTGAACTGGATTACTAGAGTTACGAAACGACACTAGATATGTACGAACAAACTCATAATCAGTGTACGAAACAACTAACAAAACCTGGGTACGAAACAACTTGTGTACGAAACTCCCTGTAACCACGCGGCCTTGTAGCTTCCTTCTGTTCGTGGCCTAAATATAGCGGGTCGCCGAGATACCCCAAATGACCGCAATATCATAAATACATTGGCGTTTAGATATATATACACAAATAACACCAAAATAAACACATAATAGAGGAATGAGTCACCAATGGAAGGAAATAACGAAAGAAATGCAAAATGAGTGCAGTTAACATCTCTTCCTCATCCTCCGACCTCCTCCTCTTCCCTCCCATGCCCACTAAACCTCAAACTACACTGAAATAATAAATATAAACACATACCAAGCTAGCAAAGGTCAATAACGATAAGAAAATGTGGAATAAACACGAAATATGACCAGAATGAGAAAATTAACCCCCAAAATCGTACTCCGTTTCAAGGCCATTTGTAAACACCCACATCTACCCCTTATTTCCCCCTTATAGCACCCTTTATAGCCTATTTACTTACCAGGCAGTGGGTAGTATGTCCTTCCCTGTACGTGCTGTGTCGGATATTCGCGGGAACTTAGTAAAAACGCACAAAATGGGTCAAAATAACAGACACAACACCCACAACGAGAGACATTTTTGGTGGGAAACTTGATCACTTCTTCGCCTCGGGACGGTCGCGGTTATTTTTCCCTTAATTTAGTTATTTTTGGTGTATTTTGCTTCTGTTTTCTTATTTTCTGACTATGTTAATTATGCTTTCTATTTATTATATCTTTGGAGCTTCTTTTCATATGTTTCTGATATTTTTTTTAGTTTTTAACATTATTTCCTTTTTCTCTTGTTTTCGATGTTTTTGATGTGTCTAGCTTCTATTTTCCTACTTTTCCTATTTTCTTACACTGTATTTTTGGTTTTTTTAAGCTTCATATTTCACTTCTCTCTCTCTCTCTCTCTCTCTCTCTCTCTCTCTCTCTCTCTCTCTCTCTCTCTCTCTCTCTCTCTCTCTCTCTCTCTCTCTCTCTCTCTCTCTCTCTCTCTCTCTCTCTCTCTCTCTCTCTTTTAAGACCCTGCTGATGTTTCCAGTAAGACCCTGGTGAAATAACCTATCAAAACTCTCTCTCTCTCTCTCTCTCTCTCTCTCTCTCTCTCTCTCTCTCTCTCTCTCTCTCTCTCCCTAGACGCACCTCATATTTCTTCATGCCAAAGATTGTCTATTGCATCGCCTCGGTTTTTTTTTTTACCGACAAATTCCAACGCGGAAAAAAAAGATCGGAAGAAAAATGAACCGAAAAAAAATTGGTGATATATTTCCGAGCGATTCTGAGGGGAAAAATAGAGGGGAATTCTGATAGAGGGGAAAATGTGTTCTTCTATGCACGTCTGTACCCAAACAAAGGATAGGTTTCCCCTCCCTTCCCTTCCCTCTTCCCTTCCCTCCTAGCTCCTCCCCTTCCACCCTTCCACGGTCCACCCTTCCTTCCTTTTCCCCCTTCCTTCCTTTCCCCCTTCCTCCTTTCCTTCCCTTCCTTCCCTTCCTTCCCTTCCCCCTTCCTTCCCTTCCCCCTTCCCTTCACCCTTTTCCCTTCCCTTCCTCCCTTCCTTCCCTTCCTTCCCTTCCTTCCCTTCCCCCTTCCTTCCCTTCCCTCTTCCCTTCCCCTTCCTTCCCTTCCTTCCCTTCCTTCCCTTACCCCTTCCTTCCCTTCCTTCCCTTCCCCCTTCCCTTCACCCTTTTCCTTCCCTTCCTCCCTTCCTTCCCTTCCCTCCACCCCTTTCCTTCCTTTCCTTCCTTCCCTTCCCCCTTCCCTT
>JACEEZ010002753.1:15000-35000 GCA_016584305.1 Chionoecetes opilio
ATTTAAAATAAGCAGGAAACGGTTTGTAACGAACGAAGCAAAGTACTTCTTCACAAACCGTTTTGTAAACGTATGGAATGGGCCGTCAGACGTAGTAAACTCAAATACAATAGAATCATTTAAAAATCGCCTCGATAAATATTTCATATCAAATCCCCGGTTGTCACTGTTTATCTCGGAATAATAAATTTATCTCGCGGGCCTCTGAAACTTACTCTCATTGCGTAAAATGATTGCGAGTCGCGTCTACACAACCCCTCCCACACGTCTCAGACAGCCCCGAGTAAACGGTCACTACTACAACTTTTGACCTGTGACGGGCTGTGGTTCAGTAAGGGCCCTGTCAGTTAGTGACCACCATCGGGATTTATATACCAGGGGTCACTGCTGCAGGGGCCATTGAAGTGCACGGCGTCCTACTTGGAAAGTGCACTACCGCAGTGGATTGAAACGGAGCTGGGGCCTGATTGACTGCTGCCTCCCAAGAAAGCGCCAGGCAAGGCTGCCGCACCACCCCTGAACTTCCACACTGAGCCTACACCAACACTACATTAGACCTCATAACACACACAGATAGCCCCGAGTTAACGGTTACCACTACTACTCTCGACCTGTGACGGGCTGTGGTTCAGTTAGGGTCCTGACAGTTAGTGACCACCATCGGGATTTAAGGTACCAGGGGTCACTGCTGCAGGAGGCATTGAAGTGTACGGCGTCCTACATGGAAAGTACACAATCCGCAGTGGATTGAACGGAGCTGGGGCCTGATTGACTGTTGCCTCCCAAGAAAGCGCCAGGCAAGGCTGCCGCACCACCCCTTGAACCTCCACACTGTGTTCACACCATTACAAAACACACATAACATGACCTATCTATCAAGCACTAAACCTACCCCACAAACTAGTAGTAGTTAGCCATAGATTACAGCTTTCAACTTTCCTCACAAATTCCATGCAGTTTTTCTATATTGCATGGTATCACTTCTTTTCCGGCCAGCTTCGGCTGGAGGGATGAGTGGGTGGGGAGGAGCCTTCTACTTCCTATCCTTTCTCTCTTATTATCTAGTTAGTGTAGTGTAGTTAAAGCAAACAGTCTTGTAAGGACCTATCGGTCTGTTGCTGTTTGTGTTTCCTTTGTATTCCTTTGTATTCCTCCTCTTCCCGCGTCTCTTCCTCCTCCTCCTCCTCCTCCTCCTCCTCCTCCTCCTCCTCCTCCTCCTCCTCCTAAGTCCCTCTCATCCCTCCTATGAACTGGAATGCTCACTCTCCACTTCGGAGGAAAGAGGGATGGAGGGACTTAGAGAGAGAGAGAGAGAGAGAGAGAGAGAGAGAGAGAGAGAGAGAGAGAGAGAGAGAGAGAGAGAGAGAGAGAGAGGAGAGAGGAGAGGAGAGAGAGAGAGAAGAGAGAGAGAGAGAGAGAGAGAGAGAGAGAGAGAGAGAGAGAGAGAGAGAGAGAGAGGAGAGAGAGAGTAGTATAGTAGTAGTAGACTGTAGAAGTAGCAGTAAAAGTAGTAGTAGTAGTAGTAGTAGTCAGTGGCGGATTTAGGCATGGGCGACATGGGCAATCGCCCACAGGCGGCATCGACGCGGGGGCGGCATGGAGCGTCCGCAATATATATATATAGTAGTAACTATAGTACATATATATATATATATATATATATTAGCATATATCATATATCATACTATATATATATATATATAATTATTATTATTATCATTATAATAATACACTTATCTTTCTGCTTCTCGCTTAACCTCTCTCTCGGGAGAGAAAAAGAAAAGAGAGAGAGAGAGAGAAGAGAGAGAGAGAGAGAGAGAGAGAGAGAGAGAGAGAGAGAGAGAGAGAGAGAGAGAGAGAGAGAGAGAGAGAGAGAGAGAGAGAGAGATTCATAAACACGGTATTAGCCAACGTGTACAAAACCATTCGGGTTGTCTTTCAGAGCATCATACTAATTACGGGTAACTTGTGCCCGTCTGCCAGACAGATAACTTGTCATCCCCTTTTTCACTCACAAGACTCGCGGTGACACAACGACTTTATCTGGTGATTTATAAAATAAAATGTCTAACACTTCTGTGGACAAAATAAAACTGTGCAAGCACATCGTGATCAGTGTGTTGGTGGCCGCGGGGATGGCCGTCGGTGCCCTGCTCTGGAGCGCCTGGCAGGACGCCCTGAGGGACGCCGAGCGGCTGTCCGAGGTGGTGCAGGCATGGGACCACAAGGCGCTGCACGCCACTGTGGCGTGGCAGCTACGGGAGCTCCTGGCTCACCAGGGGTGGCTAGGACCTCTGCGCCCCGTCCCACCTCGAGACCCCCAGGAGGCCTGCGTGGCCCCAGGGGATGTGCCGTGGTGGGACCGCCTGGTGGAGACTAAGCGGTTCCTCGGCTGCCTGGAGGTGGAGGTGGCGAGGGCAGAACACGAGCACGAGGAGTTTGAATCAAAACTCCTTTGTGTTGCTCTGTTTTTCCTCGGATTTGTTGCCCTGTTGGTTGTCCGGAGCTTCGTTTCTTACTTTTCTTGGGGCGGAACCAAGAAAGTGAAGCAAGATCGGTGTGCCGATGCTGCAGGAGTCGCAGCAGAAGCTCTAGACCAGGATAACACAGAGGCTGATCAGAATGAGACCGACTCTTCTGAAATGATTGATGAGGAACCATCAGAAGATACTGAGGTGACAACTTCACGTGTCATGGAGCAGCGCGGGGAGACGCGCGACCACGCCGAGGACCTTGTCGAGGATCCACAGGAGCAAGAAGCCCAGGCGGAAGGGAAAGGCTCTAAGAAGCGTACCAAACGGAAGAAGAAGAAAACTCTTGTTAAAAGTGAAGAGCCTGAGGACGACTGCGGCGAATGGCACACTGTGTGTAAAAAGCAGAAGAAATGCCGTGACGAGGAGTCAGACAAGGAGGAAGGCACCAAGGCTGTGCAGGAGAGCGTCGCGCCTCCAAAGCCAGCCAAGAAACGCGTTAAGGCCCGGCGACAAGCAGTGCCAAAGGACAACTCCCAAGTACAGGTGCGCAACTCCTGGAAGGAAGACACGGTGACGGTGTTGCTGCCGGTGCCGCCGGGCAGACGGCAGCACGTCATCGGCCCACGGGGGAACACTGTCCAAAACCTGAGACAGGACTACCCCAGCGTGCGTGTGACGGTGCCCCTGCCCCAGGATCGCACCTCAAACCATGTCACCCTCACAGGCCTTAAGAGTCAGGTGGCCGCCGCCGCCAAGGACATCACCGGCCGCCTGGAGGCTGTCGAGGCACAGCTGCGTGAGGCAGCCGAGCGTCGTAAGGCGGCCAGAACAAAGGTGGTCCTTGACGTGGCCCCTGACATGCGGCGCCACGTGGTGGGCCCCGGGGGCGAGGCCCTGATCAGGCTGGCACAGGAGTACCCCGGCGTGAGGGTGTCGGTGCCCCCCGCCACCAACACAGAGTCCCGCCAAGTAAGGATCACGGGGCCTCCTGCCGAGGTGGCCGCCGTGGAGGCCTGCCTCAAGGCATGCCTGCAGGCGGCGGAGCGGCGGCGGCTACAGCGGCTACTGAAGCTCTACAGGCAACAGTATAGCGGCTATGCGGCGGCCAAGAAGTGAGGAGCTCGCTGATGATCCCGTCATGACTCCCTCCTTGATGTCCTCCCCGCCGTGACCCGTGGTTCACGCTGTGACCCAACACGGTGACCTCCGAACGCCTGGCACGCCACGCCTTGTGACCCATGCCCGGGTGTCTCCACTACTCAGGTGGTGACAGTGACTACTATCTCATGTGTCTTTGATCTCTTTTCTTAAATCTGGTTATTTGTCTTGTACTTGTCTTATCATGGCCAAGACTGACACTGCATGTTGTTTGTTGCCAGGAATTCCCGACACCTCCTTGTATAGCTAGGTGTTTCCAGGCGTCAAAATGTTTAATAGTTCTGTTTAATTATTTTTAATTTTATAATATATATATTTAATAATTTGTTATTGTTTCTAAATTATTTTTGTAAAAATATCACTAAGACAAAATAAGTCACGATGAAAAAGTCGAAGAAAAAGAAAAAAATATTAAATCTTACTATAAGTCTTACTGTAATCAAAGATTCTTTACCACATAGTCATAGAGGGTCTTTGCTATAATTCACCGTCTGTCCGTCTGTCCGTGTGTCCGTGTGTAGGCCCACAGCCAAGGCTCCGCCCTTTCTGTCCCAATTTCACCCGAACTTTCAGGAAAGGTTAGAGTCATCCTTAAGATGGCTGTAAGCTATATTAGGCAGGTTGATCCAATTTCTTCATAGTTCAGAAAATTGGGGGAGGGGGGGGTGCAGCCTGGGGCATAGGCCTACCTGGCACAGGAGACACTTTTGTGTTTCTGATTTTCACCTTCCCCCCCCCCCCCCTCTCTCTCTCTCCCTCGAGGAAGATGGAAGGAGAGAGAGATTCATAAACACAGTGCTACGTGTACAAGCCATTCGGATTGTCTTCAGAGCGCCACTAACCGGCCGCTCACTTTGCTAGTATAGATAAGTAAATATAATAAGTAATATAATAAGTATTTGTAGTTCCTATAGTCTATAAAAAGTAAAGGTTTGCCAGTAGGCAAAAAGCAGAGCATGTAGTAGTAGTAGTATAAGTAAGATGATTAATAGTAGTAGTAGAGTAGTAAGTAGTAGTAGTAGTAAGTAGTAGTAGTAGTAGTAAGTAGTAGTAGTATAATATTAAGTAGTAGAGTAGTAGTAGTAGTAGTATAGTAGTAGTAGTAGTATATAGTAGTAGTAGTACGTTAGTAGTAGTAGTAGTAGTAGTAGTAACTAGTAAGTAGTATAGTAGTAGTTAGTAGTTAGTAGTACTAGTAGTAGTAGTAGTAGGTAGTAGAGTAGTAGTAGTAGTAGTAGTATAGTAAGTAGTAGTAAAATTGATTAAAAAAAAAAATAATAAAATTTAAAAAATAGCAATAATAATGCCTCCCTATTTTTCTACCCCCCCATTAGGTCATGTGTAGGGGTGTGTGGGCGCCATGGGTTGTGGTGTGGGCGTGGTGGGGTGTGTGGTGTGGTGGGGGTGGTAGTGTGGTGGTGGCTTTCTCCCCCACCACCACCATTACTACCACACCTCTACCACAGCCAGCGGACCTCATAGTTATCATTCTACATGGGTAAGTAGTAGTAGTAGTAGTAGTAGTAGTAGTAGTAGTAGTAGTAGTAGTGATGGTGGTTTGTGGTAGTAGTAGTAGTAGTAGTAGTCGTAGTAGTGATAGTAGTGGTAGTGGTGGTAGTAGTAGAAGTAATAGTAGTAGTAGTAGTAATAGTAGTAATAGTAGTAGTAGTAGTAGTAATTAGTAGTACTTAAAAACATCTTCTACTATACCCTTCGTCATCATTTCTATTCATAAACATTTGAATTCCTTTTCTTATAAAACTAAAGTACGTCAAGAGATCGAAATATATATTCAACCCTCTATTTACATACGGCTTCCGATCCCTTATGCAAACACCACGTGTCCACCTCGCCTCTCACCTTCCCTCTTACGGCTTACCTCTCTCCCCCTTCCCCTCTCTCCCCTCTCCTGTCCTCTCCCCTTCCCTCTCTCCCCTTTTACCTCTCTCCCCTTCCCCTCTTTCCCCTCTCCTGTCCTCCCCTCCTCTTCCCTTCCCTTCAAATCTCCCTTCACACACCACGTCGCCACATTAATAGCTGAGGTGGTGAGGAGAGGCTATAGCTGAGGTGGTGCTTATGTCATCTATTTATACTGTTTATTAACTTTATATCCGTCCTGTATTGGTTGCCTGGTGTTTATATTCATGGTGTGTGTTGGTGTGTGACTGTACCATAGGCAGGACGAGATGGCTGATTTAATTATAATAGTTATCCTACAATTTATTTTCGATATTTTTATAGTAGTAGTAGCTAGAAATAATAATGATGATGATTGTAGCAAAACAGTAATTTTTTTAATTTGTCGCAGGTTCCGGCGCGTGTCGGAGGCGCAGCTCGAGGAGGGGGACTTTCCGGGCTTTGCAAGGCTTCGGGCGGGGGGGGTGAGGGCCCGCTACCTCCCCTCCCCCTCTCCCGCCCCTCCCCTGCCCCCAGGCGCCCCTTTATTAACAGGTAAGCATTATATTAAGCTTTATTATACGGTGTGACGAGCGACACTAATGGTAGCAATGGTGACAATCGTTGCAATGGTAGAATCTATTTTTTTTTTTTTTGTGAAACCAGCGATTGCACCGTGAAACTGAATCGGGGCCTATTACCTGCATAGTCCGTCAGCGCCAACTTGGGCTATATGGGCATGTGGCACGCTACCCTGAAACCGATCCTTCCCATCGGGTTGTATCTGTAAGAGACAATCCGGCGTGGAGGAGGCCAAGAGGGCGCCCACAAGGCACGTGGCTGGGACAAGTTGATGTTTCTTGTCGAGAGCTGCTTGGTATGGGCAGGGATCGAGCCTGCATGGGGACTCGCGCGTGGTGACCCCCGGGAGTATTTATTTAGCGAATTTAGCGAAAATGCCTGGATCTCTGAGACTCTCATGTTCCACTGAAAAAATATCTCACATCTCCTTTTTCCCTCAGGCCTATACACGGTCAAGGACAACCCCAGTGACGGTATGGCGAGGTCTACCGTAAAACCCGATGCCACGAAGCAGACAAAGAAAACCAAAACTAAATGGCAAACTGCTGTAGAGCCGCTGTGGGTGACTGCCGCCAAGCACAACCTTACCTCCGCTCTCTTCAATTACTACAGGTGACTACAAGACCTTAGACTACCCTAAGAGTTACTAATAGTGTGTTATGATACATGTGCTTTGTCTATAATCAGGTCAGAAGAAAGAGAAATATGGATAAAAAGAGAGGGAAGAGGATATTAACCGGAACTACCTCGTGTAAGTCTCGTGGCCTCTTGTAGCTTCCTTATTTTATTATATTTTTTCTTATATTCTTATATATATATTTGCACCTACTGAATTACTACCATTAATAACACTGTAGTCGTCACTGCACTAATGTCGCCAGGCGCCATATATTACGAATTTTAGCATCACTATAGACTTGCATGCAGCTACTACCGAAGACAAGTACCTACATAATATAAACTACTGTGCATGCCTCTTCAATGACACATACAAGTCGATCTGTAACTGATCTATAGTTATGCTGAAATTCGAAATATGTAGCACCTGGCGACATTAGTGCAGTGGCGAATATATAGTGTAGTATAGTAGTACAGTAGTAGCGATAGTATAGACGGTAGTAGTAGTAGTAGTAGTAGTAGTAGAAGTAGTAGTAGTAGTAGTAATAGTAGTAGTAGAAGTGCATACCTGTCACCTTGTAAGGTTTACCCGTATTTTGTACGGGAAATTTGATTTTTTGAGCATGTACGGCGTACAATGCAGTTTTGGATGGTAAAAAGCGCCCTCTTGTGTCTGTCACACAGTTATGCTGACAGTGAGCGAGCCTTTTCACATGTGAGGAGTGAAATGTTGAAGTTGGCAAAATCAGCCACAGCTACATAGCCTACAGTGGCGTACCGAGACCACCGAGAGAATCATCTCGGTGGCCACGGGCGTACCCACAACATTTAAAAGGGGGGGGCCAAAAAAAAAAAAAAAAAAAAAAAAATATATATATATATATATATTATATAATAAAATATAAGCGAAAGGTGTGTGTGTGTGTGTGTCTGTCTGTCCGCTCTGGTGCCGCCCCTGTGGCGGAATCCCCTCATATGGCACAGTTTTGGAATCGGGTCGACCAGGGAAGTTTTAAAGCCCACTTATGAGATGATTCGATCTTTTTTTTTTTTTTTTTTTTTAGCAGCCTATTAGCGAGAATTGTGGGAAAAAAAGTGGCTTGCGGAGAATTAGAGAGAACTGAAACTCGAGAAATGCCAGTGGTCGCTGGCAGTTTTAACTCAAAGGTTGGTCTACTGTTGTTTTCCCTCCGCGACTAATATTTTTTCATAAATCAATTTCGCAATGAATATTGATGCACCGCATTTTGAATACTAAAAAAGAACGTTCTTCTGTTGTTCTAGTAAGTGTATGCATGACATGCATTACGATTGAACGTTCTAAGATAGCAATTTAATGCAAATTACTCGCCTCGAAGTAACAGGAGCTTAATATATTTTTTACATGTAATTGTGGCATGTAAAATTTGGCGATGTTCACACTGTTTTCTAAGACAGTACTGGCTGCGTCTGGCAAAACGCTTTTCAAAATACAATAAGCAATGCCTTGGAAAAACGAAGAATAAAGAATGCCGAAATCGGCTTGTTTGCTGCGACAATGTAGGTTATAATTGTGGAGGCGACACCCGCGGCGGGGAGTGGTGGGCGGGGAGATTGTGGCGGGGAGATTGAATCAAAACATTGCCACTTCACGCGTCGACTCATTGCACTTCCAGGCTTTCTATCTGATTGATACACAATAATAACAGGAAAATATGACTGCCTGGGTATAGATAACTTCTAAACATACGCTATTGACTATATACTATCATAGAGTAGCATTTACCTCGCCTCCTCAACTATAACCTACTTGGTTATTTGGTTATATACAATGTTTTACAGAATCAGGCTTCTATACAATATACATATAGAAGAAAATCGTTCTTAATATTATACTTTTGTGTTTTAAGTGCAGTGGAATAAGCCCATATTTTTCTTTCAAGTTCACCAACTTTTCACCAAATTGTGAGTTTAAAACTGCCAGCGACCCCTGGCATTTCGGAGTTGCAGTTTTTCTCTAATTGAAGGAAACCTTGATGTAGGGTGATGGGTAATGGGTGAGTGAATGGGTGGGGTGATGGGTAATGGGTGTGGGGTGATGGGTGAGTGAATGGGTGGGGGGTGATGGGTTGGGGGTGATGGGTGATGGGTGAGGGAATAGGTGGTGGGTGATGGGTAATGGGTGAGTGAATGGGTGTGTGGTGATGGTTAATGGGTGAGTGAATGGGTGGGGGGTGATGGGTAATGGGTGAGTGAATGGGTGGGGGGTGATGGGTAATGGGTGAGTGAATGGGTGGGGGGTGATGGGTAATGGGTGAGTGAATGGGTGGGGGGTGATGGGTAATGGGTGAGTGAATGGGTGGGGGGTGATGGGTAATGGGTGAGTGAATGGGTGGGGGGTGATGGGTAATGGGTGAGTGAATGGGAGGGGGGTGATGAGTAATGGGTGAGTGAATGGGTGGGGGGTGATGGGTAATGGGTGAGTGAATGGATTGGGGGTGATGTGAATGGGTTGGCGTTAATATACATTTCTACATCCATGATTTCATGAAAGTTAGAAGGGGCTATCTGGAGAGTCTGTGTTTGGTGGGCCGAAGGCCCACCAATAGCCCTCCGCAGGAGCTAGCCAAAAAATCCGCCCGGAGGGCGGCTTTGCGGCTAGTATATATATATATTTATTTATTTATAGTATCTATATTTTTATTATTATTTATTTATTTCTTGCAAAGGGGGGGCCATGGCCGCATGGCCCCCCACCCTCGGTACGCCACTGGCTACATACAATAATGAGTGGTCCTCGTAACTGCCAATATTGTATTGTATGTTACCAAATAAACCATTTTCTCACGCACGTGTAAGGTTTTTTGCTGTTTTGTAAGGGCAAATGTAGTGCTTTGTAAGGGCGGGACTGATTTGGGGTAGACAGGTATGTAGTAGTAGTAATAATAGTAGTAGTAGTAATAGTAGTAGTAGTAGTAGTAGTAGTAGTAGTAGTAGTGGCAATAATAGTAGTAACACCTTAGAATTAATACCCTTTGGCCTTTACCTATGTTCCCATGGTAGATGTGAGCCTCCACTGGTGTCCGGGGATCAGTTTTGCGTGCCCGCCCCGCCCGCGCCCCCGCCCGACGCCCGCACCCTCACACCCCACCTCCACCACGCCCTCGACCTGCTGCAGGGTGGCGGCTATACCCCGGCCATGGTGAGACAGAGAGAGGGGAGAGAGAGAGAGGAGAGAGAGAGAGAGAGAGAGAGAGAGAGAGAGAGAGGGGGGGGTGAGGAATAAACAATAACAGAAACACAAACAACTGAGAAAGATATAAACAAACACAGATAACTATAATAAGAAAAACAGTTAAATACAGTGTTTGAGAGAGTGATAGAGACAGACAGAGAGATAGATATATAGATATATAGATATAATATATATATATATATATATATATATATAATATATATATATATATATATATATATATATATAGAGAGAGAGAGAGAGAGAGAGAGAGAGAGAGAGAAGTTGCAAAGCCAAAACCACGTACGCGGGCAGTATATAAGTGTGTTTTACAAGTGTTTTACAAGTGTTTTACAAGTGCTAGAATCTTATTATCATCAATAAATAATACTAATAATAGTAGAATAGTAATAATAACAAAGAAAATGATAATAATGATAATAGTAACACTAGTAATAATAACAATAGCACTGCGAGAGCGTCTGTATACCAATGGGTAGAAGTGGGCGGAAAAAACTCTGCGGTGACGTCTTGCCACGTTTAACTTACTCCGTAGATATGTATACGGAGTAAGTGGTATACGCTATTATTGCCATTACTATTATTATTACTATTATTATTATTAATTTGATCATGATTCATGTTACCATTATTATCATTGCTATTATTTTGTTATTATTACTTATGTCATTATTAAGATTATCATTATTCCTATTTTATTACTATTAGTCTGTTAAAATTGCGAGCTGCCTTAGAAGAAAAAACCACAATGAAGAGAGAACGTTGATAACATAATCAACGAAACAAGGCTGAGAAAAAAGAAGGAAGCTAAGGAAGGATAAAGACATAGGGAAAGAGGAAATAAAGACAGAAATAAGAGGATACAGACAGGAAATACAGAAAAATTATCGCGATTGAGAATTAAGAGAAAAAAATATCTAGAAGTGTTTCGCAGTACTGGTGTTGTTGTTGTTATTAGAGGTGTTATAGGTGATGGTAATACCTTATTCTTCCCCTAAGGTATGGGCCAGCGGGGGCAGTAGCAGCAGTAGCAGTAGTAGTAGGGGCAGTATCGTGGGCCGGACCGAGGAGGAGGGTATAGGAGGCGTGGGAGCTGCCTGGCGCGCGGTGGATGTGTCTCTCCTGGACCTACAACACGCCCTACACGCCCGCCACGCCGCCAACCAGGTGAGGGCGTGGCTGTGGGCGTGGGTGAAAGATAAGAGATATATATATAGATAGATAGATAAATAGATATGTGGGGTTATGGGGATTTAGTAAGGGATATAAGAGATAGATAGATAGATAGGAGAGGAGTGTTTGTGGGAAGTTAAGAGATAGATAGATAGATAGGAGGGTTTGTGGGAAGTTAAGAGATAGATAGATAGATAGGAGAGGAGTGTTTGTGGGAAGTTAAGAGATAGATAGATAGATAGATAGGAGGGTTTGTGGGAAGTTAAGAGATAGATAGATAGATAGGAGAGGAGTGTTTGTGGGAAGTTAAGAGATAGATAGATAGATAGGAGAGGAGTGTTTGTGGGAAGTTAAGAGATAGATAGATAGATAGGAGAGGAGTGTTTGTGGGAAGTTAAGAGATAGATAGATAGATAGGAGAGGAGTGCTTGTGGGAAGTTAAGAGATAGATAGATATATAGGAGGGTTTGTGGGAAGTTAAGAGATAGATAGATAGATAGGAGAGGAGTGTTTTGTGGGAAGTTAAGAGATAGATAGATAGATAGGAGAGAGTGTTTGTGGGAAGTTAAGAGATAGATAGATAGATAGGAGAGGAGTGTTTGTGGGAAGTTAAGAGTTAGATAGATAGATAGGAGAGGAGTGTTTGTGGGAAGTTAAGAGATAGATAGATAGATAGGAGGGTTTGTGGGAAGTTAAGAGATAGATAGATAGATAGGAGAGGAGTGTTTGTGGGAAGTTAAGAGATAGATAGATAAATAGGAGAGGAGTGTTTGTGGGAAGTTAAGAGATAGATAGAAGATAGGAGAGGAGTGTTTGTGGGAAGTTAAGAGATAGATAGATAGATAGGAGAGGAGTGTTTGTGGGAAGTTAAGAGATAGATAGATAGATAGGAGAGGAGTGTTTGTGGGAAGTTAAGAGTTAGATAGATAGATAGATAGGAGGGTTTGTGGGAAGTTAAGAGATAGATAGATAGATAGGAGAGGAGTGTTTGTGGGAAGTTAAGAGATAGATAGATAGATAGGAGAGGAGTGTTTTGTGGGAAGTTAAGAGATAGATAGATAGATAGGAGAGGAGTGCTTGTGGGAAGTTAAGAGATAGATAGATATATAGGAGGTTTGTGGGAAGTTAAGAGATAGATAGATAGATAGGAGAGGAGTGTTTGTGGGAAGTTAAGAGATAGATAGATAGATAGGAGAGGAGTGTTTGTGGGAAGTTAAGAGATAGATAGATAGATAGGAGAGGAGTGTTTGTGGGAAGTTAAGAGTTAGATAGATAGATAGGAGAGGATGTGTTTGTGGGAAGTTAAGAGATAGATAGATAGATAGGAGGGTTTGTGGGAAGTTAAGAGATAGATAGATAGATAGGAGAGGAGTGTTTGTGGGAAGTTAAGAGATAGATAGATAGATAGGAGAGGAGTGTTTGTGGGAAGTTAAGAGATAGATAGATAAATAGGAGAGGAGTGTTTGTGGGAAGTTAAGAGATAGATAGATAGATAGGGGAGGAGTGTTTGTGGGAAGTTAAGAGATAGATAGATAGATAGGAGAGGAGTGTTTGTGGGAAGTTAAGAGTTAGATAGATAGATAGATAGGAGGGTTTGTGGGAAGTTTAAGAGATAGATAGATAGATAGGAGAGGAGTGTTTTGTGGGAAGTTAAGAGATAGATAGATAGATAGGAGAGGAGTGTTTTGTGGGAAGTTAAGAGATAGATAGATAGATAGGAGGGTTTTGTGGGAAGTTAAGAGATAGATAGATAGATAGGAGAGGAGTGTTTGTGGGAAGTTAAGAGATAGATAGATAGATAGGAGAGGAGTGTTTGTGGGAAGTTAAGAGATAGATAGATAGATAGGAGAGGAGTGTTTGTGGGAAGTTAAGAGATAGATAGATAGATAGGAGAGGAGTGCTTGTGGGAAGTTAAGAGATAGATAGATAGATAGGAGAGGAGTGTTTGTGGGAAGTTAAGAGATAGATAGATAGATAGGAGGGTTTGTGGGAAGTTAAGAGATAGATAGATAGATAGGAGAGGAGTGTTTGTGGGAAGTTAAGAGATAGATAGATAGATAGGAGAGGAGTGTTTGTGGGAAGTTAAGAGATAGATAGATAGATAGGAGAGGAGTGTTTGTGGGAAGTTAAGAGATAGATAGATAGATAGGAGAGGAGTGTTTGTGGGAAGTTAAGAGATAGATAGATAGATAGGAGAGGAGTGTTTGTGGGAAGTTAAGAGATAGATAGATAGATAGGAGAGGAGTGTTTGTGGGAAGTTAAGAGATAGATAGATAGATAGGAGAGGAGTGTTTGTGGGAAGTTAAGAGATAGATAGATAGATAGGAGAGGAGTGTTTGTGGGAAGTTAAGAGATAGATAGATAGATAGGAGAGGAGTGTTTGTGGGAAGTTAAGAGATAGATAGATAGATAGGAGGGTTTGTGGGAGGTTAGTAAGGGGGTGTAAAGGGTTGAAAGGTAAATTAAGGGTTAAAAGGGGTGTGGGTGAGGGCGCTAGGGAAGGGGTAGAAGGGGTTGTGGCGGGTTAGTAAGGGGGTGTAAGGGGTTGTAAGGGGTTGTGGCGGGTTAGTAAGGGGGTGTAAGGGGTAGTAAGGGGGTGTTAGGGGTAGTAAGGGGGTGTAAGGGGTAGTAAGGTAAACTAGGGGAAAAAAGGTTGAGGATAGTTTTTTGGGGTAAGGAATGTGTCTGTTTAGAGATTAGAGTTATTATTGTTGTTGTTGTTATTGTTGTAGTTGTTATGTAGTTATTGTTCTGTTGTTTTGCTATCGTTGTTGTTGTTATTGTAATGATTGCTTTTATTATTGTTTTTCATGAAAGTATTTGTTTAGGCTTGTTATTATTATTGTTATTGCTGTTGTTGTTCTGTTGTTGAATGATCGTTGTTGTTGTTGTAGTGGTTCTGTTTTTGTTCTTGTAATTGTTTTTGTTGTTGTTGTTGTTCTTGTTGTTATTATTATTGCTGTCATTATTGTTGTTCTGTAGTTGTTGTTTTTATTGTTCCTGTTATTATTATTATTATTGTTATTGTTGTTATTGTTGCTCTGCTATTATTATTATTACTATTGTTTTGTTTAAATCTTCAACGACCCCCTCTCTCTCTCTCTCTCTCTCTTCTCCCCCCCCCCCAGACACACATCATCGTCATCAGCCAGCCCGAGCCCCCGTCCCCCCACCCCTCCGCCCCCGCCACGGCCCCGCCACCCTCGGGGGGATACCCAGGGGCAGAGGAGGGGAGAGCAGGGGCAGTGTACGCTATGGGCCCCTGTGAGTATAGTAGTGGTGGTGGTGGTAGTAGTAGTAGTAGTAGTAGTGGTGGTGGTGGTGGTGGTAGTGGTGGTGGTGGTGGTAGTGGTGGTAGTGGTTGTGGTGGTGGTGGTAGTGGTGGTGGTGGTGGTGGTGGTAGTGGTGGTGGTGGTGGTGGTGGTGGTGGTAGTGGTTGTGGTGGTGGTAGTGGTGGTGGTGGTGGTGGTGGTGGTGGTAGTGGTGGTGTTGTTGTTGTTGGTGGTGGTGGTGGCGGTAGTAGTAGTGGTGGTAGAGTTAGTGGTAGTAGTGGTGGTAGTAGTGGTGGAAGAGTTAGTAGTAGTAGTAGTAGTAGTAGTAGTAGTAGTAGTAGTGGTACGGTACTGGTAATGGTAGTTAAAGTAGAAGTGGTAATAGTAGTTGTAGTAACAGTAGTGGTAGTAGTAATAGTTTTGACTTTCTTATCGTCTTACTTGCATATATACTTTCTGTTTTAGTTTTCTGATGAATACAATCTTCTTACATTTATTTTTCCATATCTACTCCTTCTTCTTTCCTGTAGTGTTCCGGTTCGAGCCCACCAAGTTCGTCCTGGCGTGGTGGCACTTTGTATAGTCAATAACCTTGTAGTTGGTACTTGCAAAGTGTCTAGATAGGATCAAAGTATCTTATCTTCCCTTCCCTCCTACCTCCTCCCTTCCCCTTCCCTCCCTCCCTTCCCTCCTTCCCTCCCTTCCCTACCCTTCCCTTCCCTCCTTTTCTTCCCTTCCCTTCCCTTCCCTTCCCCTCCCTTCCCTTATCCTTTCCCTTATCTTATCTTATCCCGTAGTGTTCCGCGCGGGGGAGACAGCGAGGGACATCACACCCCCAGATTTATACCACCTCCTACGCCGGGTTCTCAAGCTTCCCGCGGCCCCACACCACGCTAACACCACCACGGGGTTACTGCAGAGCTTCCTTATACCCGCCCCTGCTGGTGTTGCGAGGCTCAGGGGGCTAGACAGTGTGCTGATGTGGGGTGTGGTGGTGTGGGGTGTGGTGGTGATGGTGGTGTATAACTAGGGTGTGGTGGTGAAGGTGCAAAAGAAGGTTGTGGTGGTGGTGATGGTGATGATGGTGGTGGTGTGTTAATTTAGGTGGTGTTCAAATGGTTTCTTGTGGTGTTACGAGAGTGAGGGGGCTAGATAGTTGGTGGTGTTGTGGTGATGGTGGTGGTGGTGGTGTGGTAAAATTGGTTTCGTTTGGTATTCGGTGCTTTTATTTACTATTATCTGTTATTGATTATTATCATTAGTTAATTTAGGTGGTGTACAACTGGTTTCTTTTGGTGTTGTGAGGTGGTGGGCGTGTATGTGAAGGGAAGAGGAGGTTGTGGCAGGGCATTTTTTAACTCTCTCTCTCTCTCTCTCTCTCTCTCTCTCTCTCTCTCTCTCTCTCTCTGTCTCACCTTTCGAAAGTCTTCAGCTTTTGCCTTTGGGTGAAAATGAAATTAGTATTCTTATTATCATTAGGTGACTGGGGCGAGTATTGAACTTGAAATGTGTGTAAGTGAGGCCAACATTACTTTTGTCCCTACTGAATACTATACTGAATAGGTAAACAGACACACACACTCATACATACACTCTCTTCCAGTGCATTTTTTAACATGCTAACTGGGCGACCAAAATGTCTCCCAGTGATGGAAAACTGTCGCCCAGTAAGGACATTTTTAAGCTACTGGCGACAAGATATTTAGTCATAAAATCTTTCTGGGATGCAATGGCTCATCCTGTCTGTGTGTGTAAGATCCGGAAGTACATTCTTATTACTGCATACAAAATAATGATTTGTATTTACATCTATTTCTTCTATTATTGCCTATATCATCTTGTAGAGCCATCTATAACCCGTCGATTGTTAGCGCAGTGAACTTATGCTGGTGCTACTGGAAGATTCATAAACACAGCATGGATGTCGCCCAGTAAGAGTTGCGTAAAAAATGCTCTGGAAGGTAGTGCAATAGCTAAGTATAAATTAAGATCAGCTGTATCAACTATAGTAATCCTTCCTTCTTTCCTTGACCATTTCCCTGTTTACCTTTCTTCCCTTCCCTTTACCCTACCTCACCAGTCACAAGCCACCCTCACCAGTCACATGCCACCCTCACCAGTCACATGCCACCCTCACCAGTCATCATGCCACCCTCACCAGTCACATGCCACCCTCACCACCCCCTACTCACCCTACATCACCAAACCCTCCCCTACCACCGCCCAGTAAAATTTGCGTAAAAAATGCTCTGGGTTGTGGTGGTGATGAAGGGGTGTGGTGTTAGTGGGGGGTTGGGGGGTTAAGGGCTAAAGGGGGGTTGTTAAATGAAGGGTGTGAGGAGGGAGAGTTTGAGGTTGTGATCTGTGTGGTATTTTTCCTGACTCGATACGGTCTCTCTCTCTCTCTCTCTCTCTCTCTCTCTTCTCTCTCTCTCTCTCTCTCTGTCTATCTCTCTCTGTCTGTCTATCTGTCTCTCTCTGTCTCTGTCTGTCTCTCTCTCTCTCTCTGTCTGTCTATCTGTCTCTCTCTGTCTATCTGTCTCTCTCTGTCTATCTGTTTCTCTCTGTCTCTCTGTGTCTGTCTGTCTCTCTCTCTGTCTGTATCTCTCTCTCTCTCTCTCTCTCTCTCTCTCTCTCTCTCTCTCTCTCTCTCTCTCTCTCTCTCTCTCTCTCTCTCTCTCTCTCTCTCTCTCTGTCTGTCTATCTGTCTCTCTGTGTCTGTCTGTCTCTCTCTCTGTCTGTATCTCTGTCTGTCTGTCTCTCTCTCTCTCTCTTTCTCTCTCTTCTCTCTCTTCTCTCTCTCTCTCTCTCATCTCTCTCTCTTCTCTCTCTCTCTCTCTCTCTCTCTCTCTCTCTCTCTCTCTCTCTCTCTCTCTCTCTCTCTCTCTCTCTCTCTCTCTCTCTCTCTCTCTCTCTCTCTCTCTCTCTCTCTCTCTCAAATCTATTATATAAATGATTATACTGTAAAGCATAAAGTTGTAATTTATAAGTATCTATGTACTACTACTACTACTACTACTACTACTACTACTGCTTCTACTACTACTACTACTACTACTACTACTACTACTACTACTACTACTACTGTGCTTCTACTACTACTATTACTACTACTACTACTACTACTACTACTACTACTGTGCTTCTACTACTACTACTACGTACTACTACTACTACTACTACTACTACTACTACTACTACTACTACTACTGTGTTTCTACTATACCTACAACTATAAGCTACAATTAATATATATATACCATAGCTGATCTTCCGTAACATTTCCCTACTTAATTCTTAACACATTATATATATAGGCTATCTGCATGCATTAATTATCTGTATGTATTAACCGACTATGTATTACACTATGTATATTTGTAGGCTATGAACTCTAGGTAGTATAATGTAGTCATCTTAATATATCTTGCATAATTAGATCAATACTCAATGTTAGATGTATAGGTAGTAATTAACCCTTTGAGGCCCAGAACGTAATTTCCATTGTAATTTGGGTACCATTATATAGACGATTTTTAGTGGATATAGGCAATGTTTTATAGCTATGACCTGTTTAGTATCCTTGTCCACTAGTTAATTTGGTATATTCAGTGACTTTTCGTAAATTTATGGCTAACAACGGACAATTTTATATAGCAAAGGAAAGACCTGGGCGTGAAGGGGTTAATGAATAATGAAGATAATGAAGGGGTTAAGAGAGACATATAGGTATTGTGTAATTATTAAGTTTATTATTATTTATTTCTATAGTTTCGTGGTTTTGAGATCGATGGTCAAAGGCGATTATTATAGAGAAAGGAAACATATTATTATCGTCTTTTTGAACGTATTACAGCTTTTCGTTATGCTACAAAAAGACATCTATAGAGAGATATATACTCATTGTTTCTATAAGTATAATATGATATGCTACCGTAGATAACACTAAAGTCGCCAGGACAATGTTTCTTTTTTATTTACAGACGTCTGGTAGCGTTAATACTTACATTTCTACATCCATGATATCAGGAAAGTTAGAAGGGGCTATCTGGAGAGTCTGTGTCATTTTGTGTCTTCAAATGTGTCATATTTGGGCTATAAATGAACAAATTACAAAAATAAAACCGAGTGGTGACGTTGATAACGGGCTACACTAAGGTCGCCATCTAGTGTTTATGTTAAGAGTGTCCTCCCGCCGTTGTCGTCGCCCGAAGAAAAAAACGTGTAGTGAAATTTGAAACCGTCTATACTTGCAGCTACAAAGCATAAAGCAACGCTGAAACAGGGTAGATTATACAGTCATGATATAAACAGTGTATCATCTTCAGTGGCACATGAAAATCAGTAGTGATGCTATAATTCGTAATATTTGGCGGCTGGCGACATTATTGCAGGTGGCGACGATACTGTTATCTACGGTAGAAATCCTCGTTTGCTTCAATGTCAATATTTCATTCTATTTCCATTTTCGTAGTCTATAGAAGAGCAAAATAAATACTTCAAAGATTCCTGACACTGTATTTCAAAAGGTTTTCCGACGCACAGGTACCAAGCAAACGTTGATGCATTTACTGAGAACGGAGAAAAAACGTTGCTTTTCCTCTTAAACATTTTTTTCTTCTATTTTTTCATGTTCATAGTTTATTAAAGGTTAAATAAATATACTGAAGTAATACCATACAGTGTGTTTCCAAGGTTTTTTGACGCACAGGTGTAGTACCGAGAAAACGTTTATGCCTACTGAGAATGGAGAAAAAACGTTGCTATTCCTCTCATATGTATTATTTTTCTATTATTTAACCTTAGACTGCTAAATAACCACATAGAAACTCCTTTACTGTATTTCCTGAGGTTTTCTGACGCATAGGTACCTAGAAAACGTTTATGCATCTACTGAGATACGTGCAAAATCAGATAAACGTTGCTATAGTCCCTCAAAAATAATCTTTTATTCCATTATTTTATCGTAGACTGCTAAAGAACCACATAAAAACTCCTTTTACTGTATTTCCTGAGGTTTTCTGACGCATAGATACCTAGAAAACGTGTATGCATCTACATCTAAAGGCAAATACACAGAAAAACGTGGCTAAGTCCCCTCTCAAACCGCCTTTTTTTTCTATTATTCTATATATAACTACTAATTAATCCCATAGAAATGCCTTATACTGTATTTCCTGAGGTTTTCTGACGCATGGGTACCTAGAAACACGTTTATGCATCTACTGAGACACGTTTAAAATCAGATCAACGTTGCTATGTTCCTCAAAAATAGTCTTTTATTCCATTATTTCATCGTAGACTGCTAAATAACCACATAGAAACTCATTATATTGCATCTAAAGCTATTTTCTAACCGCTTATATATCAAGAAAACGTTTATACACCCACATATAAAGGTAAATAAACCCGACAAACGTGTAGCTATTCCATAAAACGTTTAGTCAGATTTCCACCAGCTGTTAGGGAGCGAGTCACCGTACGACACTTTCTCCCTCCCTCCCATCACCCAGGCGACAAGTGAAAACATTGATTTCAGGCTTAAATAACGCACAAAATCGATATATCCCCTTGACCTAGACTACTAGATAA
>JACEEZ010002753.1:40000-52500 GCA_016584305.1 Chionoecetes opilio
CTTTCTTTCCTTTCTTCCTTCATTCTTTCCTTCCTTCCATCCTTCTTTCCTTCCTTCCATCCTTCTTTCCTTCCTTCCATCCTTCCTTCCATCCTTCTTTCCTCCCTTCCTTCCTTCTTTCCTTCCTTCCTTCCCTCCTGTTATCTCCTCAATCCCTCCTGTATTTAATCTCTCTTCTTATCTTTCTCTCCGCTTCCTTCTTTCTATTTTCGCCCTCACTTAACAGTATCTCCGCCATCCATCTCTCTCTCTCTCTCTCTCTCTCTCTCTCTCTCTCTCTCTCTCTCCTCTCTCTCTCTCTACTCTTCCTCCTCTCTCTCTTCTGTCTCTCTGTCTGTCTGTCTCTCTCTGTCTGTCTCTCTGTCTGTCTGTCTGTCTCTCTCTCTGTCTGTCTCTCTCTCTCTCGTCTGTCTCTCTCTCTCCTCTCTCTCTCTCTCTCTCTCTCTCTCTCTCTCTCTCTCTCTCTCTCTCACCGAGTCACCATCAGTAGCGCAAACCGTAGTTCCTGTGTGTGTGTGTGTGTGTGGATGAGAGAGGAGAGAGAGAGAGAGAGAGAGAGAGAGAGAGAGAGGAGAGAGAGAGAGAGAGAGTCGCTTTAATAAGGAAGAGTGACATTACTAATTTACTACCGAGAGCAATACCCTTTCGCTATAATGTCAATACTCTTCTCTCTCTCTCTCTCTCTCTCTCTCTCTCTCTCTCTCTCTCTCTCTCTCTCTCTCTCTCTCTCTCTCTCTCTCGGGAAAGGTCACATACTGCAGCCAAAATGATAAAACTAGATAGAAGTATTATTATTATTATTATCATTAGCAGTTGTAGTAGTAGTAGTAGTAGTAGTAGTAGTAGTAGTAGAAGTAGTAGTAGTGGAAGTAGTAGTAGTAGTAGTAGTAGTAGTAGTAGTAGTAGTAGTAGTAGTAGAAGTAGTAGTAGTGGAAGTAGTAAAAGTAGTAGTAGTGGAAGTAGTAGTAGTAGTAGTAGTGGAAGTAGTAGTAGTAGTAGTAGTGGTGGTAGTGGAAGTAGTAATAGTAGAAGTAGTAGTGGAAGTAGTAATAGTAGTAGTGGAAGTAGTAATAGTAGTAGTAGTAGTAGTAGTAATAGTAGAAGTAGTAGTAGTAGGTAGTAGTAGTGGTATAGACGTAATAGTAGTAGTAGTGTAGTAATAGTAGTAGTGTAGTAGTAGCAGTAGAAGTAGTAGTAGTAGTAGAAGTAGTTAGTAGTGCAGTAGTAAAAGTAGTAATTTAATAGTTGTAGAAGTAGTAGTAGTAGTAGTAGTAGTAGTAGTAGTTGGTAGTGTAGAGGCTGTGTAGTAGTAATAGTAGTAGTAGTAGAGTCTCAAAGTTTACCTAAGTTACTCCTTCAAAGACACCATTTTTTTTCTTTTATTATTAACATTTTCCTGGAAAGTAAGCGACGTAAACAAGAAGTAAACATAGCGGTGAAAGGGGCTGAGCGGCGCAGTGAAGAAAACTGAGAACATAACACATAAGGAAGCTACAAGAGGCCGTGAGACAGTTGAAATAAACTAGGGAAGAGTTGGACTAGACTGTTAACGAAGGATAAGAAGTTGAAGAAGAACTAGGAAGCGATACTAGCGATACTAAGCGTCAAAGGTCACAAGAAGAAGAAGCTAGTGTCACTGCTCCTTATGGCCGCGTGTTCCTTGCTGCTGTGACGTTCTTGAGTGAGTGCATTTTGCTTATAGTTCTTTACCGTAGATAACACTAGAGTCGCCAGTCACTTGCCGCTGCACTAATGTCGCCAGGCACCATATATTACGAATTTTAGCATCACTCCAGACTTTGATGTGCCACTGAAGAGACATGCACAGTAGTTTATATTATGTACATCACACTACATGTCTTCAGTGGCACATAAAAGTCTAGTGATGCTAAAATTTGTAATATATGGTGCCTGGCGACATTAGTGCAGTGGCAAGTGACTGGCGACTATAGTGTTATCTACGGTAGAGGTTAATTCCTGAGAGCCGTAGTATTGTACCGCTGCAGCTGGTCCTAGCGTCCCTAAAATGTAGGTTCCCTTGGTCCAGTAAGGGCCCGTCAGGGTGGCAAGGTTGGTAGAGACGTGAGCTCGCAATGTGCAGCGTCCCTGTGCATTCGGTCAGCGGTTCGAGTCCGCCTAGTTCGTGCTGACGTGGCGGCGCTTTGTATATTTGTATAGTCAATAACCTTGTAGTTGGTACTTGCAAAGTGTCTAGATAGGATGAAAATCTTATCTTATCTGGTCCAGTAAGGAGTGTGTGGGTGCTCTACATAGCCAAGTGTATCCCGGTACTGGGGGTTCAACTGGAACTGTCCACAGGTATTCGTCCAGTTGGGATTTTAACTTCTCCACGGAGCAGCCGGTGAGAAAGAAGGGTTTCCTCATAAAACCTATTGGAAGAACCTTAATTTCCCTGTTACTGGGTGATGCTGGTCTCCTACGGCATAATGGCATACACCCACACCATAAATCACTATATGACCATCTGATTACCTTATCTGTTATCCATGTACCCGTGTGTGTGTGGGTGTGTGTGGGTCTGTGGGTGTGGGTGTGTATGGGTGTATGGGTGTGTATGGGTGTATGGGTGGGTGTGGGTGTGGGCTTGTGGGTGTGGGTGTGTATGGGTGTATGGGTGTGTGTGGGTGTGGGTGTGGGTGTGTGTGTGTGTGTGTGTGTGGGTGAGTGTGTGTGTGTGTGGGTGTGGGTGTGTGTGTTCTTCAAATCATACCTTCTGTCCAGCATAATCAGATAAGCCGCAAAAAAATGTATCTATATACTATTTATATCCCAAACACACACACACACACACAGGGTACGTAGTACGTTGCCATGACCAGCATTAACAGGCTATTGAGTAAAGGTTCTTAGAGTACACAGAGAACATATATAATTATCTTAAGATAGAGTAAAGCACCTCTCTTAATGGTTCGAGAAGAGATATGATAAGAGTACACACACACACACACACACACACACACACACACACACACACACACACACACACACACACACACACACACACACACACACACACACACACACACACACACACACACACACACACACCGACACACACAATTACCACATAGACAGAAGTACAGTAGACTAACATAAACTTGATTTCTACAATTTTAAGGTTAACTACAATTCAAGGTTAGGTTATGGTTAACGGTTTTTTTTTATCCTTTTTTTGCCTATTAATTTTTACTTTATTACCCATTTTTTAAACCTTTTTATTACCTATTATCTTGTTAGCCTTTTTTTTACCTTTTTTTAAGCCTTTTTTTGGCCTTGTACCTATTGTCTTTTTACCTTTTTTTTTACCTTATTTTTTAAAAGCTTACCTAACCTAAGGTAAGGGAGAGAGAGAGAGAGAGAGAGAGAGAGAGAGAGAGAGAGAGAGAGAGAGAGAGAGATAAGGCATTCAACCCGCCAATCATCATTTTGACCCCTAGGTAGACACGACCCTCCCTATGAACCAATCTCCCTATGCCCCAATCTCCCTATGCCCCACTCTCCCTATGACCCAATCTCCCTATGCAACAATCTCCCTATGACCCAACCTCCCTATGAACCAATCTCCCTATGACCCAATCTCCCTATGCACCAATCTCCCTATGTACCAATCTCCCTATGAACCAATCTCCCTATGACCCAATCTCCCTATGAACCAATCTCCCTATGCACCAATCTCCCTATGTACCAATCTCCCTATGAACCAATCTCCCTATGTACCAATCTCCCTATGAACCAATCTCCCTATGCCCCAATCTCCCTATCCCCAAACTCCCTATGCCCCATCTCCCCATGACCCAATCTCCCTATGACCCAATCTCCCCATGAAACCCAAACTCCCTATACCCAATCTCCCTATGACCCAATCTCCCTATGACCCAATCCTCCCTATGACCCATCTCCCTATGAACCCCAAACTCCCTATGACCCAATCTCCCTATGACCCCCAATCTCCCTATGAACCAATCTCCCTATGCCCCAATCTCCCTATGACCCAATCTCCCTATGACCCAATCTCCCTATGCACCAATCTCCCTATGTACCAATCTCCCTATGAACCAATCTCCCTATGTACCAATCTCCCTATGAACCAATCTCCCTATGCCCCAATCTCCCTATGCCCCAATCTCCCTATGCCCCAATCTCCCTATGACCCAATCTCCCTATGACCCAATCTCCCTATGAACCAATCTCCCTATGACCCAAAACTCCCTATGCAACCAATCTCCCCATGAACCAATCTCCCTATGACCCAATCTCCCTATGAACCAATCTCCCTATGACCCAATCTCCCTATGAACCAATCTCCCTATGACCCAATCTCCCTATGACCCAATCTCCCTATGAACCAATCTCCCTATGACCCAATCTCCCTATGACCCAATCTCCCTATGACCCAATCTCCCTATGAACCAATCTCCCTATGAACCAATCTCCCTATGACCCAATCTCCCTATGACCCAATCTCCCTATGAACCAATCTCCCTATGCACCAATCTCCCTATGGACCAATCTCCCTATGACCCAATCTCCCTATGCACCAATCTCCCTATGAACCAATCTCCCTATGAACCAATCTCCCTATGACCCAATCTCCCTATGACCCAATCTCCCTATGCACCAATCTCCCTATGACCCAATCTCCCTATGACCCAATCTCCCTATGAACCAATCTCCCTATGCACCAATCTCCCTATGCACCAATCTCCCTATGCCCCAATCTCCCTATGACCCAATCTCCCTATGCACCAATCTCCCTATGCACCAATCTCCCTATGCACCAATCTCCCTATGCACCAATCTCCCTATGGACCAATCTCCCTATGAACTAATCTCCCTATGCACCAATCTCCCTATGACCCAATCTCCCTATGACCCAATCTCCCTATGCACCAATCTCCCTATGAACCAATCTCCCTATGCACTAATCTCCCTATGCACTAATCTCCCTATGACCCAATCTCACTATGACCCAATCTCCCTATGACCCAATCTCCCTATGAACCAATCTCCCTATGACCCAATCTCCCCATGCACCAATCTCCCTATGAACCAATCTCCCTATGCACCAATCTCCCTATGACCCAATCTCCCTATGACCCAATCTCCCTATGACCCAATCTCCCTATGAACCAATCTCCCTATGCACCAATCTCCCTATGACCCACCTCCTATGACCAATCTCCCTATGAACCAATCTCCCTATGACCCCAATCTCCCTATGACCAATCTCCCTATGACAAAACTCCCTATGAACCCAAAACTCCCTATGACCAATCTCCCTATGACCAATCTCCCTATGACCCAATCTCCCTATGAACCAATCTCCCTATGAACCAATCTCCCTATGCACCAATCTCCCTATGACCTAATCCCCCTATGAACCAATCTCCCTATGCACCAATCTCCCTATGCACCAATCTCCCTATGCACCAATCTCCCTATGCACCAATCTCCCTATGAACCAATCTCCCTATGACCCAATCTCCCTATGACCCAATCTCCCTATGCACCAATCTCCCTATGCACCAATCTCCCTTGACCAATCTCCTATGTACCAATCTCCCTATGACCCAATCTCCCTATGACCCAATCTCTCTGAACCAATCTCCCTATGACCCAATCTCCCTATGAACCAATCTCCCTATGAACCAATCTCCCTATGACCCAATCTCCCTATGACCCAATCTCCCTATGAACCAATCTCCCTATGTACCAATCTCCCTATGAACCAATCTCCCTATGACCCAATCTCTCAGTCAAGTACACGGTGGGCAGGCGGGACAATTTTTTTGCTAAGTCTTTGGAACCAAGGAGACTTAGCAAAAAAATGGTGAGCTTAGTGGTGGTGTGGTGGTGAGCTTAGTAGTGGCGTGGTGGTGAGCTTAGTGGTGGTGTGGTGGTGAGCTTAGTGGTGGTGTGGTGGTGAGCTTAGTGGTGGTGTGGTGGTGAGTAGTGGTGGTGAGCTTAGTGGTGGTGTGGTGGTGTGGTGGTGAGCTTAGTGGTGGTGTGGTGGAGAGCTTAGTGGTGGTGTGGTGGTGAGCTTAGTGGTGGCGTGGTGGTGAGCTTAGTGTTGGTGTGGTGGTGTGGTGGTGAGCTTAGTGGTGGCGTGGTGGTGAGCTTAGTGGTGGTGTGGTGGAGAGCTTAGTGGTGGTGTGGTGGAGAGCTTAGTGTTGTGTGGTGGTGAGCTTAGTGGTGGTGTGGTGGTGAGCTTAGTGGTGGTGTGGTGGTGAGCTTAGTGGTGGCGTGTGGTGAGCTTAGTGGTGGCGTGGTGGTGAGCTTAGTGGTTGGTGTGGTGGTGAGCTTAGTGGTGGTTGGTGGTGAGCTTGTGGTGGTGGGGTGGTGAGCTTAGTGGTGGTGTGGTGGAGAGCTTATTGGTGGTTTTGGTGAGCTTAGTGGTGGTAGTGGTGGTGTGGTGGTGAGCTTAGTGTTGGTGTGGTGGAGAGCTTAGTGGTGGTGTGGTGGTGAGCTTAGTGGTGGTGTGGTGGAGAGCTTATTGGTGGTGTGGTGAGCTTAGTGGTGTAGTGGTGGTGTGGTGTGAGCTTAGTGGTGGTGTGTGTGAGTTAGTGGTGGTGTGGTGGGAGCTTAGTGGTGTGTGTGGAGAGCTAGTGTTGTGGTGGTGACTTAGTGGTGGTGTGGTGGAGAGCTTAGTGTGGTGTGGTGTGAGCTAGTGGTGGTGGGTGAGGCTAGTGGTGTGTGGTGGTGAGCTTAGTGGTGGTAGTTGTGTGTGGTGGCTTAGTGGTGGTGTGGTGGTGAGCTTAGTGGGTGTGTGTGAGCTAGTGTGGTGTGGGGGTGAGCTTAGTGGTGGTGTGGTGGTGAGCTTAGTGGTGGTGTGGTGGAGAGCTTAGTGGTGGTGTGGTGGTGAGCTTAGTGGTGGTGTGGTGGTGAGCTTAGTGTTGGTGTGGTGGAGAGCTTAGTGGTGGTGTGGTGGTGAGCTTAGTGTGGTGTGGGTGGTGAGCTTAGTGGTTGTGTGGTGGAGAGCTTAGTGGTGGTGTGGTGGTGTGGTGGTGAGCTTAGTGGTGTGTGTGGTGTGGTGGTGAGCTTAGTGGTGGTGTGGTGGTGAGCTTAGTGGTGGTGTGGTGGTGAGCTTAGTGGTGGTGTGGTGGAGAGCTTAGTGGTGGTGTGGTGGTGAGCTTAGTGGTGGTGTGGTGGTGAGCTTAGTGGTGGTGTGGTGGAGAGCTTAGTGGTGGTAGTGGTGGTGTGGTGGTGAGCTTAGTTGGTGTAGGGGTTGTGGTGGGCTTAGTGGTGGTGTGGTGGTAGTGTGGTGTGGTGGTGAGCTTAGTGGGTGGTGTGGTGGAGAGCTTAGTGGTGGTATGGTGGTGTGGGGTGAGCTTAGTGGTGGTGTGTTGAGAGCTTATTGGGGTGATGTGAGCTTAGTGGTGATGTGGTGGAGAGCTTAGTGGTGTTGTGGTAGAGCTTAGTGGTGGTTGGTGGTGGAAGCTTATGGTGGTGTGGTGGTGACTTAGTGGTGGTGTGGTGGGGAGCTTAGTGTGGAGTGTGTGTGGTGGTGAGCTTAGTGATGGTGTGGTGGAGACTTGAGTGGTAGCGTGGTTATGAGCTTAGTGGTGATGGCGGAGGCTTAGTGGTGGTGGTGGTGAGCTTAGTGGTGGTGGGTGGTGACTTAGTGTGGTGTGGTGTGAGCTTAGTGGGTGTGGTGGTGAGCTAGTGGGGTGTGTGAGAGCTTAGTGTTGGTGTGTTGAGAGCTTAGTGGTGGTGTGGTGGAGAGCCTAGTGGTGGTGTGTGGAGAGCTTAGTGGGTGTGGTGGAGACTTATGTGGTGTGTGGAGAGCTTAGTGTGTTGTGGTGAGAGCTTAGGTGGTGTTGGTGAGCTTAGTGGTGGTATGTGAGAGCTTAGTGGTGGTGTGGTGAGAGCCCTTTGTGGTGGTGTGGTGGTGAGCTTAGTGTTGGTTGGTGGCGAGCTAGTGGGTGTGGTTGTGACTTGTGGTGGTGTGGTGGTGAGCTTAGTGGTGGTGTGGTGGAGAGCTTAGTGGATGTTTTAAATGTGGATGTACTGAATAGGTAAACAGACACACGCCCACATACACACACTCGCCCTCCACCTGTCTTACTCCACCCACCTCAAAACTATTTCTACATTTGATGGCAAGAAACTTTATAAATGACGGTTTTAACGCCAGGACTGTCGTACATTATATCCAGCCAACAAGATTACCCGGATATCCGATTATCCGGCCAAATCACTATCCGGTACAACCCTAGTAATTTTTATTTTATAGCACAATTTTTATAACACACACACACACACACACACAGTTAACCTTATTTCCCCCCTTCCACTTCCTCCACCCACAGGCCCAGCATGGTGGAGACAAGGGAGGAGGCCGGCCTATCCACGCTGCATCCACATAGCCCTGCTCCACAACTCGCAATGGAAGGAGAAGTAATTGGAGTGGAGGTGGATGGAGAAAGCCGAGCATTTTTTAAGCAAATCTTACTGGGTGACACAAGATAGAGGCAATAACAGTAAAAATAAATATAAATGGAGATTAAAATTGTGATGCAGTAATAAGAATGTACTTCGGATCTTGCACACACAGACAGGATGAGCCATTGCATCCCAGAAGGATTTTATGACTAAATATCTTGTCGCCCTGTAGCTTAAAAATGTCCTTACTGGGCGACAGTTTTCCATCACTGGGAGACATTTTGGTCGGCCAGTTAGCATGTTAAAAAATGCACTGGAAGAGAGTGTATGTATGAGTGTGTGTGTCTGTTTACCTATTCAGTATAGTATTCAGTAGGGACAAAAGTAATGTTGGCCTCACTTACATAATATTCAGTAGGGATAAAAGTAATGTTGGCCTCACTTACACACATGTCAAGTTCAATACTCCCCCCAGTCACCTAATGATAATAAGAATACTAATTTCATTTTCACCCAAAGGCAAAAGCTGAAGGTAATTTTGTAGTGAAGTTTGAAGGTAATTTTGTAGTGAAGTTTGAAGGTAATTTTGTAGTGAAGTTTGAAGGCAATTTTGTAGTGAAGTTTGAAGGCAATTTTGTAGTGAAGTTTGAAGGTAATTTTTTAGTGAAGTTTGAAGGTAATTTTGTAGTGAAGTTTGAAGGTAATTTTGTAGTGAAGTTTGAATGTAATTTTGTAGTGAAGTTTGAAGGTAATTTTGTAGTGAAGTTTGAAGGTAATTTTGTAGTGAAGTTTGAAGGTAATTTTGTACTGAAGTTTGAAGGCAATTTTGTACTGAAGTTTGAAGGCAATTTGTAGTGAAGTTGAAGGATTTGTAGTGAAGTTGAAGGTAATTTTGTAGGAAGTTTGAAGGTAATTTTGTAGTGACAGTTTGAAGGTAATTGTACTGAAGTTTGTAGGTAATTGTACTGAAGTTGAAGGCCAATTGTACTGAAGTTGAAGCAATTTGTAGTGAAGTTTGAAGGCAATTTTGTACTGAAGTTTGAAGGCAATTTTGTACTGAAGTTTGAAGGCAATTTTGTACTGAAGTTTGAAGGCAATTTTGTACTGAAGTTTGAAGGCAATTTTGTACTGAAGTTTGAAGGCAATTTTGTACTGAAGTTTTAAGGCATTTTGGTGAAGTTTGAAGGCAATTTTGTACTGAAGTTTGAAGGCAATTTTGTACTGAAGTTTGGAGGCAATTTTGTACTGAAGTTTGGAGGCAATTTTGTACTGAAACAAGTAAACAAACTAGATAGTTAATAAGTTAATAGTTAGTTCATTAGTTCGTTAGTTGTAGTATATCCTTCTCACTCCTTCACCAACCACAGCCAGACGGGAAACAGCCTCACCAGCAGCAGGGCACCACCACCACCACCACAGCCACCACCACCACAGCCACAGCAAAGGGGGACACCAACACCAGCAACACCAACAGTAACACCAACTCTCAGACAGCCAACAGCGACAACAGCAGAACAGAAGCAGCGGAAACCACAGCGTTACCTAAACAAGAAACCAGAGACGACACAGCCACCATAGACACCACAGCGATACACCACAGCAAAGAGGGTGATGGGGGTGATGGGGGGTGTGTTGAGGGTTGGGGGTGAGGTGGGGGCTGTGTTGGAGGCTCTGAGGGTGGACCGGAGGGTGGTGGAGGGGTCGGGGGACGGTTCGTTGCCCCCCCAGCTGTGTGAGGAGGCGGAGGGTGACCTACATGAGAAGCCTGACTGGGTGGATCGTGATGTGCAAGCCTTGAGGTAATTATGGCATTGTTTATTATGTGTATTCGTCTCTTATTGTATGACTATTTACATGATAATTACCTGTATTGTGTCTGTGTGTGTCTTTTTTGTCCATTTCTTTAGTTTCACATCCAGTAAACCCTCTCTAGTTTAATCTAATTGGAGGGAGACCCGAGTCGTATTAGCCGAAAGTCTGAATTATCCGATGGTTACTTCTAGCCCCTCCACACAATAATAAGTCACTTAAACATGCCCAAACAGCACAGAGGGTAGTAGCTTGTACTCACCATAAGTCAAAACCATTGTATTTATACTATAATTATCGTATATCTGGTCACGCTGGGTAGCCGCGGGACGCACCACATGGGAGAGATCGGACTCCCACTAGTAAGGCTGTACTAGATCATTCAAACTTCTGTTCAAATTATGGAAAGTTGTTGAAAAATTTGAACTGTCTTGAAACAGGTCGAATTATCTGAAGTTCGAATTAGAGAGTGTTTACTGCATATATATATCTGCTTTTTAATGATTGTGTCTCTAATATATGTGTTGTCTCTCTGTCTCTGTGCAGGGAGATTGTGGAGGCTGAACCAGGGCTCAAGTCACGCCTGGACAAGCCCTTCCTGCTATCCTTCCTCCGCGCCAGGAAGTTTGACTATGATAAGGCTATGGCCATGGTAAGCAGGGTGTGTGTGTGTGTGTTGTGTGAGGGGGATATATTGGTGGTTGGCAATTTTAGGTTATTTGATCAGTCTGTTTTGTTAGTTTGTGAGTCAATATTTCCAAATGACACCTTTTTTTTTTTTTTTTTTTTTTTTTTTTCTTTTTTTTCCCAGTTGTGTCAGATTATTTTGTCCATTTAAATTTCACAAATGTCAAACGCTTCAAACATGACGAAGTAAACCTAGACACACAGGGCCAGAGACACCAGGGGGCCCCAGTGCTGTAAGGGATTCTGGGCCCCTAAATATTCACAGGCGAACACATCCAGCCAATTCGGTCGGGGGTTCGGGTGAATTTTTTATTTTATTTTGCCACTTATAGAGTCAACCTGAAGGCATATTATTTTCATATATAGGACATTCTGAAACTGAAAATCTCATTGTTTTTATTTGTGTCCGGGCATTATTTTGGGCATGGACATGATGTGAGAGGGCCCCCTATGAAGCCTGGCCCTGATGTATGAAGCCTGGCCCTGGTGTATGAAGCCTGGCCCTGGTGTAGGAAGCCTGGCCCTGGTGTATGAAGCCTGGCCCTGGTGTATGAAGCCTGGCCCTGGTGTATGAAGCCTGGCCCTGGTGTATGAAGCCTGGCCCTGGTGTATGGAAGCCTGGCCCTGGTGTATGAAGCCTGGCCCTGGTGTATGAAGCCTGGCCCTGGTGTGAACTGGCTGGTGAAAGCCTGGCCCTGGTGTATGAAGCTGGCCCTGGTGTATGAAGCCTGGCCCTGGTGTATGAAGCCTGGCCCTGGTGTATGAAGCCTGGCCCTGGTGCTATGAAGCCTGGCCCTGCTTATGAACCTGGCCCTGGTGTATGACCTAGGCCCTAGTGTAGTAAACCTGCCCTGGTGTAGGAACCTGCCCTGGTGCACAGAAGCCTGGCCCTGTGTATGAAGCCTGGCCCTGGTCAGGAAAGCCTGGCCCTGGTGTAGGAAGCCTGACTCCCTGGGTAGAGCCTGGCCCTGGTGTAGAACCTGCCTGTGTATGAGCCTGGCCCTGTGTATAAGCCTGCCTGTGTATGAAGCCTGGCCTGGTGTATGAACCTGGCCCTGGTATGAACCTGGCCTTGGTGTTAAGCCTGGCCCTGTGTGGAAGCCTGCCCTGGTGTAGGAAGCTGGCCCGGTGTAGGAAGCTGCCCTGGTGTATGAGCTGGCCCTGGTGTAGGACCTGGCCTGGTGTAGGAAGCTGGCCCTGGTGTATGAAGCCTGGCCCTGGTGTATGAAGCCTGGCCCTGGTGTATGAAGCCTGGCCCTGGTGTATGAAGCCTGGCCTTGGTGCTGAGATACCAACTCCCTCCCTTCTCCCTGGCTCTGTAGACACTAATAACCTAGATATAGTATTACCCTCTCTCCCTTCCCTTCCCTTCACAGATGCGGAGTTACTATCGCGCCCGCCAGGAAAACGCGGACCTGTACGTGAATCTGTCTCCCTCTGCCCTGGCCTCCGTGTGGCCCCTGCGCCTCCAGACGGTCCTGGCCACGCCTGACACCCTGGGCCGTACCGTGCTGGTGTTCAGGGCCGGTGAGTGTGGGGGGGGAGGAGGAGGAGGAGGAGGAGGAGGAGGAGGGTGAGGGTTAGGAGAGATGGAAGGATGG
>JACEEZ010002753.1:55000-117500 GCA_016584305.1 Chionoecetes opilio
CCCCCCCCCACCCACCCACCCATCCATCCACCCATCCACCCACCAACACCCACCACACCCACCCACCCACCACACCACCCACCCACCCACACCCCACACACACACACACACACACCCACACCCACACCACACCCCACACCACACACACACACACACACCAACACACACACCAACACACACACACACACACACACACACACACACACACAGAAAGAAAACATGCAAATAACAAAGAAAAACAAACATATGAACTAAATAAACCCACCTCCTCATCCACCTTCATCCACGTGTCATCCACAACAGGCGCGTGGGACCCCTTGACGGCCAGCCTGGATGACGTGTTCCGCTCTCAGGTTGTGGTGCTGGAGCATGTGGTGCGGCTGCCGGTGACGCAGCTCCGGGGTGTGGCGGCCGTGGTGGACTGTGCGGGGCTGTCCCTGACCCACGCCTACCACCTCACCCCCACACACATCAGGCGCATGATCTCCGTCATACAGGTGGGTGTGTGTGTGTGTGTAAGGGAGGGGGGGAGGTGTATTCATCTACAGCCAAATTCCCAACATCCGACCTCCAAACATCCGACTTGTCCAAACAACCGACTATTTTCGACTTATTTTGGCCATTTATTTTACTTAGTTTTTTTTAGTTTTAGAAAACATTGATTTGTGGCTTTATTTATGCATGAATTTTACTTTCGCGTCTACCACTGGATCGGCCTTCAAGAGCTGCATCTGTTATGCTCTATACCATTTTGTCCTTACGTTTATGGTTACTGTGATATCCGAACATCCGACTATTCCAATTATCCGACATACCTTCGGTCCCCCAAGGTCGGATAATTAATACTTAGCTGTAGTTGTATTCATCTAGTTGTATTTTACAGGGCATGAGCTACACTCGTATGGCCCCGTCTCCATAGCTAAATATTTACCATTCATCCTGAGTGCTTAGTGTTGGGGGAAGCCACACATACCCTTACACACTGAGGTACTCCGTAGTGTAGTGGTTAACACGCTTGGCTCACAACCGAGAAGTCCCGGGTTCGATCCCCGGGCGGAGCGAAGACAGACGGGCGGTCTTCTTAAAACCCGAGCCCCTGTCCACCCAGCAGTGAATGGGTACGGGTGTTAGCCGGGGGTTTGTGACCCGCCTCCCGGGGTGGGTGTGTACAGGTGTAGGGGTGTGTGGGTGTGTGTGCAGGGGTGGAGTAATGGTGATATAAGTAATCCTATACATAGCTACTCACCATTCAACCTCAATTCACTCATCACTCATTCACCATCCTCAATAAATAACCTCAAAACAGCTCATCACCACCCATCACCACTAACACCTTCACTCCCCACCCTTGCAGGAGGTGTTCCCGCTGCGCTTCAAGGCTCTTCACTTCGTCCACGAGCCTGCCATCTTTGACTGGGTGTTCTCCCTCATCAAGCCCTTCCTCTCAGACACAATTAAGGGCAGGGTCAGTGTTTACCTAGTTGTATTTACCTAGTGTGTGTGTGTGGGTGTGGGTGTGTGTGGGTGTGTATGTATGTGTGGGTGTGGGTGTGTGGGTGAGTGTGTGTGGGTGTGGGTGTGTGTGTATGTGGGTGGGTGTGTGGGGTTGGGTGTGGGTGAGTGTGTGTGTGAGTGTGTGTGTGTGTGGGTGTGTGTGTGTGTGTGTGTGTGTGTGTGTGTGTGTGTGTGTGTGTGTGTGTGTGTGTGTGTGTGTGTGTGTGTGTGTGTGTGTGTGTGTGTGGGAGAGAGAGAGATGTATTTATTGGCCTCATATTACACTACCTAATTATCAAGCAGATATACATACTTAACATAAAAAAAACTATGCAGTAAACCCTCGATAAACCAAACTTCGTTAAACCGAATTATGGATGAACCAAACTCTGTCATGCCTTGGAACAAGCCTCTGATATACCGAACTCTAGTTTGGCATATGCGGCGATTGGTGAGCCCACCGGTAATTATGGAGGAGAGTTTCACGTTCGTTTTCAGAGACACCAACTACTTTTTCTTGGCCTACAATAGGTGCTTGTTCTAATGGTGCTAGTTTTATTTTGCACAAACCAAAAAAAAAAAAAAAAAAATGAAAAAACAAATTGAAACCTAACCTAACCTTGTGTTTTAACCTAACCTAACCTAACCTAACCTAACCTAACCTAACCTAACCCAACCCAACCTAACCTAACCTTACAGATTTTAAAGAAACCTAACGTAACCTTAACCACAAAATATTATTATTTTTTTTTTTTATTCTTTTCATTGAGTGCAAGTAGAGTAGTAGTGTACAGTATACTGAGCCAAAAAAAAAATTGAATTCGTGAGTAGTAAGGTCTGTAGCATACGTGAAACTCTCCTCCATATTAACCAGCCCACCGAATATGTTGGCCAACCCGTGCGTCTCAGTTTACACTCGGCCCTCATTGTGTGTGGACTACTCACCTGTGTGCTCTCTTGTCCCACGTGTAACAGCCTAATTACCTGCCTGTGTACAGTACCTGCCACCCTCTACAGTACTGTGCACACAGTTAACTTTGTTTGAACACGTTTGACTGATCGACACCCCTCATAAACTGAACTCTGTTTGGTTTATGAGGCGGACAGCCGATCATCCTATAAACCAAACTATCGGATATTGCAATCGACCCTTCCCTCCAATTGGTTCGGTTTATCCAGGTTTTACTGTATAGATAAACCTAAACCAAAATTCCTATATGAACCCAACACACATTAGTTTATACAGACAGAGAGAGAGAGTGAGAGAGAGAGAAGGGGGGAAGAGGCAAAGAATTGTTAAATATTCCATGCACCCTCATAATAAGTCAGAAAATGTTACAAAATAGACCCAAAAAACACACACTTTCTATCCTCCTCACCTCCCTCTCACCTTCTCTTTTCCTTCCTTTCCCTCTCCTCTCCCCTTCCTTCCTTCTTTACCCCTCCTTCTCCTCCATCCCTTCCCTTTCCCCTTCCTTCCTTCTTTACCTCTCCTTCTCCTCCATCCCTTCCTTCTCCCCTTCCTTCCCTCTTTACCCCTCCTTCTCCTCCATCCCTTCCTTCTCCCCTTCCTTCCTTCTTTACCCCTCCTTCTCCTCCATCCCTTCCCTCTCCCCTTCCTTCCTTTACCTCTCCTCTCCTCCCTTCCTTCCTCTCTTCTCCTCTTATCTTCCACTTTCTCCTCCTTCTCCTCCTCCCCTTCTCTCTCATCTTCTTCCCTCTCCTCTCCTCTCCTCCTCCTTCCTTCTTTCCCCCTCCTCCTCTCTTCACCCTTCCTCTCCTCCTCCTTCCTTCGTTCCCCTTCCCTCTCATCACACCTTCGTCCTTCCTTCTTTCCCCCTCCTCTCTCCTCCTCTCTTCACCCCTTCCTCTCCTTCCTCCTTCCTTCTTTCCCCATCCCCCTCCTTCTTCCCCTTCCCTCCTCTCTTCCTTCCCTCCTCTCTTCCTTCCCTTCCCTCCTCTCTTCCTTCCCTTCCTTCATTCCCCCTCCTTCTCCTCCACCCCTTTCCTCTCATCACACCATCACACCATCACACCATCACACCATCACACCATCACACCATCACACCATCACACCTTCTCACGCCCCCACAGTTACATTTCCACGGCGAGGACCTCCCCTCCCTGCACCAGCACATCCCCGCCCAGGAGCTGCCGCAGGAGGTGGGGGGCGCGCTGGGACCCCTGGACAACGCCTTCCTGGTGGAGCAGCTCAACCAGAACGAGGACTACTTCAAAGGTATAGGTTATTATTTTTTATTTTTATTTTGTCTTCACCCTTCACGCCCAGATCTTTCATTTGCTGTAAAAAATTGTCTGTTGTCGAGCCCTAGAATTACGAGAAGTCACTATACATACCACATTAGTTAGTGGACGAGGATACTAAATAGGTCGTAGCTATAAAATATTGCTTATAGTCACTTAAAATCGTCTAATGGTACCCAAATTACAATGGAAATTACGTTCTGGGTCTCAAAGGGTTTAAAGGAAAGAAGGTTTGAGTATTTTAAAGGTGAGAAAGATGGGTGGGTGGGTGGAGGTGGGTGGAGAGGGGTTGGGAAGGGGGGGTTGTTGGTGGAGGTGGGTGGAGAGGGGTTGGGAAGGGGGGGTTGTGGGTGGAAGGGGGTGGTGGTTGATTTGGTGGGTTGGTTGGTGAAGCCAAAATTTCCCTCAAACAAGGAAATTTCCCTGCATCTGGCAACACTGCCCTGACCTCCCACGGGTCGGACCGAGGCCACCGTGAGAGAGAATGGCCCGTACCGAGCCAAGGCGGTAGAGCGACGAACGACGAACGGCAGACCTTCGCTTACCATATGAGGGGTTTGTTTTGGAAGGAAGAGTAGCGAGGAAGGCTGGCGGTCAAGGTTGAAGACATGGGGACATTAAACAGGGCAAGATTTTATAAAAGTGTCCAAATTGTTGTGAAAAGCGAATGAAAGGATTTGGAAAGGCTGGGTTACATACACACACACACACTCTCTCTCTCTCTCTCTCTCTCTCTCTCTCTCTCTCTCTCTCTCTCTCTCTCTCTCTCTCTCTCTCTCTCTCTCTCTCTCTCTCTCTCTCTCTCTCTCTCTCTCTCCCCCCCGTGTCTTCCCGCAACCTTCGATGAATTTTCTTTATTACATTCCTAATCTGGAGGGATTAAGAGATATGTTAACAATATACTTTCCAATATGTATTTAAGTATAAGTATAAGATTATTAGGTATTACATATGTGGCAATAAGTGATTTTAGTGACAATAATGCAGGAGGTTCAGGATAGCGGGGTGGGTCTTGGTTACATAAGAAAATAAGGAAGCTACAAGAGGCCGCGAGACCTACACGTGGTAGTTCCTGTCACCTAACACTACCTACATCCACCTTTCATCCCCATCCATGAACCTATCCAGCTCCCCTTTAAAGCTCCCCAATGACTCAGCACTAACTACCTGTCTGGTTAAGCCTGCAGCCACCATCAAGGTCGCTGCCAAACCCGCCACGAAGTTTCTCTCACCGCACATGTTGACGTGAGCGGGAAGAGAAACTTACGTACACACGCCTCTACTGTTAATTAACTTCATTAAATATATATTTCGCCAACTTCATAGCCGATCGCAACGTTTCTGTTGATGTTGCTGATGAGTATAAGGGCAAATTCGCATGATAACTATTGATAGTCGTAGTCTGGCAACGCAGTCTGAAGCAACACTGGTAGCAATACACCGCCGCGTGAGGCCTCGACCAACCCTGCCTTCCTGTCCACTCTCGGTAACCATTTGAAGGTTCTGCCGCTCGTCGGTACCTCGCCGTTCGTCGCTCTACCGCCTTGACTCTCGGTATGGGCCATCTCTCTCCGGTGGCCACGGTCGGACCCGTGGGAGGTCAGGGCAGTGTTGCCAGATGCAGGGAAATTTCCTTGTTTGAGGGAAATTTTGGCTTCGGAAGGGAAAAAAAGGCAAAAATGGGGAAAAAAGAAACTATATTGTTTATCTTAAATGTTTATACAGGGAGGTCCCGAAGATACAAGCAGTTAGGTTGCACCTGGCATACTCGTAAAGCAAAATCTCGTATAACGAAACACATAACTAATGGTAAAATATAGGTTTGGTTCCAGGACCCCAACAATTGTTTTTCAACAAATGTTTTTCAAGCTATAATAAAATTTGGTGGTAATATTTAGTAGGGGTGCGAGAACCCCTTGATGAATCCTATGATCCCTGGTGATATCCTATGGTGCTATCACATGCGTGGGAGCTGACCTGACTTCTTCAGGAAGGCACATATTATACAGCTGATAACGGAGTGTTGTGTTGTGCGGGCGGCAGCCGATGTCCGCCGCCAGCGGAGATCTCCTTGGTAATTATTTAGTAGGAAAGCGAGGACCCTTTGAGGAATCCTATGATCACTGGTGATATCCTATGGTGCTATCACAGGCATAGGAGCTGACTGTCTTCTTCAGGAAGGCACAGGTGAGGCGGATGACGGCGGTTTTTGAGAGAGGCGGCGGACGGGGCAGCCCGCCGCCTCCTCCGCCTAGGTAGGTTTGGGCAGGGTTAAACGTCTTATCACTCGTTATTATACAACTTAGTGATTATGGTGAGATGTTATATGCACGTGTCATTATCTAAATCAATGTAGCACCGTGTGTCACCTTAAATAAGGGTGATTTAAAGATGTTATGATGAGGTGACTGCTGGCCGAGCTGGCGGGGCAGTGAGTGACGGAGAAATACTTGCCGCGGAGCCGCCCCATATCACAAATATTCACCATTTTAACACACATACACACCTTCTACCACCAATACACTAGCAACACAGGCTCCTTACTTATACTATATCTTACTATCTGATACATTAAAACTACTTAAAACGCAAGCATTCAAAATAAAACGAGAATTAGTTTTAGATGACGGGGACAGAAGGCGGAGAGAGGCAGTCTGGCATGCTATTCTTGCCCGGAAATATGTCTCGCTGGCTTGTTATTGGTCGAGAAGGTTTAAAAACTGTTTGTCATTGGCTGGTGACGGATGATGCCTTAGCCAGTCACAATCTTCCTACTCGTTTACGACCTATCGAGGGAGCTTTGTAGCTTCCGTCATTAGGGAAAGTAGTATCTAGGTAGTGCGAGAGCAGGTTGTTGCTGGCCATACTACCTCCGTTGCTGGCTTCTCGCCCAGGGTTGTGAATTTTTGTAGGCCACATTGTCGTACTGAGCCACCAGAATTATCATATTTTCAAATTGATTATCGTACAACCTGAGGTAAAATCATAGTCAGTAAATGACTTTAAAATTTTAGTAAATAACTTGTAATTTACTTTAGTAAATAACTTGGTAATTTTACTCACTCCAGTTTGAATGTCGTAACATTGGATTTTCGATCTCGTATATTGAAAATAGACCCTAATTTACACATCTCGTATCATCGGATTCTCGTATATCGAATGCTCGTATAACGGGACCTCCCTGTATATATGTATATATATATATATATGTGTGTGTGTGTGTGTGTGTGACAGGGAAAATCTGGAAGGTAAGTTTTCATTTGCACACAAGGAAATTTTATCTGGTCCATCTGGCAACACTGGGTCAGAGGTGTTGGGGCGCACAGTGGCGGGGAGGCAGTGGTGGTGGTGGTGTGTGGTGTATTACCTGGGGAGTGTGGACTGTGTTCCTACGGGAGGTTATAGCGTATTTTCGCGACCGCTCTGGCCCGGTCTGGACTGGGCTAGTCCCGGGCGGTCCCTGTTTTTGCGAGGCAGTCTAGAACGGGTTAGCCCAGTCCAGTCCGGTCTGACCCAGATAGCAGGACCACCTTGGACCAGTGTGGGGAGAACTGGCGCATGCGCACTACAGTCAGCGGGGAAGGTGACCAGGAGCTTCTCGTGCTGCTGATAAGACATGAAACACCATGATGGCCGACCATAAGACTAAAGTATCACAGGCGTGGTAGTTGTAAAGTCTTCAGCACAGTTTAAAGGCGGACGACAAAAAGGATATTGACAAGATGGACGCCTGCCGCCTCCACAGTTCAGTTCAGTACCGCCCGCTCGATCCCCCAGCCAATAGGAACGACGAATGGGACGGGGCCAGTCTCGATGTATTTTCGCAACCATCAGTCCACCCTGACCTGGTCCGGACTGGACTGAACCAGGGCGGTGAACGTCACGAAAATGTGCTACTAGTGTTGTGTCTAGTATTGTGTGGCTCTTTCGGTGGATGGAGTTGAAGGGAGTTGTGCCGGGGTGTTGGGGTGCCGGGGTGTTGGGGTGCCGGGGTGTTGGGGTGGTGTGGGCGAGGCTGTGTTGGGGTGCAGGGAATTCTGGTCCCAGTGTAAAACAATAACGGTTATGTTTGTTGTCATTGCTACTCCTACGTCTCCTAGCCGTGCCCTGCTAACCTGGGTGAGTGTCGGCTACAGTTTTTCTTTATTTAGTGCTACAAATGACCCTTAACACGTAACCCAGACTCAAGACTCCCGCCATGCCTCAGGAGCCAATCAGCGGCCTTGTTTACATTTCCAGGCCTCAGCCAGCCAATCAGCGTTGAGGAATCCGCCGGTCGGCTATTTTCTATTTGACCAGTGATATTTTGACATCTATTGTGTTTTGTATGTAAAATAATGGAGTTAGATGATGTAATATAGCCACACATCCCTTAATTAGCCGTATATAGCCTTAGATATTGCCATGAAAGCCGTAAATACTAAATAAGCCAATATGGCCGTCCTTGATCTTGATCTTGACGGCAGTGGAATCATCGAGTAGACCCTAGATAACATAAATATAGCGCCTAGTAAGGTAAGGAAAGAATGCAACACAATCAGAAATAGCTAAAGTATCACACAGAATCAATAAAACCCGAGATTTAAAGTGAGAGTATCAAACACAGAAGATAAACAGTGAGGTGTCATGAAGTCATTTTTTACCACTATTTTTACGAAGTTTTTAACGAATGCCTTAAAAATCAATGTTTAATTATGGAAAGTCATTAAAAAATCTGAGGTTTTCAAAACTTTTCGGATCCGTATTTGATGCATGCATAAAAAAGTCAATATTAGTTTTAATATTACGTAATGGCAACTCGTAACCCAGACTCAGGACTCCCGCCATGCCTCAGGAGCCAATCAGCGGCCTTCTCTACATTCCCAGACCTCAGCCAATCAGCGTGGAGGAATTATAGTATTTTAATTATGTTATATAATTATAATATCTCTCTATTTTAATACCCAACCTCGGATTTTATTGACGTTTTGTGATATTTTAGCTATTTCTGATTGTTCAGCATCATTTCTGTACGTAATAAGCGTGATTTCCATGGGTTTTGGGCCTATGGGTGAGTGAGCACTGGTGTGGCCCGCCCCCGCTGATGACGTCACGTTTACATGCCAGTGGCGGGAAGTTGGAAATATTTATCGTATGTATTTTCTTCAGTTTTGCCTCAATTTACGGTTTTCCTGGCAATGCCAAAGGTTTAGGAAGGGTGAGTAGGGGTGTGTGGCTGTAATACTCATACATAGAAGCATTCTGCAGGATATATTAATAGAATCATGCTAATTATGGTTTCTCAGCTACCCTTTCTCAAAAAAATATTTTCTTCTACTTGTGAGATGCTCTGCCGTCTTTTCTTTTGATAATTGGTAATTGCTTAGACAAAATCACTTATTTTGTTCCTATGCGGGGCTGTATCCTGTAAGTAAAGAAGTGGGAGGGGGTGTGGGGATAATTATTCACTTGCCCACAACATAATTGACTTGTCTGAGCCCCTGGTGAATCAATGGCCACTAGTGTATAGGAGAGACTTGCCTTGTGGTGGGCCATGAAGGAGGGAAAGCTGTGTGTGGAGGGCCATCTCGGGGGAACTGGACCTCCCGTCTTCCGGAATATTCGTCGTCGAATATTTATATTGCCAATGCTTTGTTCAATACTGAAATCTGAGCCAGCCTGGTCTTATCACTTCTGCTTTTATTGTGTGACAAATTAAGGGTTCCTTTTGAACTGTGACAAAACTGTGATAACTGTGTCTTGTTCATCTGATATTCTCTTCTTCGCCTCTCCAGAAAGTCTTTTGGAGTCTCCTCTGTCTGTTGCACTCCTCATCTCCTCTGTCATGCACTCCTCATCTCCTCTGTCATGCACTCCTCATCTCCTCTGTCATGCACTCCTCATCTCCTCTGTCATGCACTCCTCATCTCCTCTGTCATGCACTCCTCATCTCCTCTGTCATGCACTCCTCATCTCCTCTGTCATGCACTCCTCATCTCCTCTGTCATGCACTCCTCATCTCCTCTGTCATGCACTCCTCATCTCCTCTGTCATGCACTCCTCATCTCCTCTGTCATGCACTCCTCATCTCCTCTGTCATGCACTCCTCATCTCCTCTGTTCTCTCCTGTTCTCTCCACCTCTCTCTTGTCCTGCTCATAAAAAGGATGCCATCAGCATACGCCAAGTAGCACCTAACCAAATTTCTGTTTCTTACTATAATTTTGTTTTGGCCCCAGTCAGAGCTTGTCCTAATTTTGTAAAGAAAACAAAGCAAGACTATTTATATCCGGGGCTACAGCGGCCAGCCCCCAATGCCCAGGCCTAACTACACCCATGCCCAGGCCTAACTACACCCACGCCCAGGCCTAACTACACCCACGCCCAGGCCTAACTACACCCATGCCCAGGCCTAACTACACCCATGCCCAGGCCTAACTACACCCACGCCCAGGCCTAACTACACCCATGCCCAGGCCTAACTACACCCATGCCCAGGCCTAACTACACCCACGCCCAGGCCTAACTACACCCACGCCCAGGCCTAACTACACCCATGCCCAGGCCTAACTACCACCATGCCCAGGCCTAACTACACCCATGCCCAGGCCTAACTACACCCACGCCCAGGCCTAACTACACCACGCCCAGGCCTAACTACACCCAGCCCAGGCCTAACTACACACCACGCCCAGGCCTAACTACACCCATGCCCAGGCCTAACTACACCCATGCCCAGGCCTAACTACACCACGCCCAGGCCTAACTACACCCATGCCCAGGCCTAACTACACCCATGCCCAGGCCTAACTACACCCATGCCCAGGCCTAACTACACCCATGCCCAGGCCTAACTACACCCATGCCCAGGCCTAACTACACCCACGCCCAGGCCTAACTACACCCACGCCCAGGCCTAACTACACCCATGCCCTATACCAGCGGTCCAAATTATGTCCAAATTATATTATGTACAAATTAGAGTTAAAATACTAACATAGATCGCCGCAGTACAATAGTGTATGTGACCCGGGTCCTGGGTCTCTACGAAAATATTGGGACGAATTCTTGTACATATTAACTCGTACTGGTTCGTAATTTTCATTCATAACTAATACCCTAGATACTAATACCCTTCACCCTTTCATCACCCAGAACTCCCCCCCCATTCTCACCCCATATTAACACCCCCCCCTTCCCCCTCTCACCCCCAGACCACTTCCAGTACGGGTTGGAGCCCCCGGCCGAGGTGGCCCGGGTCGGGGGGGTCATGGAGGCGGTCACTGACGTGGGATCCCTTCTGGGCAGCTACTACCGGAGGATCTGCATCGACTAGTGCTACCGACCCGGCGCTGGCGAGGACTAGTGCTGAGGGGGGCGGGGGGGGGGTTAGGGGGGCTGTGTGTGTGGAGGGGGGGGGTTAGGGGGCTGTGTGTGTGGAGGGGGGGGGGTTAGGGGGACTGTGTGTGTGGAGGGGGGTTAGGGGGGCTGTGTGTGTGGAGGGGGTGGTTAGGGGGGCTGTGTGTGTGTGGAGGGGGGGGTTAGGGGGACTGTGTGTGTGGAGGGGGGGTTAGGGGGCTGTGTGTGTGGAGGGGGTGGTTAGGGGGGCTGTGTGTGTGGAGGGGGGGGGGGGTTAGGGGGACTGTGTGTGTGGAGGGGGGGTTAGGGGGGCTGTATGTGTGGAGGGGGGGGTTAGGGGGCTGTGTGTGTGGAGGGGGGGGTTAGGGGGGCTGTGTGTGTGGAGGGGGGGGGTTAGGGGGGCTGTGTGTGTGGAGGGGGGGGGGTTAGGGGGACTGTGTGTGTGGGAGGGGGGGGTTAGGGGGGCTGTGTGTGTGGAGGGGGGGGTTAGGGGGGCTGTGTGTGTGGAGGGGGGGGGGGTTAGGGGGGCTGTGTGTGTGGAGGGGGGGGGGGGGGGGCTGTGTGTGTGGAGGGGGGGGGGGGGGGTTATGGGGGCTGTGTGTGTGGAGGGGGGGGGGTTAGGGGGGCTGTGTGTGTGGGAGGGGGGGTTAGGGGGGCTGTGTGTGTGGAGGGGGGGGTTAGGGGGGCTGTGTGTGTGGAGGGGGGGGTTAGGGGGCTGTGTGTGTGGAGGGGGGGGGTTAGGGGGACTGTGTGTGTGGAGGGGGGGGTTAGGGGGGCTGTGTGTGGGGAGGGGGGGGGTTAGGGGGACTGGTGTGTGTGGAGGGGGGGGTTAGGGGGGCTGTGTGTGTGGAGGGGGGGGGGTTAGGGGGGCTGTGTGTGTGGAGGGGGGGGGTTTAGGGGACTGTGTGTGTGGAGGGGGGGGGTTAGGGGGCTGTGTGTGTGGAGGGGGGGGTTAGGGGGGCTGGTGTGTGTGGGGGGGGGTTAGGGGGGCTGTGTGTGTGGGAGGGGGGGGGGTTAGGGGGCTGTGTGTGTGGAGGGGGGGGGGGTTAGGGGGGCTGTGTGTGGGAGGGGGGGGGGGGGGCTGTGTGTGTGGAGGGGGGGGTTAGGGGGGCTGTGTGTGTGGAGGGGGGGGGGGGGGTTAGGGGGGCTGTGTGTGTGGAGGGGGGGGTTAGGGGGGCTGTGTGTGTGGAGGAGGGGGGGGGGTTAGACTCAGTTAGAGGGTGCTAGGGAAGGGTGTCGCTGTGTGTGTGTTTTCCCTCTTCTGGTTGTTACTGCTATTTTAACCCCTATTTTTACTGCTGGTACTACTACTACTACTACTACTACTACTACTACTACTGCTACTACATTTATTACCACAGCTACCATGACTACAGTAACACTACTAGTACTACTACTACTACTACTACTTCTTCTTCTACTACTACTACTACTACTACTACTACTACTACTACTACTACTATTGGGAGTAGATGAGTGTCCCAGCAATGCCTTGGAATGTCTGTGCAATACTCAGGGATAATACAAATGTGTGTGTGTGTGTGTGTGTGCGCATCTAGTTGTATTTTACAGGGCCTGAGCTACACTCGTATGGCCCCGTCTCCATAGCTATATTTCTAATTTGCTTCCCTAGTGTTGGGGGAAGCCACCACCCCGGGAGGCGGGTCACAAACCCCTGGCTAACACCCGGTACCCATTCACTGCTGGGTGGACAGGGGCTCAGGTTTTAAGGTCTCTCAGCTCTGCCTGGGGATCAAACCCGGGACTTCTTGGTTGTGAACCGAGCGTGCTAACCACTACGCTACGGAGTGTGTGTGTGTGTGTGTGTGTGTGTGTGTGTGTGTGTGTGTGTGTGTGTGTGTGTGTGTGTGTGTGTAATGCATGTCATGTATAATGTGTAGCATCAGGATACACACATTACATACACACACAGTACATACATACATGACAGTGCAGGGAGAAACGCACATGTGAACGCATCTATTCGTACATACATAGACAGACTATAGTGTGCATAGACAATAGTATGTATGTATGTGTGTGTGTGTGCACGTAAGAGAATATGTATGTTCGTCTGTGTATACTGTTATAAGACCAAAGCCACATGGGTAACAAACGCACATAGGAGAGAGAGGACAGCCCGGGTCCCACCGTGAGGTCCCGGGGCCACGGCAACCCACCTTATGCTAATGGGGGTCGACGAGGTAAAAACACGACTTGACGTGGTCCTGACTTTTATGGTAACGCGGGCTGACGACGCCTCGTTCCTGACGTGGCGCGATTGAAAAAAGAAAATAAATTGTTGCGTCAGCCCTCGTCAGTCAGCCTGGACAAGTGTCAGGGCCGTGTCTTTGTCTGACGTGGCTGACGGGGCATTAACGCCGCTGACATGGCGATCAGGCTGTCGTGAGTCGATGTGAAAAAATTCCTTACGTCAACCCCAGCGTCGGGCAATTTTGTGTACGGTGGGTTGCCGTGGACCCGTAGCCTCACGGTGGGAGCCGGGCTGAAGTGTGTGTGTGTGTGTACATTTTAAGGTCAAACTTTTATATATGTGAAGATACTATGTAGTGATGTGGTGATGCCTCGTGGTGGTGGTGTAGTGGGAACGTGTTTGTTTGCACTCCCACACTTTTTTTTTCCACTTTTTTTCTCTTCGTCTCTTTTCCAATGTCTCTTTTTTTCTCTTCCATTCTCTCTCTCTCTCTCTGTCTCTGTCTCTCTCTCTCTCTCTCTGTCTCTGTCTCTGTCTCTGTCTCTGTCTCTGTCTCTCTCTCTTCATCTCTCTCCATCTCTCTCTCTCTCTCTCTCTCTCTGTCTCTGTCTCTGTCTCTGTCTCTCTCTCTTCATCTCTCTCTCCACTCTCTCTCTCCTCTCTCTCTCTCTCTCTCTCTCTCTCTCTCTCTCTCTCTCTCTCTCTCTCTCTCTCTCTCTCTCTCTCTCTCTCTCTCTTCCACACCCACTTTCACCTTGTTATAGTGGATGGAAGAAGAGGAAGAGGAGGAGGAGGAGGAGATATTATGTGTCCTAGTTTGTGGGTGTCACAATACTTTGACCAATTAGTCTCTTAAGGAACAGAGCTCTTTTATAACTGCAACATTAAGTAGTCATGAAGAAAGCCCATCTCTATGACAAACTTTATGACTAGATAAGATGGCTTTACTCTGTCACAAATAAGAGTTCAGTAAGGATAAGTTTAAGGCATGAGTCATAACTTCTCTGGGAAATGAATTGATCAAGAAATGAACCAGAAAAATAATTGTGTATCTATTGGTGTTATGATTTTTTTACTGTGTTTGTTAATAGAAAATCTCTTAAAGTCATCGTCCAGACCATTTCATCATTCCTGATTTAATGCCGTCAAAATATAGCCATGATCGAGTATACCAACAACATGCCGTCACTTTTTCCATCGTCACCCGTTTTTAAATAATCCGCAATCAAAATCTGTAAATTCCCCGAGCTTCCAAAACGCTCCTCACGACAAGCAGACGACGCACCACGGCTCGGTGACGTCACCTTCGGGGCCGCCCAATCCCGCGGTAATACAAATACACGTAAAATTAGAAATAAATATAGTACTTGAAGAATTTTGGGTGTTTCTGATATTTTTTTTTGCAATATGGCATATACTTGTATCCTTTATGGGTGCAGGAAGAAAGTTGTGCCTTTCCGAGAGCTTAGGACTCGTTTCCGACCTTACGGCCACGATAAATGTGTGGAGAAGCTGTGTGCGCCGGGGAGAGGCGGGCTGTGGGATGCAGTTTGTCGGCCTCCCGTGACGGCATCAGCAAGTTCCGCGCGGCGGCTGTAACGGGGCAGATTGTTGTAACGGGGCAGATTGTTTCCCCGCGCAATATACAAAAGTCATGTTTTTAGGGAATTAAGGCGGGGAAATGCATTTTTTTTTGTGGATTGGTATTTTGAATGAACATTCAACATAATTATGCAATGAAAAAAGTGGTTCTGGACGATTACTTTAAGTAGTGTGTGTATGCGTGTGTGTGTGTGTGTGTATGTGTGTGTGTGTGTGTGTATGTGTGTGTGTGTATGCGTGTGTGTGTGTGTGTGTATGCGTGTGTGTGTGTGTGTTATTCACCCATGGTCTTGTCCACGCAAGCTGGCTCGCGATCGGCAGTTTCAGCCTCCCGGTGCGAGCTTGGAGCTCATTATTACCGATCTTTGGGTAATGCTGGGACCTCACACACCACACACCCCCATCCCCTTGCTCAAGGTGGACAGTAACCGCCCAAATTTGTCAGTGAAAAATCCCCGGGAGCGCGAGGATTCGAATCGCCTACCCACAGAGTGGGAGACCAGCACGTTATCAACCTGACCATCGCGTGGTTTGTATGGTGTGTGTGTGTACTGTATGTGTGCGTGTGTGTGTGTGTGTGTATCAGAGGTGGGCGAGAGCGATACTTAGTGCGGAACTGCGATAATATCGCACCGCCAAAAAAGTATCGCAGTATTGCAAAGCATTTCAAAGTAGTGGAGTATAAGCGTCACAACTCAACTGTCGCTTAAATGTCCCGCGATGCTTTAAAAGACCACCTTAACTGTGTGTGGTGTTTTATATTTTAAATAAAATTTGTCAGTTTAAGAATAAATATATTACAATGTTTTAATGTGCCTAAACTGTAGTTTAAGTAAAATAGATCTTTTTTTGGCTAATGCAGTGTTTTCATAGGTAGCAAAGTATCGCAAAGCTAAATTTTTGGTATCGCCGTATCGCTGCGACACTATCGCTTTAAGAAAAAAGTCTCGGCAGCGGAGTGTCGCGGCGGTGTGTAGCGTTTTAAGAAAATCCGTAAAAAGTAGCGGAATGTCGCGTGTCCAACTGGCGGGAAAAAGTATCACAGTATCGTTATCGCACTACCAAAAAAAGTATCGCGCCCACCTCTGTGTGTGTGTGTGTGTGTGTGTACTGTTTGTCTGTGTGTGTGTGTGTGTACTGTATGTGTGTGTGTGTGTGTGTGTATGTGTGTGTGTTGTGTGTGTGTGTTTTGTATATAGCAAACCTGTTTTTATCTATACAAGCAAGGGGAGGTCTGTGCCTTTCAATAGCATTTATATATTAGGAGAGACCTTCCCAAAAATGTGAATTAATTTTTAAAAGGCTTTCTTATTTTTGACATTATGATAGATTTAAGGCAATTTTATTAGTACATCAATGTGTATCCATAATATAAGTGTTCACTCCTGCATTACTTTCTTTCTCTCTACTTCTCTTTTTCTCTTTCTCTACTTCTTTCTTTCTTTACTCTCTTACTTTCTTTTCTCTTTATTCTTTCTTGCTTTATCATCAAATACCCATTACACACAACCCTCGTTTTCCCGGACTAATGGAGGTCCGGGAAAGCGAGGGTTGTGTGCACTTCTCTCTAATTGATCTACTTCTATCATATTTTCTACTCTATTCCCTTTTAAACACTCTAATGTTCTTTATTTCTATTATTTTCTTCTCTTGAATAACCAACCTTCTTTCCATGCATCTCAAACACTCCTTCATTAACCCCTTCACGCCCAGATTTTTCCTTTGCTATAAATAATCGTCTGTTGTCAGCCATAAAATTACGAAAAGTAGCTGAATATACCAAATTAGTTAGTGGACAAGGATACTAAACAGGTCATAGCTATAAAATGAAGTTCCCAAACTCGGCAACCTCGGGACCAGCGCCGAGCCGAGTAATGGAATTTTCCGACTTTTAGAACGTAGATATATTAAGGGGGAAAAAAGCATGAAAATCACATGAAAAAAATCAGTCATCATCATGTCCCCTGATATTTTCATTCCATCATTACGACACTGTCTGGGCCACGGCATTAATGCTTTGTCCAAATCTTCACTCTTCCCATGTCTCATGGTCTTACGTATGTCCATACCTTTCACCGTCTCGCTCCTGGCATAAAATTCACGTAACTTTGTTTTCTGTTTCTTGAGGTCATACACTGTAGATGACCCCACACCATATATTTCACACAAATTCCGCACTGAGGTTCCGCCATCCAACTTCTTCAAAAGGTCAATTTTCTCAGAAATAGTTAACACATTGTTCTTCCTTTTCTTTTCACTTCCACCAGTAGGTGTTCCTGGACGTTTGGGAGCCATAATACCAATAACAGACCTGTAGAAGTACACAAAATAACAGTGTACACAACTCTACAGTCACAACACCACTGAACAATAACAACAAACAAATCGGCGGGAGAAACCAAGCGGCCTAGTGTGGTGGCACCCAGCGGCCGACCCGGCAACTACGCGCCAGGTTTTGGGTGTTCTGCCGTGTTTTGGAAAATCCGGAACCATAGCCGAGTTTTGGGTGTTGCCGAGTCTTGGGATGCCGAGTTTGGGAACTTCAACCTGTAGTCACTAAAAATTGTCTAATGGTACCCAAATTACTATGGAAATTACGTTCTGGGCCTCAAGGGGTTAAAGTGTTGTATTGTTATCTGGTTGTTATATTGTCTGACTTATACTTATACTGATCTTTACTTTACTTAACTCTACTTAATGTTTTCTACTTTATTTCCCCTTTTTCACTTTCTTCTTAGGATTAAAATTATGATATATATTCCCTTATTGAATATACTTCTTGACTTCCTTCTTGTGGCTGAAATACTTTGATATATCCCCTTTTAACCCCTTGAGACCCAGAACGTATTTTTCATTGTAATTTGGGTGCCATTAGATAATTTTTAGTGACTATAAGCAATGTTTTATAGCTATGACCTGTTTAGTATCCTTGTCCACTAACTAATTTGGTATATTCAGTGACTTTTCGTAATTTTATGGCTAACAACAGACCATTTTATATAGCCCAGGAAAGATCTGGGCGTGAAGGCGTTAAATATACTTCTTAACTTCCTTCTTGTAGCTGAAATTCTTTGATATATTCTCTTTTCAATCCTCCTTTGCCTTCTCTTGCACACTGCTTTATTCCAGCTATCTTTCTCCTTCCTTGACCTCCCTTTCTTCCTTCTTTTCCTTCACTCCTTCCATCACCCTTCATCACCTTTTTTCCCTACTTCCTTTTCCTTCCTTCCTGACCTTAGCTTTCCTTGACCTCTTCCTCCCTGTCCACCATACCCACCTTTCCCCTATTTCCCTACCTTCCATCATTACTTCCTTCTCTTCCCTCTTCCCTTCCCTCCATCTCTCCTCCTCTTCTTCTTCTTCCTCCATTTAATGGTTCTAAATCTGAATGGGGACTGGTGACAAGTGGAGTTCCACGAGGGTCTGTTTTGGGTCCATTACTATTTTTGATTTACATCAACGACTTGGATAGTGGGATTAGCAGTGATATCAGCAAGTTTGCTGATGATACTAAGGTGGGTAGGATTATTGGATCACAGTCTGACGTAAGCATATTGCAGGGAGACTTACATAAACTTAATAAGTGGGCAGACAGATGGCAGATGGAATTTAATATGGATAAGTGCAGCGTTATGAATGTTGGTAGAAAAAACCCCTGGTAATAGATACACCATAAGCAATGTATTGCTGAAAAGATCAGAAGGTGAAAAAGATCTTGGAGTGAGGGTGAGCCCAGACCTCCGACCTAGGAAACAATGTATTGAAGCTAGAAATAGAGCTAATAGAGTGTTGGGATTCATTACCAGAAGTGTTAAAAGTAGAAGTGCGGAAGTTATTCTAAAGCTTTATCTGGCTCTAGTCAGACCTCACCTAGACTATGCAGTCAGTTTTGGTCTCCATATTACAGGATGGATGTGGCCTTGTTAGAATCAGTGCAGAGAAGGATGACCAAAATTATTCAAGGGATGCGTAACTTTAGTTATGAGAAGAGATTGAAGTTATTAAAATTACACTCACTCGAGAGATGCAGAGTAATGGGTGATCTGATAGAAGTTTTTAAGTGGATAAAGGGATTTAATAAAGGAGAGGTAGGAAAAGTTCTTACGGATATTAACCAGGGTAGAACAAGAAGTAACGGATTCAAGCTGGAAAAGTGTAGATTTAAAAAAGAAATAGGGAAAAACTGGTTCACAAATAGGGTGGTGAATGATTGGAATGGACTCAGTAGACAGGTAGTTAGTGCGGAGTCATTAGGGAGCTTTATAAGGGGGCTGGATAGGTTCATGGATGGGGATGCAAGGTGGATGTAGGTAGTGTTAGGTGACAGGAACTACCACGTGTAGGTCTCACGGCCTCTTGTAGCTTCCTCATGTTCTTATGTTCTTATTTCTTTACCCCCTCTGTAGAAATGCTAATGACTGAAATACTTTGATATATTCCCTTTCAAGCCATCCTTCTTTGCTCTCTCCAACACACTAACTACATCCCTTAGTTATACCTAAACTCACTGTTCCCTTTCCAGAGTTTATAAGAAATGGTCAGAAATGTCTTAATACCTGGGTACTGGGTAGCTATAAGTCATTATTATACTCGGCACAACTCAAGTCAGTTTTACGAGCGGTGAATGTCCGACGAGATTTATTTGCAGACCTGTCGTAGAAATTTTTGCAGAGTGAAATATAGGAGGACATGCAAATTTTATATCAACCTACTGAATACACAAGTTTTTTTTGTATATGTGTATGGATATAACAAGCAGCCGAGAGAATGAGGCAAGTAGTGTAAGTAGGGACAGAGAGAGTGTAACAGAAACAGGAAGAGATTAAATGGACTAAGATTGGCATGGACTAGGTCGTCAGGTGGTCAATGCGGAGTCTATTGGGGTCTTTAAAAGGAGTCTGGATAAATTCATGGATGGGGAAGAGAGGTGGATATAGGTAGTGTTAGGTAACAGGAACTACCTCGTGTAGGTCTCACGGCCTCTTGTAGCTTCCTTACTTTCTTATTGTAAGAGTGAAATGAAGATAGAGAGAGGAAGGGGATGGAGAAAGGGATGAAAGTAGGAACAGAGAAAGGAAGAGTGAAGGAAAGAGTGAAGGAAAGAGAGAGGAAGGAAATAAATGTCACTAGAGAGAGATGATAACAGGAGTGGGAAGAGTGAAAGGAAGGAAGAAAAGCAGAGAGATGGAGAAAGAGACAGGTATTGCAGGACAGCTATTGCAAAGGTAAACAAACAGTAGTCACAACCTCAAGGCTACAATACAAGAGATGGAGAAAGAGACAGGTATTGCAACAGTATAGGTATCGCAGGACAGCTATTGCAAAGGTAAACAAACGGTAGTCACAACCTCAAGGCTACAATACAAGAGATGGAGAAAGAGACAGGTATTGCAACAGTATAGGTATTGCAGGACAGCTATTGCAAAGGTAAACAAACGGTAGTCACAACCTCAAGGCTACAATACAATCTTACAATACAAGAGATGGAGAAAGAGACAGGTATTGCAGGAGTATAGGTATCGCAGGACAGCTATTGCAAAGGTAAACAAACGGTAGTCACAACCTCAAGGCTACAATACAAGAGATGGAGAAAGAGACAGGTATTGCAACAGTATAGGTATCGCAGGACAGCTATTGCAAGGGTAAACAAACAGTAGTCACAACCTCAAGGCTACAATACAATCTTACAATACACCAAAAAAACAACTTGTATATACTTTCAAGGCACAAAATAGTTATATATGTGGCGTTGAAAAATGTTAATAAGTTACAATAATTTAGTGTGATATCTTGTTAATTACATACAGAGTGTATCTACTGTGTCTTTTTGTATATGTTAAAGAGTGTAGATAGATTGTTCATTATATTGTATGTTGGCTATACTTCAGAGTTTATGATAGATAGTTGTATTGATATCATTTGTAGTGTTAGGAGGAGAGCTTATGACAAATTATCCTGAATTTTATAATGTTATTTTTAATGAAGTGGTTTATAATGTATGCCTTTGATTTGTGTGACTGTGTGTGTGTATGTATGTGTGTGTGTGTGTGTGTGTGTGTGTGTGTGTGTGTGTGTGTGTGTGTGTGTGTGTGTGTGTGTGTGTGTGTGTGTGTGTGTGTAGCTTTATGTATGTAGCCTGACTGAAAGTTTGTATATATGTGTGTGTTTGGGGATGGTATGATAATGTATCTCTCTCTCTCTCTCTCTTCTCTTCTCATTCACAATTATTTCAAGAGTGATAAGAATGGATGTGATGCAAACTTGTGGTTGTAGTTTATCATTAATACTTTTGATACCGTGTAGCTACTGTTGTTAAGAGTAATATAATGTACAGAGACGCATAGATACCCTGACATTGACTTGTTGAATAAATTGAATATATATATATGGCACAGTATACTTTAGATTGTATTTCCCATGATGAGGTATTTATTTCACATAATTTTCCTTATTTGTACACTCCTCCTACAATTACTACTACTACTACTATTACCTCTTATTTGACCACTACTACTCCTACAATTACTACTACTACTACTACTATTACCTCTTATTTGACCACTACTCCTACAATTACTACTACTACTACTACTATTACCTCTTATTTGACCACTACTCCTACAATTACTACTACTACTACTATTACCTCTTATTTGACCACTACTACTCCTACAATTACTACTACTACTACTACTATTACCTCTTATTTGACCACTACTCCTACAATTACTACTACTACTACTACTATTACCTCTTATTTGACCACTACTCCTACAATTACTACTACTACTACTACTATTACCTCTTATTTGTACACTACTCCTACAATTACTACTACTACTACTACTATTACCTCTTATTTGACCACTACTCCTACAATTACTACTACTACTACTACTATTACCTCTTATTTGACCACTACTCCTACAATTACTACTACTACTACTACTATTATTACCTCTTATTTGACCACTACTCCTACAATTACTACTACTACTATTATTATTACCTCTTATTTGACCACTACTACTCCTACAATTACTACTACTACTACTACCTCTTATTTGACCACTACTCCTACAATTACTACTACTACTACTACTATTACCTCTTATTTGACCACTACTACTCCTACAATTACTACTACTACTACTACTATTACCTCTTATTTGACCACTACTCCTACAATTACTACTACTACTACTACTATTACCTCTTATTTGACCACTACTACTCCTACAATTACTACTACTACTACTACTATTACCTCTTATTTGTACACTACTCCTACAATTACTACTACTACTACTATTACCTCTTATTTGTACACTACTCCTACAATTACTACTACTACTACTACTATTACCTCTTATTTGTACACTACTCCTACAATTACTACTACTACTACTACTATTACCTCTTATTTGACCACTACTCCTCCTACAATTACTACTACTACTATTATTATTACCTCTTATTTGACCACTACTCCTCCTACAATTACTACTACTACTATTATTATTACCTCTTTTGACCACTACTCCTCCTACAATTACTACTACTACTACTACTATTACCTCTTATTTGACCACTACTCCTACAATTACTACTACTACTATTATTATTACCTCTTATTTGACCACTACTCCTCCTACAATTACTACTACTACTATTATTATTACCTCTTATTTGACCACTACTCCTCCTACAATTACTACTACTACTACTACTATTACCTCTTATTTGACCACTACTCCTACAATTACTACTACTACTACTATTACCTCTTATTTGACCACTACTCCTACAATTACTACTACTACTACTATTATTACCTCTTATTTGACCACTACTCCTCCTACAATTACTACTACTACTACTACTATTACCTCTTATTTGACCACTACTCCTCCTACAATTACTACTACTACTATTATTATTACCTCTTATTTGACCACTACTCCTACAATTACTACTACTACTACTACTATTACCTCTTATTTGACCACTACTCCTACAATTACTACTACTACTATTATTATTACCTCTTATTTGACCACTACTCCTACAATTACTACTACTACTACTACTATTACCTCTTATTTGACCACTACTCCTCCTACAATTACTACTACTACTACTACTATTACCTCTTATTTGACCACTACTCCTACAATTACTACTACTACTACTATTACCTCTTATTTGTACACTACTCCTACAATTACTACTACTACTACTATTATTACCTCTTATTTGACCACTACTCCTACAATTACTACTACTACTACTACTATTACCTCTTATTTGACCACTACTCCTACAATTACTACTACTACTATTATTATTACCTCTTATTTGACCACTACTCCTACAATTACTACTACTACTACTACTATTACCTCTTATTTGACCACTACTCCTACAATTACTACTACTACTACTACTATTACCTCTTATTTGACCACTACTCCTACAATTACTACTACTACTATTACCTCTTATTTGACCACTACTCCTACAATTACTACTACTACTACTATTATTACCTCTTATTTGACCACTACTCCTCCTACAATTACTACTACTACTACTACTATTACCTCTTATTTGACCACTACTCCTACAATTACTACTACTACTACTACTATTACCTCTTATTTGACCACTACTCCTACAATTACTACTACTACTACTACTATTACCTCTTATTTGACCACTACTCCTCCTACAATTACTACTACTACTATTATTATTACCTCTTATTTGACCACTACTCCTCCTACAATTACTACTACTACTATTATTATTACCTCTTATTTGACCACTACTCCTACAATTACTACTATTACCTCTTATTTGACCACTACTCCTACAATTACTACTACTACTATTATTATTACCTCTTATTTGACCACTACTCCTACAATTACTACTACTACTACTACTATTACCTCTTATTTGACCACTACTCCTACAATTACTACTACTACTACTACTATTACCTCTTATTTGACCACTACTACTCCTACAATTACTACTACTACTAATACTATTACCTCTTATTTGACCACTACTCCTACAATTACTACTACTACTACTATTACCTCTTATTTGACCACTACTACTCCTACAATTACTACTACTACTACTACTATTACCTCTTATTTGACCACTACTCCTACAATTACTACTACTACTACTACTATTACCTCTTATTTGACCACTACTCCTCCTACAATTACTACTACTACTATTATTATTACCTCTTATTTGACCACTACTCCTCCTACAATTACTACTACTACTATTATTATTACCTCTTATTTGACCACTACTCCTACAATTACTACTACTACTATTATTATTACCTCTTATTTGACCACTACTCCTCCTACAATTACTACTACTACTATTTTTATTACCTCTTATTTGACCACTACTCCTACAATTACTACTACTACTACTACTATTACCTCTTATTTGACCACTACTCCTCCTACAATTACTACTACTACTACTACTATTACCCCTTATTTGACCACTACTCCTACAATTACTACTACTACTACTATTACCTCTTATTTGACCACTACTCCTACAATTACTACTACTACTACTATTATTACCTCTTATTTGACCACTACTCCTCCTACAATTACTACTACTACTACTACTATTACCTCTTATTTGACCACTACTCCTCCTACAATTACTACTACTACTATTATTATTACCTCTTATTTGACCACTACTCCTACAATTACTACTACTACTACTACTATTACCTCTTATTTGACCACTACTCCTACAATTACTACTACTACTATTATTATTACCTCTTATTGACCACTACTCCTACAATTACTACTACTACTACTACTATTACCTCTTATTTGACCACTACTCCTCCTACAATTACTACTACTACTACTACTATTACCTCTTATTTGACCACTACTCCTACAATTACTACTACTACTACTATTACCTCTTATTTGTACACTACTCCTACAATTACTACTACTACTACTACTATTACCTCTTATTTGACCACTACTCCTACAATTACTACTACTACTACTACTATTACCTCTTATTTGACCACTACTCCTACAATTACTACTACTACTATTATTATTACCTCTTATTTGACCACTACTCCTACAATTACTACTACTACTACTACTATTACCTCTTATTTGACCACTACTCCTACAATTACTACTACTACTACTACTATTACCTCTTATTTGACCACTACTCCTACAATTACTACTACTACTATTACCTCTTATTTGACCACTACTCCTACAATTACTACTACTACTACTATTATTACCTCTTATTTGACCACTACTCCTCCTACAATTACTACTACTACTATTATTATTACCTCTTATTTGACCACTACTCCTCCTACAATTACTACTACTACTACTACTATTACCTCTTATTTGACCACTACTCCTCCTACAATTACTACTACTACTACTACTATTACCTCTTATTTGACCACTACTCCTCCTACAATTACTACTACTACTACTACTATTACCTCTTATTTGACCACTACTCCTCCTACAATTACTACTACTACTATTATTATTACCTCTTATTTGACCACTACTCCTCCTACAATTACTACTACTACTATTATTATTACCTCTTATTTGACCACTACTCCTACAATTACTACTATTACCTCTTATTTGACCACTACTCCTACAATTACTACTACTACTATTATTATTACCTCTTATTTGACCACTACTCCTACAATTACTACTACTACTACTATTACCTCTTATTTGACCACTACTCCTACAATTACTACTACTACTACTACTATTACCTCTTATTTGACCACTACTCCTACAATTACTACTACTACTACTATTATTACCTCTTATTTGACCACTACTCCTACAATTACTACTACTACTACTACTATTACCTCTTATTTGACCACTACTCCTACAATTACTACTACTACTATTATTATTACCTCTTATTTGACCACTACTCCTACAATTACTACTACTACTACTACTATTACCTCTTATTTGACCACTACTCCTACAATTACTACTACTACTACTATTATTACCTCTTATTTGACCACTACTCCTACAATTACTACTACTACTACTACTATTACCTCTTATTTGACCACTACTCCTACAATTACTACTACTACTACTATTACCTCTTATTTGACCACTACTCCTACAATTACTACTACTACTACTATTATTACCTCTTATTTGACCACTACTCCTACAATTACTACTACTACTATTATTATTACCTCTTATTTGACCACTACTCCTACAATTACTACTACTACTACTATTACCTCTTATTTGACCACTACTCCTACAATTACTACTACTACTACTATTATTACCTCTTATTTGACCACTACTCCTACAATTACTACTACTACTATTATTATTACCTCTTATTTGACCACTACTCCTACAATTACTACTACTACTACTACTATTACCTCTTATTTGACCACTACTCCTACAATTACTACTACTACTACTACTATTACCTCTTATTTGTACACTACTCCTACAATTACTACTACTACTACTACTATTACCTCTTATTTGTACACTACTCCTACAATTACTACTACTACTACTATTACCTCTTATTTGTACACTACTCCTACAATTACTACTACTACTACTACTATTACCTCTTATTTGACCACTACTCCTACAATTACTACTACTACTACTACTATTACCTCTTATTTGACCACTACTCCTACAATTACTACTACTACTACTACTATTACCTCTTATTTGACCACTACTCCTACAATTACTACTACTACTACTATTACCTCTTATTTGACCACTACTCCTACAATTACTACTACTACTACTATTATTACCTCTTATTTGACCACTACTCCTACAATTACTACTACTACTACTACTATTACCTCTTATTTGACCACTACTCCTACAATTACTACTACTACTACTATTACCTCTTATTTGACCACTACTCCTACAATTACTACTACTACTACTATTACCTCTTATTTGACCACTACTCCTCCTACAATTACTACTACTACTATTACCTCTTCCTCCTCCTCCTCTTCCCTATGGTGTCTGGTCAGGGTTGTCCCCTGCTACTGGTAACATGTAACCCAGTACAACCAGCCGCATAGTCGGATCGTCGGCGACTAAGCCGGCTACCTCACTGGTTCCAGCAGTGAGGAGGGTGTGCTGAACACCCAGATGGACTAAAAATAAGACCATCTTTAAGGGCAGATGAACTCACTATTGAGTCAATGGCCATCCAGCCCCAGCTATGGGTGAAATAGTGGGCAGCCTGGGGTTAATCCCTACAGGGGGTTCTGCGTCCCTGGCCACGGTGAGCAGTAAGGCCAGGCCCTGACATAGTTTGGTTGGGGACGGGCTTGCACCATCTCCCTGTAAAATTATGGGGGTTGCCGGAGCGGTGCAGAGGCGATGCCTGCCCGTCGAATCACTCTTGGGATAAACCTCCGGAGGGTTCTTCGTGTGGGCTCGTGGAACGTTCTGAGCCTCTCAGACGATCGTCGGCTGCCTCTCCTATCGGGCGAGCTCAGTAGGCTGAGGGTGGATACAGTGGGACTCTCTGAGACGAGGCGGCCTGACAGTGGCGAGACTAGCTGTGGGGGTTACACCTATTACTGGTCCGGCATGAGCAATGGTCACCGTGTCCGGGGAGTAGCTATAGGCGTCTCCAGCAAACTGCAGCCGTCAGTTGTTGAGGTTACTCCGGTTGATGAGCGTATAATGCGGGTGAGGATGACACAGACTCTGGGTTTCATGTCTCTTGTTGCAGTGTACGCTCCTACCGAGGTGCATGAAACTGAAGAAGAAGAGATGTTCTACGCCAAACTCGACTCTGTATTAGACCAGTGTCCTCCTCGGGACACTGGTCAAGGCGTGGTTTTGTCTCGAAGGAGACGCTGGAGAAAATTGAGGAGAGGCGCGCTGCCAGGCTGGCTGGGAACTGGGACCAGCACAGGGCTCTGTCACGCCGGACTAGAACCCTCCTGGGTAGAGACAAGAAGAGGTATGTCAGGAATCTCGCCGAGGATGGCGAGGGCCATTTGAACGCTAATGACCTCCGACCCGCCTACCGAGCCCTGAAGAAGCTCCGTTCCAAGTCTCCATCTCGGGCGAGTGCTATTCGAGCAGCAGATGGGCGCCTCGTGTCGGACACGGATGGGCAGATGGCTCGTTGGGCTGAGTACTTTGGGCAGTTGTTCACGGTGGACCCTCCAATTGAGCAGCTTCACACCACTGGGTTACAGGCAGTGGATGCCGATCCTCCCATTGACGAAACCGCATCCTTTCTTGACAAAGTCAGAGAGGCTCTGGCAAAATTGAGGGGTGGAAAGGCAGCTGGTGTCCCGAGGGCTTTGCCATGCACTCCTTATAGGCAGACCCCCCCGGGTGGGCATTGGAGGGCTCTGCGTGGTAAAACCAAAACGTGGCAACACCTTCTCTTTCAATATTTTCCATTATAAACTAAAAACCTTTCTTCACTTCTACAATAAACTCTAATTTCACATCTGTACTGGCAATGGTGTCTTATCATCATGCCTCTCCCTCAAGTTCTCCTTCCTCCACTCCCAGGTCTGCATTCTGGCCACAAGGCGCCATCAGAGGATCACTAAATAGCCACTTGAAGAGACTAATCCATGCCTTTGATAAATAGCGAATAATTTTACATAGTCTGAGGAGTTACGTGAGATAGATATACAGCACAGATAACTTTAGTAAGAGAGTGACGTTGAAGATTGATTGATTGATTTAATGCCTATAAAGGTGAATGTGCCACCCATCAGAGGTCATATGGCACTATGGCAAAGCATATAAAGGGGAGGGGTTAAAGAATAATAGTGAAACGATGAGGGAAGGGGAAAGAACGGAATGTTACAGCAGGATGGTTAGATCAGATGTAGGATGTGGATTTGTTGGAGGAAGGAGGTTAAATTTTCCAGGGAGAAGGAGGGGGATTCCGGGAGAATGTCCGCAAGACAGGGACGACAAATGAGGGAAGGAACTGGAACAGGCAGGAGTAAGATGGGGGCAGGATATTAGGACATGTTGGACAGTGAGAGGAACTTGACAGGGTGTGCAGAGGGTTGGGGAGGAGCGTGACATGAGATAGGAGTGTGTGAGGTTGGTATGGCCTATGCGTAAGGGTGCGAGAGCAGTCTCCCAACGTCTGTTAGAGTGGTAAGGATTTGACCATGGAGAGATAGAGGGTTTGATCCGGCGAAGTTTATTGGCAGAGAAAGTGGTCCAGGAGGATTGCCAGCGGTCGAATAGGAAAGATTTAAAGGAAGGGTAGTAGTCGGAGGCTGGCAAGTTTGAGAAACGGGGGCATTGGGACATAGTGGCCGAGCGCGCCAAAGAATCAACGCGTTCGTTGCCCGAGATACCCACGTGACTTGGTACCCAGCAGAAGCAAATTGTTTTGTGGCGTATGGATAGTCGGAATAACCAGTCTTGGATCTCCCGAACAAGAGGGTGAAGTGAGCGAAGAGATCGTATAAGAGAAAGGGAATTGCGGGAATCAGTGACATTGAAGAGATAGCCCGATGGTAGAAAATTTGGAAGATTCAAGACTGTGGGCACGAGAGCAAGTGATGTCGTTGCAAGTTCTTCTTCCTCCACTTCCAGGTCTGCGTTCTGGCCACAAGTCACCATCAGAGGAGGATCTGTCACCCTCAGTCACTGGTAATGTATTGCAATCCATTGTGTGGTAGTTTTATTAGTAATGGATCAAAATATACAGTGGTAAAAAGTAACTCCCTAGCCTCCAACGTAAACAAAACAACTCGTGCCAAGAAGGATACAAGTTTGGACAAATGAAAAATTAGGAGTTAAGGGATAGAATTTTTACTATGCAGGATTAACAGAATAAGTAATAATGTCATTAATGATTGGAATTTAGGGTTAAAAAGAAATGTTTTCATTATAAATAAAGAGTTCACACAAGACATAATTAACAAATTCATCATTAAACAATGTAGTCATTTTAAAATCAATATTAGAATTACGTTCAATATAAAAAACTTGGAATTTTAGAGTACTGGTCTTCTTAAAAATGGCTCCATGGTGGCAAAATCATGAAAAAACTAAAAAAACTAGCAGTGGTTTATAAAAATAACTGACAGATGACTGAAGGAAACGATCAAGTCTAAAAATAAGCAAATCAATGAGCACTGGTTGAAAAATAATCAGATTTTTTTAAGGAAACGGTTGTCTAAAAAAAAAAAAAAATTATGAGTAGGCCTACTGATTAAAAAAATATAATGAACAGATTTTTTAAGGAAACTGTAAAGTCTAAAAAAACAAACAAACTGATTTTTTTAAGGAAACTGTCTTTAAAAATGTATGAGTACCGGTTTCACAAAATAATGAACGATATAAGAAAATAAAGTGTCGTCTCAATACAAGTTATCATTTGACGGCTGCCACTGTGACAAATACTGCAGACCAACCATTCCTCACAGCCATACTTCAGACGCTACAACGGTGGTGAGACAATCATTACACTGGCAAGATGAGGATGAAGGGAACACAGTCTTCCGAGGGACAGTTCGGTAGCATTCCAGTTGGACATCGAATTCACTTGGGTGGACAAAACTATTTTTTTCTGGTAAGTTTTGATGTGTTTAGAATTAATCTGGTAACTGTTTCTGTTGCAAATCAGTTATTTTTCTCTTAGTTAGGTTAGGTAGAAGTTCCGATAGGTTCAATTAGTTTTTCAATCCGTTTTGTCGCAAATCACTAGAAAAGAAAGAAAAAAAAAGGATTTGCGACAGAAACGGTCAGCAGATTAATTCAAAACACAAAAACTCGCCAGAAAATAATTGTTTCGTCCACCAAAGTTAATTCTGTCAAACTGTAAATTTACCGTCACTTCACACCCGGACTCCAAACTCTGTCAAGTGTTCCAATAGTAATTACATACATTCCATTGTATTACATTCTATGGAAAGTCTCAACTAAATAACTTTTAATAATATAGTACTAGTGTGAATCAGAATATTTTTTCATTAAAAGTAGATAGTACTAAACAGACACCAAATAGGCTACATAATAATAACATAGGATCACCACGACCTCTGCCGACCTCACAACCTAAACAAAAATTTACACGAGAAAATTACAAATATAAAAATAGTCTTCGCACACGAGGAAAAGTTTACATTGTTGCGCTTCCGTCTGTCAAAAGAGGGAGTGAGTGAGGGCATGACCGACCACCCAGGGCCCAGCGGAGGTCATGGGGAGGTCAGGTGAGGTCGACAAAGGTCAGGTCATCACCCAAAAGTACAATACGTTGCTGGAACTGAATATTTTTCATCTCGGATGATTAGTATGATACCCTCATCACCTGTTCTTTCCTCCCTTCCCTTGACATGTACAAGCCTTGTGGAAAGAAGCAGTCTTAGAATAGGGTTACAACAGGTCCTTGCCAAACACTGCCACTCAACCCAACACTCCCCTCACTCCCCCACCACACAGCCACGCAGGACACTACACGACTGTTTGTTTATGTACCTAGTTATGTTTTACAGGGCCTGAGCTACACTCGTGGGGTCCCGTCTCCGTATCTACATTTATCCAATCTTTCAACTGGTGCACATTCTTTGCCGATATCACCTCATTTAGTCCATTCCAAACTTCTACATTTCTATGAGGGAAGCTGTACTTCTTTATATTGTTCAGGCATCTCCCTTTTCCTAGTTGTTTTGTATGTCCTCTTGTGTATCGACCTTCTCTTTGTTTCCGAGTCAGTAGTCTCTCATTGGTCTGTTTCTTCCATCTTTGTTATCAGCTTAAAAATTGTTATTAAGTCTCCTCTTTCTCTTCTCTGCTCAAGTGTTGCTAACTATTTCCTTCAGCCTTTCCTCATAAGAAAGTTATTCTAGCTCTGGTACCATCTTTGTTGCCATTCTCTGTATCCACTAACTTTTTCACATGCTTCTTTTTATATGGGGACCATGTGTGCGTGTGTGTGTGTGTGTGAAGTCTTCTCAGGGCACCTCGAAGGCTCCCTGTGCTGGGGGAGTGAGGGAAGCGAGGAGGCAGCGCGGCCAAACGCAGACTGTGTAGTAGTTCCTAGTAGTTGCTAGGGCGCTGCTAGCTAGTGGCCGGCGCCCTTAGAGGGGTCGCCGCCAACACTGCAGTAGAAGCGCTGTATCAATACTCTACAAAACTAGGACTATATTCAAGTAACGTATTATTATTGTTGTCGTTCGTGGAGGCCGAGACGCGGAGTAAACACTAGCGAGACTGTTGGTGGTGCGGTGACGTCCGTTAGTTTATTGTTGTTGTTAGTTTGTTCCGTTCAATCTTGGTCGTCCGCCAGATTCCAAGGCGAGTCAAGACCCTAATACACAGTTCCTTTAATAACCCCTTGAGGCCCAGAACGTAATTTCCATTGTAATATGACTACCAATAGAAGATTTTAATGAATATAAGCAATACAGTATAGCTATGACCTGTTTAGTATCCTTGTTCACTAACTCATTTGGTATATTAAGTAACCTTTTGTAGTTTTATGGCTAACAGACGATTTTATGTAACACGAAAGATCTGGGCGTGAAGAGGTTAATACGGACGAGCCATTTCCTCGGCACAAAAGTTGAACAGGGGAGAAAAGGAGGCGGACTATTGAGCTACGTCCCCCTTCCACGCACGGCACTGCCACCCAACGCACGGAATTAACGGACTGCCTGCCTGCCTGCCTGCCTGCTCATTATACATTATACATCCTTCTATTCATATATATAACAGTAACAGCCGATTATACAGAAAATGTGGCGTGGGGACTTACAGCGATGGTGGTGGTGGTAGTGGTGGTGGACTTTGAGGATGTAAATAGACGGTGTGAGAGTTGGACCGACCGGCGATGGCATGGCAGTACTGGCCTTGATGAGTCCACGGTGAAGGGAAGGTAGAGAGGAAAGGCAGGAAGGAAGGAAGGGAGGGAAATAGGGAAGCTAGAGGAAAGAAAGGAAGGACGGAAGGAAAATAAGGAAGCTAAAAGGAAGGAAAAAAGGAAAATAAGGAAGCTAGAGGAAAGAAGGAAAATAAGGAAGAATAAGAGAATAAGGAAACATTCTAATAACATTTTCCTCAAGGCAAGACTTTCTCCCAAAATTTAAAACTTTGAAAAAACTATACGTGATTGAAAACTGACTCGCCGCCACCACCACCACCACCACCACCACCCTGCCGCAACCTGACCCACCCCGACCCATACCTGAATTTGTCTTGTTATTGCTAGGATTAATTTGTCTACGATGGGTCAGGGCAGGTCAACTTCCCGGCAGCCTGGCCAAGCACTCTCCCGGCCTCGAGGCGATGCGTAAAAAATATATAATGTGTAGCGCATCTGTTTATTCGAGGCGTTGGATCCCTACACGAGCCCTCCAGTGTGTGTGTGTGTGTGTGTGTGTGTGTGTGTGTGTGTGTGTTCTGTGTGTGTGTGTGTGGCATTCATGATTACAGGCTCGAGATTTCAGAAAGAACAGTATAGTAGTACATATATAATCTGATCACATAATATAAACTTATCCCCGTAATTAATATATTCAATGTGGGGAAACAAGAACATAGGTTTTATAATTTAGAATGGCCTGATGTAAAAAAGACAACTTTGATCGTATGAAATAACATCTTTTTCACTGACGCAAATGACATAAAATAAATTACTTTGATCGTGTGAAATGACGTCAACAGGCCGGTGTGTGAACTGCGAATCAGTTAGAAGCAATAACGCCTTGAGATATATATGGAATTAACTTTAGAGGCAATTAATTCTTTAATATAATAACTTACAAGCAATTAATTCTGAAGATATACTTATTTCATTACCGTAACTTAAGATATATTTATTGAATTAACTCAAGTTTTTCTGAAGATATACTTATTTAACTAACACAAGTTCTTTTCCCCCCAGACAGAACCCCCAGAGGGCCCCCCAGAGGTCCCCCAGAGAGCCCCCCAGAGGTCTCCCCGCCCCGAGCCCACGCCTAAGTGAGCCCCAAAGAGAAAAATATAATGTCTCGTGAGTAATGTTTTCACCTAACGCCGCCGCCGCCGCCGCCGCCGCGCCGCGTCACCCCGGGTATTTATTTACAACTATGTACTCCTCTGTTTTTTGTCCTTTTTTGAATCCTTTTATGTTTTGGGAAAGAGATTTTGAGGGAGGGAAGGAGGCGTGGGGAGAACAGGGTGTGGGTCTGATTGATAAGCTGCTCCTAGGGGGATTATTTTCTTGTGTTCTCCCATGAATTAACTTTCTTCTTTCTTCTCTTCTCTATCTAGGCTTAGTAGAAAATGTGTCTAGAGTCTATTTTTTTTAATAAGGCAAAAAATCCTGCTCCCTTGCTGCTTACTGACTGATATTGGATGCCAGGAGAAGGGAATACTACGCTTCTTCTTAATGTCAGCTGTATTCTATCATAGTTAACCCTAGTATCAGGTAAACACAGGCATCATTTTAAGCATGAGACCTTAAGATAACATGGAATTTTTGCCTTGTTAAAAAAAATAGACTAGTTTTCTGATTGCTAAGCTGTTCCCAGGGTGATTATTTTGTGGTGATCTCCCATTAATGACCTTCTGTCTTCTTTATATTCTTGTTTTCTCCCATTAATGACCATCTGTCTTCTTCCTTTCTTCCTCTATCTAGGCTTTGTAGAAAATGTGTCTAGTTTTCTGATGAATAAGCTGCTCCTAAGGTAATTATTTTCTTGTGTTCTCCCGTCCATTAACTCACTCCTTCCTTTCTTCTCTTCCTTCTTCTAGGTTTGAATAGATTTTTCTTCCTCTCTTCTCTTCTTCCATCTGTGTCTTGGAGTTGTGGCCTCTCCTCTTCCCTTCCTCAGGTTCTGTCTCTTCTTCTTCTGCTACCACTCCTCCTCCTCCTCCTCCCCAAGTCCCAATCAGTACCTGGAATTAAGATGTATAAGCATAATAACAGTACTCATATTTCATCCTATTTTCCAGAACATTTAAAGGAGAGAGAAGAAAGTGTACTGTGTAAGATCTGTGGGTGTGGGTGTGGGGTGGGTGTGGGTGTGGGGGTGTGGGGGTGGGTGGGGGTGTGGGTGTGGGTGTGGGGGTGGGGTGTGGGTGGGTGTGGGTGTGGGTGTGGGGGGTGTGGGGGTGGGGGTGTGGGTGGGTGTGGGTGTGGGTGTGGGTGGGTGTGGGGGTGGGGGTGTGGGTGTGGGGTGGGGGTGGTGTGGGTGTGGGGTGGTGAAAGGCTGGGACTAAAATCATCACTGCTTCACCATACCACAACACCATCACTTCATCACTATTGGACTAGCCTTCTCCTCACCACATATTGCATCACTGCCTACATGGATGAGTTTACTGCATGCTTAGTAGTGGTGCCTCCTTCCCTCCCTACTTACACACGTACACCTGCATAGCATTACAACATGATCTAGACGTGTTTGGTGGCCTTCCTTCCCCTCATCAGGAGCATTAGTGATATCAAGACAATTGTTTATGGTGGGCAATGACGGTTTTAATTCGTAGGTTATTTTTTTCCTGCCTCGGCTACTTTCTGCCTTCGTATTGGTGGGTTTGTGTCTATAATTTAGTGATATAAACTGTTTGGATTGGATAATTTTTTAGTTCATCTTTCCCTTCTGAATCCCTTTCTGTTCTCGTCCCTGTCAGCTGAAGGCCCAGGGCAAGGAGGTACCCAATGTTGTTGCATAAATCGTAAATGTTCAAGGTGCCATTGCCTAAAATTGATCTCACTCAGTCCTTCCACAAGACTCAGATTAATGATTTTGCATGAATCGTAAATTTTCATGTGACCACTGTGGCCTCCGTGGTGTAGTGGCTGGCGTGCCCGGCTACCAATCTGCAGGCCCTGGTTCGAATCCGGGCCATGGCAGTCGGCGGCAGTCCAACCAGCTGTTCTAACCCCCCTTTCTGGGATGGTTGATAAATGGGTACCTGGGGAAACCTGGGGAAGGTAACTGTGGTAACCCGGGTGTCACACTAGCCCTGTGTCTCGGGGTAACGGGTCCTCACCCACCACAGGCTCAAGGGCTAATGCCACGGAGATGAGCACCGAGGCCACGCACAGCTTAGCGTAGGCCCCCATCTTTACCTTTGACTGATAAAAGTTTCACTCACTCCTTTTTAAAGATCCAGGTTTTCATTTTTCATTGACGTGTGGCTGATGTTGGAGTGTCGTCAACTTGTCTTTTCAAAGTGCTCAATATTTAAGTGAAGTTTGCCTCAAGAGAGTGGTAATAAGACTGCTGCTGCTCCTGCCACCCATCAAAACACTGTACTCATCACTGCACTGTACTTATCAAAACACTGTACTCATCACTACTGTACTCATCACTATTGTACCAGTCAACATCTTTCCGTTTAACGTCAGATTTTCCCGTGATGTCTTATGAGGCGAGACGCTGGAACCCACACAGCAGAACATTGACTACTTCTTTTCTTATTATTTTACTTCATGCGGAGTTATCACATTAATTTCTCACGAGTAATTTATGCCCCATCAATAACAATGTACGCTAGAGTAAATCAGGCATTGATGCACCAAACACTTGCCATCAACATTGAGTAGCACCTGAATGCATCACTATACTCGCCACATGTTATGGTGGCGAAAATGTGGCTCCTTCCCTCCCCCCTTCCGAACGCACGAGATTGTCTGAGGTGTAGGGTGTTGGGTGAGAATGCCTTGCTCCAAGTTCCACCCTAAACACCCAACACCCAACACCTCAGCCAATCCCGTGCATTCAGAAGGGGGGAGGGAAGGGGCCCCATTTTCGCCAAGTAAACGTGCGGCGAGTAGACAGGTCTGAAGGCAAGCTGGGACCACTGACAACCTGCTACTCACACCTGACTCACTTCTGGCAACTCGTGCAGGTGGCTTTGCTCCCTTACATTGCAGTGCTTGGCTGAGACAGTTGACATAGATACACGAACATAGCAAGTGTAATTATAAAGCTCATAGACAACACCCATAAAAAGCAGACAGTATAGCAGATTTAAATTTCTCCACATCCCCTTTGAAGTACTGTAGTCCCTTTGTGCAGTGATACAACACCAATGGGAGTAGTGTATTGCTGCACAAGGCGACTAGTTAGAAGGAGATAGCGACCACACTGAAATCAGATACATTGTCTGCTTTTTAAAGGTACCGTTTTGCAACTCTTTGATCGTGCCTCGCATGGACGTCAGTGCGCACGTAGGAGTCCAGTGTAAGAATAGGTGGCTACGGAGCAGAGTGGTAATTATTAACCTTAAACGGCAGACCAACTATTAATATTACTGTGGCAGACCATCGATTAGAATTAGTGGCAGACCATTTATTTTGTATTACAGAGGCAGACCATTTATTTACAGAGGCAGACCATCACTATTACTATTACTGTGGCAGACTATTAGCATTACTGTGGCAACCATCATCACTATAAGTATTACAGTAGCAGTGATTATGGAAGGCTGGGTGTGTGTGTGTGTGAGGTGGAACGCTCTGCTTCACACATTACCCGCCCAATGGTTCTGCCGGCCCGGCCTGGCTCGCACAGCCTCGCCACCAGTCCCCGAGGCATCACGGGCACCGCCAACAACACCGTGCACAGGTTGAGCGCTAACACACCCGAGCTGAATGCCTGGCAGCCCCCGAACCTGTCACACCACACCTCACACTGTCACTCATTACCCTTGTATTAAGCTTGATATCCTTATACAGTCACTCATTTCCCTGTAGCTTGATATCCACAAACAGTCTGGCAATGCCCCTGTATTAAGCTTGTATCCACACTGTTGTTACCCTTCTCTCTGTAGCTTATCTCTATTGCATTATACCTACCGTCAACAACACTATAGTCGCCACTGCACTAATGTCGCCAGGTGCCATATATTACAAATTTTAGTATCACTACAGACTTGTATGTGTCACTGAAGACAGGTACATAATATAAACTACTGTGCATACCTCTTCAGTGGCACATACAAGTCTGTAGTGATGCTAAAATTTGTAATATATGGCGCCTGGCGACATTAGTGCAGTGGCGACCAGTGTTATTGACGGTAAAGTCTTATCACTAACAACATAAACTATCATGGTTGTAGATAGAAAATTGATTGAATATTATAGTGGCTATTGTAACAAGCTGTGAATAAAAACTTCTAAAACATCAAATAACTTCAAATAAAACTACAAATATAACTTCAAATAAAAATTCAAAGCAAACGTTTATCTCCTGCTCACTAAGGCATCTAGTCCACCCACCTGTAGTAGTTAGGCTTGAAGGGTCCCGCCTTGTTGAGTCCCATGTACTTGGCCTGCTCGTCACTCAGCTCGGTGAGGTGAGCGTCGAAGGTGGGCAGGTGCAGACTGGCCACGTACTCGTCTGGGGGGCAGGGAGGGTGTGTGAGAGAGAGAGAGAGAGAGAGAGAGAGAGAGAGAGAGAGAGAGAGAGAGAGAGAGAGAGAGAGAGAGAGAGAGAGAGAGCAATGATAGTGATCATAGAAACAGGTGTATATGCAATCCATTAAGGTGCAGACTTAAATCTGCTGCTGCTGCAACAATAGTTTTGGTAGTGTTAGGGGGCTTGTCCAAGGCATGACGTGATGCATAAGTGCCACCAAAGCAAGGTACACGGTCAGGTGAATAGGTCACATCGCTAGAACTTGTAATACATTTTTTTAACAGACTATTAGTGTAGTATTCAATTTTTTTTACAAGGAAAAAATTTATTATTTGGGGGGCCATGGCCCCTTGGCCAACCCCCTGGGTGCCCCTGCAGAGGACAGTAGCCAGTGTAGGAGAAGGAGGATGTCAGTGTAGGTTTCACTCACCCATCTTCTTGGGCAGCAAGTAGACGTCAGACTTGTAGCGGCCGGGCGGGGCGTTGAACAGCTCAATGAGGGCCAGCGCCTGCAGAGGGAAGGGTAGTGTCAGTCACCCAAGGTCTTGTCCACGCGATAGTGTGTTTACATAATTTGTGCTTTAGCTAATCACACACACACACACACACACACACACACACACACACACACACACACACACACACACACACACACACACACACACACATACATTCACACACACATTAAATACTACACAAAGGTTGAATCTACTTTAATACAGTCTAGTTGTCTTCACAATAGTTATTTGGTTTGTTTTCCCAATAGAATGTAATTTTTTCCAATATAATTTTCAGTTTTTCCCAATAAAATTTTCTTTTCCCCCCATAAAGTAGAGAACAAACCAAATTATTTTAAACAATGCACATAATCTCTCTCTCTCTCTCTCTCTCTCACCTGTGTGCACGATGTGATGGAGACCACAAAGGAGGGGACGGAGGAGCAGGAGAGGTTGACCAGCCTTCCCTCGGCCAGCAGGATGATGCGCTTGCCGTCGGGCCACAACACATGGTCCACCTGGGAGCGGACCTTCTCCCACGTCAGGTCCGGGGTGCGCAGGGAATTCTAGGGGGAGGGGGGGGGTGAGTAAAGAGGAGGAGTGGTGTTAAGGGAGTTTTGCCAGGGGGGAGAGAGGGTCAGTAAAGTGGAGGAGGAGGAGTATTTGATAAGTGTGAAGGTGTTTAGAAGGGTTTGATAGAACGAAGGGGCTGGGAGAGGAGGGGTTTATGAAGGGGGAAGGTCAGTGAGGAGGAGTATTTGATCGAGGTGAGAAAAATAAGGTGATGGGAGAGGCTATGTTGAGGAGTATTTGATCAGGGAGTGCGTGTTTCAAGGGAGTGCTACAGGGGGGGTCAGTCAAGTAGAGGAGGAGTATTGGAGGAATACAGTAAAACCTCTCGTATTCAGACACTCATTATTCGGACCATTATTCAGACCTCAATTATTTTTTAAGGGTCGAAATTTCCTACCTATAAAAGTTCCATCCTTATATACATCTAGAATATTTTTTTTTTTTTTAGGGGTTGGTCGAAATTTTCTAGCTATATACCTAGAATAGATTTTTATTTTTTATTTTTTTTTAATTTTTTTTAGGGGTCGAAATTTCCTAGCTATATATATATACACACCTCGATATTTTTTTTTTTTTTTTTTTTTTTTTTTTCCATATCCCCCCATTATTCGGATCCTTGCATTACTCGGACCACTCCTTGGCCCAATTAGTCCGGATATGAGAGGTTTTACTGTACTATGAGGAGTGAAGTGTGAGGGTATTTCTGGGAGTCTGCAAGGAACCGGGAGTGAATGAGACGTGGGACGCTTAAGAGGAAATGCAGATAGCTAGGAAGAAGCTGTAAGGGGCCAAGCAAGGGGGAGGTAGTGGCTGAGGGGATAACTTTGAAAGACAAGGAAGAGTTTAAGATGGATAGCATAATGGAAGGAATCTAACCTGTAAGCATGTAGCAGTCTATGTAGGGACAGGAAGACAGTGAAGCATATTTCTAAGTCTGACCATTTACTTGAGGAAGGCAATAGTCAAACAGTAAGAGAAACAGTAGAGAAATTAAGTGATTCTGCATTTTTTCACCATTACCAATCATTTGTCTTATTTCTACGTCATCATTCTTGAGTTAACCACCCTATAGGATCCCTGAGAGTTAACCCCCCTATAGGATCCCTGAGTTAACCCCCCTATAGGATCCCTGAGTTAACCACCTTATAGGATCCCTGAGAGTTAACCCCCCTATAGGATCCCTGAGTTAACCACCCTATAGGATCCCTGAGTTAACCACCCTATAGGATCCCTGAGAGTTAACCACCCTATAGGATCCTTGAGAGTTAACCACCCTATAGGATCCTTGAGAGTTAACCACCCTATAGGATCCCTGAGAGTTAACCCCCCTATAGGATCCCTGAGAGTTAACCACCCTATAGGATCCCTGAGAGTTAACCACCCTATAGGATCCCTGAGAGTTAACCACCCTATAGGATCCCTGAGAGTTAACCACCCTATAGGATCCCTGAGAGTTAACCACCCTATAGGATCCCTGAGAGTTAACCCCCCTATAGGATCCCTGAGAGTTAACCACCCTATAGGATCCCTGAGAGTTAACCACCCTATAGGATCCCTGAGAGTTAACCACCCTATAGGATCCCTGAGAGTTAACCCCCTATAGGATCCCTGAGAGTTAACCACCCTATAGGATCCCTGAGAGTTAACCCCCCTATAGGATCCCTGAGAGTTAACCCCCCTATAGGATCCCTGAGAGTTAACCCCCCTATAGGATCCCTGAGAGTTAACCACCTTATAGGATCCCTGATCGTTAACCCCCCTATAGGATCCCTGAGAGTTAACCCCCCTATAGGATCCCTGAGAGTTAACCACCCTATAGGATCCCTGAGAGTTAACCCCCCTATAGGATCCCTGAGAGTTAACCCCCCTATAGGATCCCTGAGAGTTAACCACCCTATAGGATCCTTGAGAGTTAACCCCCCTATAGGATCCCTGAGAGTTAACCACCCTATAGGATCCCTGAGAGTTAACCCACCCTATAGGATCCCTGAGAGTTAACCCCCCTATAGGATCCCTGAGAGTTAACCACCCTATAGGATCCCTGAGAGTTAACCACCCTATAGGATCCCTGAGAGTTAACCCCCTATAGGATCCCTGAGAGTTAACCACCCTATAGGATCCCTGAGAGTTAACCACCCTATAGGATCCCTGAGAGTTAACCACCCTATAGGATCCCTGAGAGTTAACCCCCCTATAGGATCCCTGAGTTAACCACCCTATAGGATCCCTGAGAGTTAACCACCCTATAGGATCCCTGAGAGTTAACCCCCCTATAGGATCCCTGAGAGTTAACCCCCTATAGGATCCCTGAGAGTTGCCACCCTATAGGATCCCTGAGAGTTAACCCCCTATAGGATCCCTGAGAGTTAACCACCCTATAGGATCCCTGAGAGTTAACCCCCCTATAGGATCCCTGAGAGTTAACCACCCTATAGGATCCCTGAGAGTTGCCACCCTATAGGATCCCTGAGAGTTAACCACCCTATAGGATCCCTGAGAGTTAACCACCCTATAGGATCCCTGAGAGTTGCCACCCTATAGGATCCCTGAGAGTTAACCACCCTATAGGATCCCTGAGAGTTAACCACCCTATAGGATCCCTGAGAGTTAACCCCCCTATAGGATCCCTGAGAGTTAACCCCCCTATAGGATCCCTGAGAGTTGCCACCCTATAGGATCCCTGAGAGTTGCCACCCTATAGGATCCCTGAGAGTTAACCCCCCTATAGGATCCCTGAGAGTTGCCACCCTATAGGATCCCTGAGAGTTGCCACCCTATAGGATCCCTGAGAGTTGCCACCTTAGTCCTGCCTGCCATCATACCATTATAAATGAATTACATTATAGTTTTTTTAACGAGGTGAAAAATCCTGCCCCCTTGCTGCTTACTGCCTGATATTTGATGCCAGGAGAAGGGAATACTACGCTTCTTCTAAATTTCAGTTGTATTTTATCATAGTTAACGCTAGTATCAGGTAAACACAGGCATCGTTTTAAGCATGAGACCTTAAGATAGAATGGATATATGCCAGGAGAAGGGAATACTACGCTTCTTCTAAATTTCAGTTGTATTTTATCATAGTTAACCCTATTATCAGGTAAACACAGGCATCATTTTAAGTAGGAGACCTTAAGAAAGAATGGAATTTTCGCCTCGTTAAAAAAAATAGACCAAGTACCAATAACCACCACGAACACATCCCTAAAATATGCAAACTTTTAAAACCTGGGAAATGAGATCAATAGATTAACCACCAATTCATCACCACCAATTCATCACCATCAATTCATCACCATCAATTCATCACCATCAATTCAACACCACAAACATATCCTTGCAGGTAGTAATACTTTGAAACCTGGTAAAGGAGAGAAATAGATTAACCTTTTTTAACCCCCAATTCACCACCACAGTCCACCACCCTCCCCGGTGTTGCAGCAAGGCAGTGTGGCTGTACACCTCAACACCAACACCCTCGCTAGCTGCAACACCCGCCCTCCTTACAACACCTGTACACCACCACCACAGACACGCACAGGAACAGACCGATTAACATGACGTATGACTTGATAAACCATCGTCAACAACACTATAGTCGCCACTGCACTAATGTCGCCAGGTGCCATATATTACAAATGTTAGCATCACTACAGATTAGTATGTGCCACTGAAGACAGGTACATAATATAAACTACTGTGCATGCCTCTTCAGTGGCACATAACATTCTGTAGTGATGCTAAAATTCATAACATGGCAGCTGGTGACATTAGTGCAATGGCGACTAGTGTTGTTGACGGTAATTGATCTCTGCCTGTTGCTGAAGACAATCTGGTAGAAGGGATGACGAGGCAGATGAGAGAGGCAAGGCATGTAAAGAACTAATAGGGATAGATAAATGGAAGAGAACTTGTCATTTAATTTAACAGAGAGGGAAGTTTATGTAGTGTTTGAAGAGATAACCTGAAGTTGTAATGCTGCCAGTCAAGTCTTGTGTTCCTGTAACGGGTCCTGTAACGGGTCCTGTAACCTTTGTCTCTTGGTCTTTACACAGTCACTTAACATATCTTATATCATTGTAACCTTTTGTAGTCAGTCTGTTGTTGTTTTGTCCTGAAATGATAACTTGAGTCCTGTAATTCCAACATGCACATAGTGTTTCCTATACACACACACACACATCACCCCACAATCTTATTACCCAATCAACACCCCCACACACCACCATACCACACCACACCACCCATAACATATACCACATCACCATACCACACCAAGAACCACCTTATACCACCCTCCAAATGCCTTATGATGCAGGGAGGTAAGTTTGAGTGAGTGGGTGTGTGAGTGTCACTGTTTAGCCCTTGGAGTGTGAGTCAGTGTGAGTCAAGGGTTAGGTAGTGTTAGGCAACGGGTCAGGCCAAGTGTGTGGTAATACTTTAGTGATCTTCTTCTTCTGGTGTTCTAGTTCTGGGGTGTGGAGAGAGGCCTGTGGTGTGGGTGGAGAAGACATGATTAATCGCCGACAAGACAGCAATGATGGACCAAACCTTGCTCTTATGTGTCTAATGTGTGATCTCAACCTATGCAGGATTTAAAGCCATGTCTAGACAAGCGGGCCTGATTGGCGGGCATGGCAAACTACGGGCAAACTATCAAATGCCCGATCCCCCGTTAAGTGAAATCCCCGTGGCGTGCCCAGTGGCTTGAGGAGCTACCATGCTGCCAGACACAATTTAACATTGGGGATCCATAGAAGGCTTGCCTCCCTCTTATCACACGTTGTAACACACTTCACATCAAGAACTTTATACACGGCAATAATTATGTTTATCGTACCGCACTCCACAACCTACTGGCATCGTCGGGCACGCCTGCTGGTCTGGACGCCTTGAGAGTATTTGTTTCAAAGGACCCATTCACTTATACAGTTTTTGTCTGTTTTCTCATGAACGCTTGCATGTAATGATAAGATAAGATAAGATTTTCATCCTATCTAGACACTTTGCAAGTACCAACTACAAGGTTATTGACTATACAAAGCGCCGCAACGTCAGCATGAACTAGACAGACTCGAACCGCTGACCGAATGCTTGCATGTAATGAAGTCCATGGAGTAGATATATTATATAGTCCATAATTGTATGTAAAACTGAAAAAATGAAATAATATTGTCCATCTATCGTATGTAACGCTGTGAAAATTGAAATGGAAAGAAATGCAAGAATTTTACACCCTCAGTTATGCGTGTCAGTGTCAAGGCCTGAACTGTGAGACAGAGAGGGTGCCACTAACTTACAGGCCATAAACTGAAGTGACACAACAGTTAATTAGTGAGTACAGTTCATAATGCCTCAGTGACTGTTCTTGGCTCAATAAATAAAATAGATTGGTGACAACTCTGTCTTCGGTTCAGTCCTTGGGAATTACTGATTTGTCTTTGCTGGATGATAAGCTTTGTCTAGAGGGAAGATAAGAGCACATAGCAGCTTACATGGGAAAAGCACTACTACTACTACTACTACTATTGTTGCTGCCACTATTACCATGTATACTACTGCTACAATACTACTACTACTACTACTACTACTATTGTTGCTGCCACTATTACCATGTATACTACTGCTACAATACTACTACTACTACTACTACTACTATTGTTGCTGCCACTATTACCATGTATACTACTGCTACAATACTACTACTACTACTACTACTACTATTGTTGCTGCCACTATTACCATGTATACTACTGCTACAATACTACTACTACTACTACTACTACTATTGTTGCTGCCACTATTACCATGTATACTACTGCTACAATACTACTACTACTACTGTTGTTGCTGCCACTATTACCATGTATACTACTGCTACAATACTACTACTACTACTACTGTTGTTGCTGCCACTATTACCATGTATACTACTGCTACAATACTACTACTACTACTACTACTATTGTTGCTGCCACTATTACCATGTATACTACTGCTACAATACTACTACTACTACTACTACTATTGTTGCTGCCACTATTACCATGTATACTACTGCTACAATGCTACTACTACTATTGTTGCTGCCACTATTGCCATGTATACTACTGCTACAATACTACTACTACTACTGTTGTTGCTGCCACTATTACCATGTATACTACTGCTACAATACTACTACTACTACTTCTGTTAACTACTTTCACCATCTACTACTACTGCAATAGTGATACAACTTAGCCACTCCACACACTCCCAACTCTTCCTTGGGTCTCGTAATCCACCTTTCATATCAAATCTCTCTCTCATTCACTTTCTGTTGACCTCCTCTCCTCCCTCCCTCTTCCATTCATTCCCATTTTTCTCTCATTTTCCTTCTTATTCCTCTTTCCTACAGACCACTACAGGTTGAAGTTCCCAAACTCGGCATCCCAAGACTCGGCAACACCCAAAACTCGGCTATGGTTCCGGATTTTCCAAAACACGGCAGAACACCCAAAACCTGGCGCGTAGTTGCCGGGTCGGCCGCTGGGTGCCACCACACTAGGCCGCTTGGTTTCTCCCGCCGATTTGTTTGTTGTTATTGTTCAGTGGTGTTGTGACTGTAGAGTTGTGTACACTGTTATTTTGTGTACTTCTACAGGTCTGTTATTGGTATTATGGCTCCCAAACCATTTTTTCCCCCTTAATATATCTACGTTCTAAAAGCCGGAAAATTCCATTACTCGGCTCGGCGCTGGTCCCGAGGTTGCCGAGTTTGGGAACTTCAACCTGTACTACTTCCTACTATCCTCCCTACATACCCCTACTGCAGGGAAGTTCCGTTATACGAGCATTCGGTAAACGAGAAATCAATGATACGAGCTGAGTAAATTAGGGTCTATTTTCAATATACGAGATCGAAAATCCAATGCTACGACCTTCAAACATTGTGTTTGTTGTGTTTGGTATAGTTTTGTAGAGGTCCCAAGGTTGGAGCCGCACACCTGTCTATTACCCTTCAGGTCACGCCTTGCTTGGGGTTGACCTGACTGGGGTCAACCAAAATGTCCCTTTGTCCAGCCCGGGAGTCTTGTATTCAGTCAGTTACCTACCAACGACACAGTGAGAGGAACACCGGGAGAGGAGGAGTGGTGGTCCTCTCACTGTAGTGGTTGGTAGGTAACTGACTGAATACAAGACTCCCGGGCTGGACAAAGGGGCATTTTGGTTGACCCCAGTCAGGTCATCCCAAGCAAGGCGTGACCTGAAGGGTAATTAGCCAGGTATGCAGCCTGACCTTTAGGGGTAATTAGCCAGGTGTGGGGCCCCAACCTTGGGACCACTACAGTTTATTTTAGCTTGAAAAACATGTCTTTGATGGGGTCCTGGAACCAAACCTATATTTTACCATTAGTTATGTATTTCGCTATACGAGATTTCGCTTCACGAGTATGCCGGGTGGAACCTAACTGCTCGTATCTTCGGGACTTCCCTGTACTTTCTACTATCCTCCCCCCCTTCCCTACACACACCCACACACACCCACACACACCCACACACACCCCCCCACACCCACCACGTCAATCTCGGTGTTGGAGTGTCCCATGTTGCACACGATGGCCCCGTTCTTCATCTTGTCCATGTGGTCCCGGGTCACCACGTTCTTGTTGCCCGTAGCCGTCACCAAGATGTCCACCTGGCGGATCACCTCGGACAGCTTCACCATGCGGAACCCATCCATGCTGAGGGGGGAGAAGGAGGTGGATGAGTGGGTGGATGGAGGGTTAGGGTGGATGTGTGTGGAGTGTGAGAGGGGAGGGGGGGTTAGGTGGATGTGTGGGTGTGGGTGGATGGTTATGAGAACGGGGAGAGTGGGTTAGGGTGGATGTGTGTGTGGATGGTTGGGGTGGTTGTGTGGGTGGATGGTTGGGGTGGTTGTGTGTGTGGATGGTTGGGGTGGTTGTGTGGGTGGATGAAGGAAAGGGATGCTAAAAGGGTGAGTGGAGAGTTGGGTGTGTGTGTGGATGGATGGATGTGTTTGTGTGTGGATGGAGGGTTGGGTGTGTGGATGGTGTGGGTGGATGTCTGTCTGTGTATGTGGATGGTTGGGGAGAGTGCAGGGTTAGGGTGGATTTTTTTTTTTTTTTTTTTTTTTTTTTTTTTTTTTTATATATATACTATAAAGCTCTAGTTATGTATCCTTTGGTTATTGATTTATTTAGAGTAAATCATACATTGCTTTTTATATGTAATGGCTATTTGTAGTCAATAAACTATCTATCTATCTATCTATGTGTGCTGTGTGTGTGTGTGTGTGTGTGTGTGTGTGTGTGTGGGATGGATGGGGTAAAAAACTTGTAATTGTGTGTTGTATTGCTTAATGTTTTGCTACTCTCTCTCTCTCTCTCCTCTCTCTCTCTCTCTCTCTCTCTCTCTCTCTCTCTCTCTCTCTCTCTCTCTCTCTCTCTCTCTCTCTCTCTCACACAAACACAAACAGTCTGCCTATATTTCACAAAACTTCTAAAGATACATTCCCAACTTTGAGAAGCAGAGAAGTTACGATCTTTTGAGAAATAAGAGAACAATAAATGACACCCACACCCACACCCACACCCACACCCCCACACACACCCACACCCACACACACAGACCCAGTGAGACCCACACACATACACCCACAGACCCAGTGAGACCCACACAGACCCAGTGAGACCCACACACACCCACAGACCCAGTGAGACCCACACACACCCACAGACCCAGTGAGACACACACACACACACAGATCCAGTGAGACCCACACACACACCCACACACACATACCCACAGACACACACACCACACACACACACCCACCCACACACACCGACACCCACACAAACCCACCCACACAGACCCAGTGAGACACACACACACACATACACACACCCACACCCACACACACCCAGACACCCACACCCACACCCACACCCACAACTAGGTCAACACAGACAGACAGACAGTCAGACACAAAACCTTCTTCCATTTCTGTCTCATTTTCATAGTCATTCCACTTTCTTGTTTCCCACCTTCCCTTCCCTTACCTCCACACACACACACATACACACACACACACACACACACACACACACACAGCACACACACACACACACTCACCATGCCTGCAGCGCACACACAGGGTCGATCTCGGTGACATAGACGGTGCAGCCGAGCCCCTTGAGCGCCTGACAGCAGCCTTTGCCCACCTCGCCATAGCCACACACCACCACCTGCTTGCCGCCGAACATCACGTCCGTGGCGCGCTTCAAACTGTAGGGAGAGAATAAAGGGTTAGATACTGTAGGAAGGGAGAAAAAAGATAATTTTCGGATCTATATATACTAGGAATAAATTAAGTGTGTGCGTGTGTGTGCGTGTGTGTATTCACCTAGTTGTATTTTCCAGGGCCTGAGCTACACTGGCATGGCCCCGTCTCCATAGCTACATTTTATCATTCCTCCTTAGTGCTTAGTGTTGGGGGAAGCCACCACCCCGGGAGGCGGGTCACAAACCCCCGGTACCCATTCACTGCTGGGTGGACAGGGGCTCGGGTTTTAAGGAGACCGCCCGTCTGTCTGTCTTCGCTCCGCCCGGGGATTGAACCCGGGACTTCTCGAGTGTGAACACAGCGAGCTAGCCGCTACAGTACGGAGTACCCGTAATATAACACACACACACACGCCAGTGTGTGAGAGAGAGAGAGAGAGAGATTTAAAAAATCTAAAAAATAAAGTAACATTTTGAACAAAAATAGAAGAAAAACTACTGTGACCCTGGCTGGCCAACAAAGAGGGAAAAAAAAAGTTGGAAGGACAAAGAAAGGAGATTAAGGCAAGAATAAATATGAGGAGAAAGACAATGGCTAAAGAGGAGAGAGGAGGAGGAGGAGGAAACATGGAAGGGACAACAAGAGGAAAGAAAGAGGAGGAGGAGGAGGAGGAGGGAATCTGGAGGAGAAAGGGGAAGAAAAAAGTAGGGCAAAAAAGTGAAATATTGGGTCGTCTGAAAGGAAATAAAACCCAACTATTGACTACTAGGCCTACGGGGGAAAAGTTGATCTATTAAACTTGTCACTTGGGGAAAAAACAGTATTGGTAGGGAAGGCAAGGCTGTGGGAAAGCTGCTCTGTTTAAAAAGGGGGAAAAAGTATTGACTGGAAAGGGGAGACAACGTCAGATGATGCATAAATAATAATGATGATGATGATGCTGATGACGATGATGATAATTCTTCAAGCTTTTTCTCTTTTCTTTTCTCTCGTTTTCCTCTCTCTCTCTCTCTCTCTCTCTTCATCCTTCCTCCCCGGGTAAACCTTCATTGATTCCTCTGATCAAGAGATTTCGAATGTTTGCATATCAAACCTCTCTCTCTCTCTCTCTCTCTCTCTCTCTCTCTCTCTCTCTCTCTCTCTCTCTCTCTCTCTTTTCTTCTTTCATTACTGGCAAATCTTTAATTTTTTCCACATTCTAAACATTTTCCTACTGTTTCATACCTTCCTTCCTTCCTTCCTTCCTTCCTTTCCTTCCTTTCCTTCCTTCCCTCCCTTTCTCTTTCCTTCCCTTCCTTCCTCCCTCCAAAATATCCTCCTCCTCTCCCTTTCTCTTCCCATTTCAACCATTTCTTCGCTCTCATTTTCCTTATTATTCAGTTGTCTTGCTTGCTTTCTCTTCCTTTCTCTCCATTTCCTTCCCTTCCTTTTTACTTCCTTCCTTCCTTCCTTCCTCCTTCTCTCCCTTTCTCTTCCCATTTCCACCATTTCTTCCATTTTCTCTCATGTTCCTCCTTATTTCCCTTTCCCGTCTCTCTCCTCCTTCCTTCCTTCCTTCCTTCCTTCCTTCCTTCCTTCCTTCCTCCCTTCCTTCCTCTGTCAATTATCCATCCATAAGACTTTCACGGACACAAGACAAGCTGTCAAATATCATTGTGTCCTTTTTACGCCCTATTACTTCCTTCCCTCCCTATTTCCTTCTTCCTTCCCTATTCTATCCTATTCTATCCTTCCTTCTCTTCACTGCCTACTCCATCCTTCCCTTCCATCCCTCTTCTATCCCAATTCACCCTTCCCTCCCTCCCACTCCTATCCTATTTCATTCTTCCATCCCACTTCTATCCTATTTCACCTTTCCTTCTATCCTATTTCACCTTTCCTTCTACTCTATTTCATCCTTCCTTCCTTCACCCAATACCATTCTTCCTTCCTTCCTTCACTAACAATCCTCCCTTCCTTCTAACTCCCTATTCCATCCTTTCTTCCTCCCTCCCTATTCCTTCCTTCTCTTCCCTCCCTATTCCTTCCTTCCTTCACTCCCACTCCCTAATTCCCTCCTTCCTTCCCTCCCTCCCTTTCTCTCATCCTATAATCCCTCCTTCCCATCCTCCTTCGTTCTTTCTATTTCTTCCTTAATCCAGAATTCCTTTTTATCATCACTTTTTTTTTTTCTCTCTCTCTCTCTCTCTCTCTCTCTCTCTCTCTCTCTCTCTCTCTCTCTCTCTCTCTCTCTCTCTCTCTCTTTGTTCTTCTCTTCTTTCCTTCCTTTCTTTTCTTTCCTCTCTCTACTCCTTCCTTCCTTCATTCCTTCTCTCCCTCTTCTCCCTTCCTTCTCTTATTCTAATTCAACCATTCTCTCCCTTCCTTCCTTCCTTCCTTCCTTAGTTCCATGCCCTCCCCTTCTCCCTCTCTCCCTTCCAGTGGCGTGGCTTGGTATCTGTTAATGGGGGGGGGGGGGGGTACTAGGCAAGGGGGGCACAGGGCCACTTTGATGCCCCATAGAAGGGTCTTGGGGCACAGCGTCAGTCACAGGCCCAAGCAGATTACGGCAGCCATGGTTAGTGGGGGCAGTGATTTCCCACCAGACTTTCCTCGCTTTCTCGCCCAATATTCCTTCTCACACTCACACTCACACACACACGCCCAATATTCCCTCTCACACTCACCCACACACGCCCATCGCACCCCACCCACACACACACACACACACGCCCAATATTCCCTCTCACACCCACCCACACACGCCCATCGCACCCCCACCCACCCACACACACACACACACACGCCCAATATTCCCTCTCACACCCACCCACACACGCCCATCACACCCCCACTCACACACGCCCACACCTCACCTCCCAGCTGCCTGCACACACACCCTCCCTGATCGATAGCGCGCCCTCGACTGTCGCTCGTAACGAAATACTCCAGCAGGTCAACTCGGTCAATTCTGCTTCGAAACACTAAACCTTTCCCTTATTTCCTTCCCACGCCCTTACTCACTAACCTTTGACCAATATATCTTGACCTGTAACCTTATCTAAGTCTTAAATGTCAGTCAATATGAGTTAGTAATAGTGTGGGTATAGTTTTATAGTATTTTTTTCAAGCTAATAGTGATAGGGTTCGTTAGGGCTTCGAACTCGTGAACAGCGTCGCAGAGGATTGTGGGTAGGATATCATTTTTTTTTTTTTTTTTTTTTGCTCGGTAGTTTGTGGGTTGTTAAAGGACTGATTGCCTTGTTGTCCCGTCCCTGCTTTCTCCGCCTCTTGCAACTCTTCCCTTATTCCTTCCTTCTCCTTCCTTCCTTCCTTCCTTTCCTTCCTCCATATCTTTAATCATTCATTCTCTCTCTCTCTCTCTCTCTCTCTCTCTCTCTCTCTCTCTCTCTCTCTCTCTCTCTCTCTCTCTCTCTCACTTCCACACTTCACTAATCCCCTTCCTTCCTCCTCCTTCCTTCCTTCCTTCCTTCCTTCTTTCCTTCCTTCCTTCTTCCTACCTTCCTTCCTTCTTCCCTCCCTACCTTTCCCCTCTCCCTTCCCTCATTCCCTCTCTCCCTTAAGCACCCTTCCTCCCTCCCTCTCCTTTGACCACCCTTACTCCCTTCCTCTTCCATGACCTACCCTTTCCCTTCCCTTCTCCACTAATTCCCTCCATCCCTCCCTTCCTCCCTCTCCCTTCTCCTCCCACCTTCCCTCTCCCTTTACCACCCTTCCTTCCTCCCTCTCCTTTCTCCACTAATTTCCTTCCCTTCCCTTCCCTCTTCCTCCCTTGGCTCACCTGTCAATGATGAACTTCCGACACGAGTACAGGTCATTAGTTCCATTACCTGTCCCATCCCCTCCATCCCTCTACCCTCCTTATCCCTTCCCTTCCCTTCCCCTTCCCCACCCCTTCCCCCTCTCTCCTCTCTCTTCCATTCCTCCTCCTTCTCTCTCCACTACTTCCCTCACTTCCTTCCTTCTTTCCTTCCTTTCCTCTCACCCTCTCCCTTCTCCATCCCTTCCTTTCCTCTCTCCCCTCTCCCTTTACCACTCTCCCTTCCTTCATCTCTCCATTAATCCCTTCCCTTCCCTTCCCTTCCCTTCCTCACTAACCCTTCTCCACTAATTTCCTACCCTCCCTTCCTTCCTCCCTCTTCCATTAACCACCCTTCCCCTCTCCCTTCCCCCCTCTCCCTTCCCCCCCCTTGCCTCACCTGTCAATGATGGATTCCCGACACGAGTACAGGTTGTCGAACATGGTCTTGGTCACAGAGTCATTCACGTTCATGGCGGGCACCGTGAGCTTCCCCGCCTTGCTCAGCTGGTACAGACGATGCACGCCCGTCACGCTCTCCTCGCAGATGCCTGGACGGAGGGGGGAGATATTAGTTGGGGTGTTGGGAAGGGGGGGTGTTGGGGGTGTTTGGGGAAAGCGGAGAGTGAATGGGAAATTTTAGGATGGTGTAGGTGAAACGGGGAGTGATTTGGGGGAGATGGGGGATGAGTTGGGGGTGTTGGGGAGGGAGTTGGGGTGTTGGGGAGGGAGTTGGGGTGTGTTAGGGTGGGGGTGGGAGTGGTTGGGGAGTGGTGGGGGTTGGGAGTGGGGAGGGAGTTGGGGTGTTGGGGAGTGGGGTTGGGGGAGTTGGGGTGTTGGGGGTGGTTGTGGGGAGTGAGGGTTGGGGGTGGGTGGGGGTGGGGGTTGGGGGGGTTGGGGTGTGGGGAGGGAGTTGGGGTGTTGGGGTGTTGGGGAGTGAGTTGGGGTGGTGGGGAGGGAGTTGGGGTGGTGGGTGATTGGGGGTGGGGAGTTGGGGTGTTGGGGGTGTTGGGTGGGGGGGGAGTTGGGGTGTTGGGGAGGGAGTTGGGGGGTGTTGGGAGGGAGTTGGGGGGTGGTGGGGAGGGAGTTGGGGTGGTGGGGGAGGGAGTTGGGGTGGTGTTGAGGGAGTTGGGGTGTTGGGGAGTGAGTTGGGGTGTTGGGGAGTGAGTTGGGGTGGTGGGAGAGTTGGTGGTGGGGGGTGGGGGAGTGAGTTGGGGGTGGTTGGGGTTGGGGAGAGTTGGGGTGGTGGGGAAGGTGTGGGGGAGTTAGTAGAAAATTTGGGGAGTGAGTGGGAAAGTGTGGGGGTGTTGGGGAAGCCGTGGGGGTGAGTGGGGGTGTTGGGGGAAGGTTAGAGAGAGATAAGGATAGGGATGTGTTAGCAAGGGGGGAGGGGGATTGTGGAGGAAGGATGAGGGGTAGAGAGTGGGGATAGGGGATGTGTTAGATGATGGGAAGGGATAGGGAGGTGTAGAAGTATGGGATAGGGTAGGGATTGGGTGTTAGATAGATAAGGATAGGGATGTGAGAACAGGGGTAGAATAAAGAGACGAGAGAAAAAGAGAAGGAAGAGGAAGGAAAGGAAAGTGATAGGATGGGAGGATGTGAGAGAGAGATAAGGATAGAGAGATAAGGATAGGGATGTGTTGGCAAGGGGAAGAAGAAAGACGGAAAGAGATAGAGAATTGAGAGAAGGAAGGAAGACACCATCCTTCCATAGAGAAAGGAAACAAAAGGAAGTGATAGCAGGGGTCCAGGGGGAGAAGAAAGAGAGAGAGAGAGAGAGAGAGAGAGAGAGAGAGAGAGAGAGAGAGAGAGAGAGAGAGAGAGAGAGAGAGAGAGAGAGAGAGAAGAGAGAGAGAGAGAGAGAGAGAGAGAGAGAGAGAGAGGTAAGAGGAAAGGTTTATGAGGAGAACGAGGCAGAGAAGCAATAGTGATGCAGCATGAATAGGAGAGAGAGAGAGAGAGAGAGAGAGAGAGAGAGAGAGAGAGAGAGAGAGAGAGAGAGAGAGAGAGAGAGAGAGAGAGAGAGAGAGAGAGAGAGAGAGAGAGAGAGAGAGAGAGAGAAAAAAAAGAAGGAAAACACACATACCCTTAAAACACACACACTCAAAACATACACACACTCAGTGGCGTAGCTATCAATGGGGGGCACCTGGGGGGCACCTGGGGGGGGCACTAGGCAAGGGGAGCTCAGGGGCCACTCTGATGTCACATAGAAGGGCAGCTAGAAGGTATATTTCAAGATCAGATCAGTGGTGGGTATGAGAGCATTAAACGGAATACCCCAGCCATGGCCAGTGGGGGTCACGTGCCCTCCCGTACCTACGCCCCTACACCACACGGAACCTTGATTAACCCAAACACTGACACACACACACACACTCTGAAACACAACTAAAAATACAGAAAACCGTGCCTTTAATAAACTAAACACACACACACCCTAAATGCCCCCCCCCCACACACACACTATTATACTCAAAAACCACCCATCCATCAACACACTCTAACACACTCTAAACACTCTCTAACACACACTAACACACTCTAAACACACTCTAACACACTCTAACACACACTAACACACTCTAAACACACTCTAACACACTAACACACTCTAACACACTAACACACTCTAACACACTCTAACACACTCTAACACACTCTAAACACACTCTAAACACACTCTAAACACACACTAACACACTCTAAACACACTCTAAACACACTAACACACTCTAAACACTCTAACACACTCTAAACACACTCTAACACACTCTAAACACACACTAACACTCTCTAACCACACTCTAACACACTCTAACACACTCTAACACACTCTAAACACACTCTAACACACTCTAAACACACTAACACACTCTAAACACACTCTAAACACACTCTAACACACTCTAAACACACTCTAAACAACACTCTAACACACTCTAAACACTCTCTAAACACACTAACACACTCTAAACACACTCTAACACACTCTAAACACTCTAAACACACTCTAACACACTCTAAACACACTCTAAACACACTCTAAACACTACCCTACAACCAAACACACTTCAAAACCCACCTTACTCTTACCACCCACCTTCCGTCCCTTAAATAAACCATCCTCCCCAATAAGCCCCCATCCCATAGCCTATATTTATTATGATACCCCATACACACCGCCCCCTTCGTACCTTTAACCCCTTCACGCCCAGATCTTTCCTTTACTATAAAAAAAAAATTGTCTGTTGTTAAGCTATAAAATTACGAAAAGTCACTGAATATACCACATGAGTTAGTGGACAAGGATACTAAACAGGTCATAGCTAGAAATATTGCTTATAGTCACACAAAAAAAGCGTCTAATGGTACCCAAATTACAATGCAAAATACGTTCTGGGCCTAATGATTTTGAACATGGCGGGGTACTTTTTGAGCATGAGGTGGGTGGTGGTGGTGTCGCCTCCCCTCACAACACACACACCACACACACACACACACACACACACACACACACACACACACACCCACACACACCCACACACACACCCTGCATACCTTTAATCATCTTGAACATGGCTGGGTACTTTTTGAGCATGAGGTGGGTAGTGTCGCCCCCATCGTCGAGGATCATGTTAGGCTGCCAGTTCTCCGTGTTGAGGCAGCGGTCGATGCACCACCAAAAGTCCTCCTCGCTCTCCCCGCGCCACGCAAACACGGGGTGACCTACGCGGGGAGGGGGATGAGACTACTTAAAAGGGTGACCTGAAGGGGTGATTTGTTGATGGGAAGATGAGGTGGAGGTGTGATAAGTTGATGGGAAAATGGGGTGATTATTAGTTGGGTTGATTATTAGATGGGGTGATTAGTTGAAGGGGAGATGGGGTGACTAGATGATGGGGTGATAACTTGAAGGGGAGATGGGGTGACTAGATGATGGGGTGATAACTTGAAGGGGAGATGGGAAGACTAGATGATGGGGTGATAACTTGAAGGGGAGATGGGGTGACTAGATGATGGGGTGATAACTTGAAGGGGAGATGGGAAGACTAGATGATGGGGTGATAACTTGAAGGGGAGATGGGGTGACTAGATGATGGGGTGATAACTTGAAGGGGAGATGGGAAGACTAGATGATGGGGTGATAACTTGAAGGGGAGATGGGAAGACTAGATGATGGGGTGATAACTTGAAGGGGAGATGGGAAGACTAGATGATGGGGTGATAACTTGAAGGGGAGATGGAAGACTAGATGATGGGGTGATAACTTGAAGGGGAGATGGGAAGACTAAACGATGGGGTGATAACTTGAAGGGGAGATGGGAAGACTAGATGATGGGGTGATAACTTGAAGGGGAGATGGGAAGACTAGATGATGGGGTGATAACTTGAAGGGGAGATGGGAAGACTAGATGATGGGGTGATAACTTGAAGGGGAGATGGGAGGACTAGATGATGGGGTGATAACTTGAAGGGGAGATGGGAAAACTAGATGATGGGGTGATAACTTGAAGGGGAGATGGGAAGACTATATGATGGGTGATAACTTGAAGGGGAGATGGGAAGACTAGATGATGGGGTGATAACTTGAAGGCGAGATGGGGAGACTAGATGATGGGGTGATAACTTGAAGGGGAGATGGGAAGACTAAACGATGGGGTGATAACTTGAAGGGGAGATGGGAAGACTAAATGATGGGGTGATTAGTTGAAGGGGAGATGGGAAGACTAGATGATGGGGTGATAACTTGAAGGGGAGATGGGAAGACTAGATGATGGGGTGATAACTTGAAGGGGTGATGGGAAGACTAGATGATGGGGTGATAACTTGAAGGGGAGATGGGAAGACTAGATGATGGGGTGATAACTTGAAGGGGAGATGGGAAGACTAGATGATGGGGTGATAACTTGAAGGGGAGATGGGAAGACTAGATGATGGGGTGATAACTTGAAGGGGAGATGGGAAGACTATATTTTTCTCCTCTCTTTCCTCCTTCCCTTTCATCCTCTCCTCTCTCATCTCTCCTTTGCTTCTCCAGGCACGCTCACAAACCTAATTTTTTCTGTTCTTCCTCCCACTTTAACTGTCTTGTCTTTATAATCCCTGCGTCCTTTTATCTCCCCTCTCTTGCTAACTCAAATATTCCTAATTCCAACCATCCCCCTCCTCTTCTCTCTCTCTCTCTCTCTCTCTTTTCTCTCTCTCTCTCTCTCTCTCTCTCTCTTCTCTCTCCTCTCTCTCTCTCTCTCTCTCTCTCTCTCTCTCTCACTCTCTCATCTCCTGTTCCTCCTCCCCCTTTCCTTCTATTATTATTCTAGAAGATTATATTACCTCCTTAGACCCTTAATTACCTCTCTGCCCCCCTCTCTCTCTCTCTCTCTCTCTCTCTCTCTCTCCTCTCTCTCTCTCTCTCTCTCTCTCTCTCTCTCTCTCTCTCTCTCTCTCCTTCACTATTCTAGCAGATTATATTACCTCCTTAGACCCTTAATTACCTCTCTCTCTCTCTCTCCCTCATCTCTCTCTTCTCTCTCTCTCTCTCTCTCCTCTCTCTCTTCCTCTATCACTATTCTAGCAGATTATATTACCTCTTAGACCCTTATTACCTCTCTGCCCCCTCTCTCTCTCTCTTCTCTCTCTCTCTCTCTCTCTCTCTCTCTCGTCTCTCTCTCTCTCTCTCTCATCTCTCTCTCGCTCTCTCTCTCTCTCTCTCTTCTCCTCCTCCTCTCCTTCTATTCCCAAACCTATCCTCTTTCTCCTTCATCTCCATTTTCCTCATTCTCTCATAATTGTCATAACTATTCTCTTTCTCCAATTTTTCCTTTCTCTCTCTCTTATTTCTCATAGCTGTCTCATCTCCTCTCTCTCACTCTCTCTTAATATCATTTCTCTTATTCATGGCAGATTATCTTTACTACTACTACTACTACTACCAGTCTACCACCACTATTACTATTACCACCACTACCACCCACCCACTCACACACACACACCCACGCACTTGTTTCTGCCAACGCTACTACTACTACCACTCCTCCTCCTCCTCCTCCTCCTCTTCCTACTCCTACCACCACCACTACTACTACTACTACTACTACTACTACTACTACTGCTACCACACACACACACCCACGCATCTGTTTCTGCCAACGCTACTACTACTACCACTCCTCCTCCTCCTCCTCTTCCTACTCCTACCACCACTACTACTACTACTACTACTACTACTACTACACACACACCACACACAACACACGCACCTGTCTCTGCCAATGCCGCCGCCACCTCGTTCTGCGTGGAGAAGATATTGCAGGCAGCCCACCGCACCGAGGCGCCCAACTCCACCAGGGTCTCGATCAGAACCTGCACCAAGGGGGGAGAGATAGGAGAGGGGTTGAGGGTGAGTTGGGGGTACATAGGGTGGGGAGTGGAGAGGGGTGGGGAAAGTGTGTGTGGAAGGGGAAGGATAGGGGAAGTGTGGGAATAGAGAGAGAGGGGAAGATAATAGGGATAGTAGAGATAGGATAGGTGTAGATAATAAGGGAATGGGGTGGACAGGTGAGGTGGTGGGAGGGAGGGAAGGGTGTAGAGGGAGGGGTGTGTGTGGAAGGGGTGAGGGGAGGAGGGGTTGTAAGGGAGAGGGCAGGGAAAGGGAAGGGTGTGTGTGGAAGGGTTGGGGTTGTGTGAGGGAATAGAGGAAGGGAGGGAGGAGGAGGATGGGAAAAAGGGGAGGGGAGATTATCAACAACTCTGATATTCCTCATAATCCTCCTCCTCCTCCTCCTCCACATCCCAAGACAGATGGGTATTAATAGAATAGGATAGGCACGACAGGATAGGCACGATAGGATAGGCACGACAGGATAGGCACATGGGTAAACAAAACAACAAATATAATAATACATAAGGTGTGAAGAAGTGAGCTAGGGGGAGTGGGGTGAGGGGTGTGGGGTGGAGGGGAGGGGTGGGAGAGAGGTGTGTATGTGTGTGTGTGTGTGTGGAAGGGGTGGGGGAAGGGGAGGAAGAGAGAGGGGTGTGTGTGGAAGGGGTGAGGGGAAGGGAGGGAGGGAGGGAGGAGGGGTGTGTGTGGTGTCATCTTAATAATAATAATTAGTAAAATGACTCTACCTTGTTTACTCATTAGTGAGAGGAGAGGAGAGGAGGAGGAGGAGGTAGCGTAGGAGGAGCGTCCTCTCTCTCTCTCCCTCTCTCTCTCTCTCTCTCTCTCTCTCTCTCTCTCTCTCTCTCTCTCTCTCTCTCTCTCTCTCTCTCTCTCTCTCTCTCTCTCCTCTCACAACCAACATTTTGTCTGTCAACAACATTATCCATTCTCCTTCCTCCTCCTCCTCCTGTTTTTCCACTTCTTTCCCTCCTCCACCTCCTCCACGTAAGGCCTTTGTATTCCTCCTTTTCTTCCTTTCTTCCCTCCTCCTCCTCCTCTTCCTATTTCTATCTCTCATCTCATTTATTGCCCTTTTCTCTCCTTTTCTTCCTCATTATCTGATTCTCCTTCCTTCCCTACTCCCCAATTTCATCCCTAATTTCCAATGAATTTAAATCCCTTCATTTTCCCTATTTTTCCTCATTCCCACCTATTTCAACGCTTTCCCATCCCTTCACACCCCTTCTTCTCCCTTCTAGGCTTCTACCCACCCATTTTAACCCCTTCTTTATCCCTTTTAACCCTTTCCCCTCCATTTACACCCCTACTTTCCCCTTTAACCCCTCCATTCACACCCCTTCTTTTTCCTTTTCCTCCCTAATCTAACCCTTTCCCACTCATGAAACCCCGATATTTCCCTTTTTTTCTCTATTTCCCACCCATTTCAACCCTTCCCCCTCCATTCACACCCCTTCTTTATCCCTTACAACCCTTCCCCATCCATTTACACCCCTTCTTTATCCCTTACAACACTTCCCCATCCATTCACACCCCTTCTTTATCCCTTACAACACTTCCCCATCCATTTACACCCCTTCTTTATCCCTTACAACCCTTCCCCATCCATTCACACCCCTTCTTTATCCCTTAAAACACTTGCCCATCCATTCACACCCCTTCTTTATCCCTTACAACACTTGCCCATCCATTTACACCCCTTCTTTATCCCTTACAACCCTTGCCCATCCATTCACAACCCCTTCTTTATCCCTTACAACCCTTCCCCATCCATTACACCCCTTCTTATCCCTTACAACCCTTCCCCATCCATTCACACCCCTTCTTTATCCCTTACAACACTTGCCCATCCATTCACACCCCTTCTTTATCCCTTACAACCCTTGCCCATCCATTCACACCCCTTCTTTATCCCTTACAACCCTTGCCCATCCATTCACACCCCTTCTTTATCCCTTACAACCCTTGCCCATCCATTCCACACCCTTCTTTATCCCTTACACACCTTGCCCATCCATCACACCCCTTCTTTATCCCTTACAACACTTGCCCATCCATTCACACCCCTTCTTTATCCCTTACAACACTTGCCCATCCATTTACACCCCTTCTTTATCCCTTACAACCCTTCCCCATCCATTCACACCCATTCTTTATCCCTTACAACACTTGCCCATCCATTCACACCCCTTCTTTATCCCTTACAACCCTTCCCCCTCCATTCAACCCCTTCTTTATCCCTTACAACACTTGCCCATCCTTACACCCCTTCTTTATCCCTTACAAACTTCCCATCCATTCACACCCCTTCTTTACCCTTACAACCCTGCCCATCCATTCACACCCTTCTTTTATCCCTTCAAACTTGCCCACCATTCACACCCCTTCTTTATCCCTTACAACTCTTCCCATCCATTCACACCCCTTCTTTACCCTTACAACTCTTCCCCATCCATTCACACCCTTCTTTTACCCTTACACACTTGCCCATCCATTCACACCCCTTCTTTATCCCTTACAACCTTGCCCATTCCATTTACACCCCTTCTTATCCCTTACAACTCTCCTCCCCATCCATTCACACCCCTTCTTTATCCCTTACAACACTTGCCCATCCATTTACACCCCTTCTTTATCCCTTACAACCCTTCCCCATCCTTCACACCCCTTCTTTATCCCTTAAACACTTGCCCATCCTTTACACCCCTTCTTTATCCTTCACCCTTCCCATCCATTCACATCCCATTCTTATCCTTAAACACTTGCCCATCCATTTACACCCCTTCTTTATCCCTTACAACCCTTCCCCTCATTCATCCCCTTCTTTACCCTTGCCCATCCATTTACACCCTTTTTTCTCCCCTTTACCCTTGTCCATCCCTTTCCCATTCAATTAATTAAAGCCCTAAATTTACCTTTTTTCTTCTTTTTCTCCATTTCCAACCCACTTCTACCATTTCCCATACATTCACACACCTTTTTTCTCCCCTTTATCCCCATCCCAAACTTTACACATCCCTACCAAACCTTTCCCCACCATCCCCACCCCTTCTTTTCCCCTTCCTTTACCCCATCCCCATATCTGTCCCCTCAATTCATACTCTTTCTTCTACCGTTTCCCCCACCCCATCCATATGTACCCCTTCTATCTTCTCCCCTTTTAACACTGCCCCATCCATTTATACCCCCTTCCTTTATCCCTATTTCCCCCCTATCCCCTCACCTCTCCCCCAACCCATCCATATGTACCCCTTCTTCTCCCCTTTTAACACTGCCCCATCCATTTATACCCCCTTCCTTTATCCCTATTTCCCCCCTGTCCCCCTCACCTTTCCCCCAACCCATCCATATGTACCCCTTCTTCTCCCCTTTTAACACTGCCCCATCCATTTATAACCCCTTCCTTTATCACTATTTCCCCCCTGTCCCCCAACCCATCCATATGTACCCCTTCTCCCCCCCCCATCCCCCCTTCCCCCTCTATGCCTCATCGAGCTTCTTATTCTATCTATTCTAGGATCATATTCTATTTTCAATCCAAAATTTTCTC
>JACEEZ010002754.1:0-5000 GCA_016584305.1 Chionoecetes opilio
GAGAGAGAGAGAGAGAAGAGAGGAGAGGAGAGAGAGAGGAGAGAGAGAGAGAGAGGAGAGAGAAGAGAAGAGAGAGAGGGAGAGGAGAGAGAGAGAGGAGAGAGAAGGGAGAGAGAGAGGAGAGAGATCGAATATATTTAAAGCCTAATCCCCTGGAGAACAAGCTTTCCCGATCTCTCACCCCTCGGGAAAAGTGTGGGTGGGGGGGATAAGGAGGAGGAATAATAGGAATACATAGGAATACATAGGAGTAACAGACACCAGGAGCCCTATTGGTCCAAACGAGGGTATCTGCTGAACTAATACACTAACTACAACTACAGAAGAGGACATTTGGAAAAAGGGAAACCCAGCCCTTTAAAAAAGATAGGAAATGGAGTTTCGTAGTGAAGAATGATAGGATTTTAAAAATTACAAAACTACAATACCCTCCCACAATCGATCCGGGGGAATAATATGAATCCAGGGCACTATCAATAAAAACCCTTTTCTTTACAGGCGCGTCAAGTCTTTTAAAAATGAAGTTTTTGGCTGGTTCGACAACTTTTGTGGTAATTTTTTCCATCGACAAAACTAACATTAAATAATTTTTTAGGGAGACGGGATGCAACTTTGACCGTCATTTTTAAAAACTTTATTCTTGTTGTCATTGAGGAGAAAGCTCGAATAGGTTTTCTTTTGATTAATGAACAAACCCTTTTAGGATCTTAAAGGGTTTTCTATCAAGTCGGAGGAGGAGGAGGGGGAGGAGGAGGAAAAGGGAAGGGAGGAAAAAAAGATAGAGAAGGGGAAAGTGGATGAAAAGGAGTGGGAGGAGGAAAAGAGGAGGGGAAGTAGAGGGAAGAAGAATAGCGTTTTTTCGCGACCGCTCTGGCCGGTCTGGAGGGTGTCCGGGCGGTCACTGTTTTTGCGAGGCAGTCTAGAACGGGTACCCCAGTCCAGCCCGGGCCCCGACCCACATCAGGACCACCTTGGACCCGTGTGGGGAGAAATGGCGCAGCGCACTAAGTCAGCGGGAAGGCGACCCCGGGGCTTTCGGCTGTGATAAGCATGAAACACCATGATGGCTGACCCTAAGACTAAAGTATCACAGGCGGGAGTTGTAAAGCTTTTAGCCAGGTTTTAAAAGGGGGCGACAAAAAGGATATTGACAAGAGACGCCTGCCGCCCTCCCCAGTTTAGTTTTAGTACCCCCCCCTCGATCCCCCGCCCAAAGGAAAAAAGACGAAGGGACGGGGCCCAGTCTCGATGTATTTTGCGACCTCAGTCCACCCTGACCCGGTCCGGACTGGACTGAACCAGGGCGGTGAACGTCACGAAAATGCGCTAATATGTCTGATAGAGGATGAGGAAGTGAATGAAAAGGGAAGGAGTTGGAAGAAGAGGAGAAAAGAGAGGAAGAAGAAGAGGAGTAGGAACTTGTCGACTAACTAATTTGGTATATCGTATTAAGTTACGTTACGTAATTTTATGGCTAACAACATACCATTTTTTATATAGCAAAGGAAAGATCTGGGCGTGAAGGGTTTAATTACGAAACAGGTATGAGGTCTAGAGAGCACCAGGTGACTTAGAGAGCACCATGTGACTTAGAGAGCATCATGTGACTTAGAGAGCACCAGGTGACTTAGAGAGCACCATGTGACTTAGAGAGCACCAGGTGACTTAGAGAGCACCATGTGACTTAGAGAGCACCAGGTGACTTTTTGAGAAGCACCATGTGACTTAGAAAGCATCATGTGACTTTGAGAGCACCAGGTGACTTAGAGAGCACCCGGACTTAGAGAGCACCAGGTGACTTAGAGAGCACCATGTGACTTAGAGAGCACCAGGTGACTTAGAGAGCACCATGTGACTTAGAGAGCACCAGGTGACTTAGAGAGCACCATGTGACTTAGAGAGCACCAGGTGACTTAGAGAGCACCAGGTGACTTAGAGAGCCACCAGGTGACTTAGAGAGCACCATGTGACTTAGAGAGCACAGGGGACTTAGAGAGCAAACCATGGACTTAGAGAGCACCAGTGGACTTAGAGAGCACCAGGTGACTTAGAGAGCACCAGGTGACTTAGAGAGCACCAGGTGACTTAGAGAGCACCAGGTGACTTAGAGAGCACCAGGTGACTTAGAGAGCACCAGGTGACTTAGAGAGCACCAGGTGACTTAGAGAGCACCAGGTGACTTAGAGAGCACCAGGTGACTTAGAGAGCACCAGGTGACTTAGAGAGCACCAGGTGACTTAAGAGAGCACCAGGTGACTTAGAGAGCCCCCAGGTGACTTAAGAGAGCACCAGGTGACTTAGAGAGCACCAGGTGGGCTTTGAGAGCACCAGGTGACTTGGAGAGCACCAGGTGACTTAAGAGAGCACCAGGTGACTTAGAGAGCACCCGGTGACTTAGAAAAGCACCAGGTGACTTAAGAGAGCACCAGTGACTTAGAGAGCACCAGGTGACTTAGAGAGCACCAGGTGACTTAGAGAGCACCAGGTGACTTAGTAATAATTGGCGTGTATAAGGATGAGACGAGACATACACCTTTTGAGTTACAGGTCAAAATAAAGGTAAATTGGGTTCATGAAATGTGAGAACGGGTACAGAACAGGTAACTCGAGGTCAAAATTAAGTGAGAAACAGGAGGTAAAAAAAAAGACAGGTACAGAACAGGTAACTCGAGGTCAAAATGAAGTGAGAAACAGGCGGTAAAAAAAAAGACAGGTACGGAACAGGTAACTCGAGGTCAAAATGAAGTAAAGCAACAAGAGGTAAAACAAAAAAAAAGTTAGAAAAAAAGATAAGTAAGGTCAAAATGAAATGAAGTGAAGAATAAAGGGTTAAAAAAAAGAAGGAAAAGAGGATAAGGTAACTCAAGATCAAAATAAAATGAAGAAACAAAAGGTAAAAAAGAAGAAGAAGAAGAAGAATAGGATTACTCAGGATAGGACAACTTAACCTCTTGACAAGCTTGCCTGCCTGCCTTCCTTCCTTCCTTCCTTCTTTCCTTCCTTCCTTCCTTACTCCTTTCCTTCCTTCCTTCCTTCCTTCTTTCCTTCCTTCCTTCCTTACTCCTTTCCTTCTTTCCTTCCTTCCTTCCTTCTTTCCTTCCTTCCTTACTCCTTCATTCCTTCATTTTCCATCCTTCCTCCCTTCTTCCTTTCCTTCCTTCCTTCTTCCTTCCTCTTCTTTCCTCCTTCTTACTCCTTTCCTTTCTTCTTCCTTCCTTCCTTCTTACTTTCCTTCTTCTTACTTCCTTTACTCCTTCCTTCCTTCCTTCTTCCTTCGTCCTTTTTGCATTAATAAAGCAAGATAAAGGAGATAGATTGCACCCTACCCTCACAGTCACATTATCCAGATTGCCATGAGATTTATCGAAGAGCTTACATGAAGAAAATATTGATGATTAATGAGATGGAAATTCCCTCTACCGTAACCCCTTGAGACCCAGAACGTAATTTCCATTGTAATTTGATGACTACCATTAGAAGATTTTTTTAGTGACTATAAGTAATATTTTATAGATATGACCTGTTTAGTATCCTTGTCCACTAACTAATTTGGTATATTCAGTGACTTTTGTTTTTATGGCTCGACAACAGATTATTTCATATAGCCAAGGAAAGATCTGGGTGTGAAGGGGTTAAAATGAAGTGAGGAACAAGAGGTCAAAAAAAAGAAAAAGTAGAACTGACCTATACTAATTCGGGCCTAAAAAAAAAAAAAGGGATAAGGTAACTCAAAGATGAAAATGAAGAATCGAAAATCAAGAATCAAAATAAAGTAACAGGAGGTATACCAAAAAAAAAAAAAAAAAAAAAAAAAAAAAAACTCTAGGGAGGACTGACCTAATTCGGGGCCGCACAGTACCGGGATGACCTTGAGCAGGGCGGAGCAGTTGGCATCCTGGTCACAGTAGTCCTTGGCCACCAGGCAGTTGAGCGTCTCCTGCTCCTCGGGGGGCTCCACCAGGCCTCCTGCACCCACGGGAGGGAGAGAAGAAAAAGTTAATGAAAGTTGGATACGAGTGAAGGGGAGAGAGAGAGAGAGAGAGAGAGAGAGAGAGAGAGAGGAGAGAAGAGAGAGAGAGAGAGAGAGAAGAGAGAGAGAGCGTTCATGTTAGCTTACAATACATAACCGAGAAAGATGAAGTACTTGTCATTATCATTACGAGTATTGAGGCTAAAACGACTATCTATCTTCCTTCTCCTTCTTCCTTCCTCCTCCTCCTCCTCCTCCTCCTATTACTAAAACCAACAGAATAACTCTACTACAAATAAAACTACTACAATATCAATTTTACTATTTCAACACAAAAACTACTAACTACTCTAGCCTATTAATACAACATTGCTTTAACATACTACTATACTAATTCATTAAAACAACAAAAAAAAACAACAACAACAAAAAACAAAACAAAACAACAACAACAAACTATATATTACCCTTTAATTCTATACAACTAAAAAACTATACACAACTATACTACAACAGACATAAAAAACTTTTACTGTTTCCCTCCCTTTTCTATTTAATGACTCTTTTACAACAGCCTTTCCATCACGGCCATTCCCTCCTTCAAGACAAAGAAGAACTGTAGCAAGTTTAAATAGTTTTGTCTTCTTTTCTTCGCCGTAAAAAAAAACCCCGCGCCAAGGACCTAAACTTTAGACAAAAATATATATCTTTCTTTCCAAGGATACAAAGAGTGAATGAAGTAAAGATAACGAGATGTAGACAAGATAAAAATGGAAACTACAAACTGAAAAAAAAGGATGAAAGAAGAAAAGAAAAAAGATAGACAGGCAGGACGAAAAAATAATAAAAATACGGAAAAAACATGACAATAGAGGAAACAAAAAAAAAAACTAGACCACAGAGAGAGAAAGAAAGAGAGAGAAAGAAAGAGAGAGAAAGAAAGAGAGAAAGAAAGAGGAGGAAAAGGACAAGCAAGGGAGAAATAAAACACACCAAAAAAAGGAATAAAAAAAAAAAAGAAGAAAAAAAA
>JACEEZ010002754.1:12500-22500 GCA_016584305.1 Chionoecetes opilio
TCCTCTACTGAAAAGTGCTTGAACCTCTCTTTTTCTAGTTTAGCGATCGTCAATAACACCTCTCTCTCTTTCTCTTTCTCTCTCTCTCTCTCTCCCTTCACCCATCCCTCTCCTCTCCTCTCTCTGTGTGTCTGTCTGTCTGTCTGTCTCTCTCCTCTCTCCTCTCTTTCTCTACGTCTCCTGGTTTGTCTGTCTGTCTTGCTCTCCTCTCTCGTTCTCTCTCTCCGGTTTGTTGTCTGTCTGTCTTCTCTCTCGTCGTTCTCTCTCTCTTCGTCTTCGCTCTTTCTCTCTTCTACCTACTCCTCTCTCATCTCTCTCTCTCTCCTCTCTCTCTCTCTCTCTCTCTCTCTCTCGATGTGGAAAGGGATTTCACTCGTTGTTTGAAAGTTTAAATGATTACAAACAGAAATGTTAGTGGTTAGCTAATCAGATTTCTACTTATTTCAACGTCCCTCTCTCTCTCCTCTCTCTCCTCTTCGTCCGCCTCCTCACGTCGCTCGAATCTCTCTCTCTCTCGTCATCACCTCAACCACATTTAACTTCCCATGAAATTTATACATTTCATCTATCTTTCTGGAAACACACACACACACACACCACACAACCCACACCTCCACAGACGCCACACCACGCACACCACCCACACCATCACCACACCCACACACGAAACACACTCACTACCGAACATACACCACACCACGCACTCCCTACCACACACAGTGCCGAACACACACATACACACCCACACACTCACAACACACACACACACACACACCGCACGTCAACCCACCCACACACACCCCCACACCCCACACACTAACGCCACCCACCACAGTGGACACCCACCGACACACCCAACCCCACACAGACACATACGCAACACACAGCCACGAACATGCGACACACACATTCCCGTCTGGCTCATCTGCACAAATATTTTTACATAGCAAAAACAATTACTGCTAATGCATGGAAGAGAATAAATTATTAAGTTTAATATTCTGTCTGTCTGCTGTCTGTTCTGTGTGGTCTTGTCTGTCTGTCTGTCTTGTCTGTTTTTTTTCGTCCTGTCTCGTCTCTCTGGTCTGTCTGATATGCTCTGCGTCTGTCTGTCTGTCCTGTCTGTCTGTCTCTCGTCTGTCGTGTTACTGGTCTGTCTGTAGGTCTGGTCTGTCTGGTGCTGATGTGCTTGTGGTCTTCGTACTCTCTCTCTCTCCCTGCTCTCTCCGCTCGTACGTGCGGATCATACGCTCGGTCTGCATGAATCCATTTTTACAACACGCTACAATTTATTCATCGTCATTTATAAACTATACAGCTACTGCTGTCAATCACAATGAGCGTTTCTCTCATCTCTCTCTCTCTCTCCTGCTCTCTCTCTCCCTGCAATAGCCCCCCTTTTCCCCCCCTCCCATCACTCACCTCCGTATGAATAATCAGCACTTTTACTGCAGTTGTTGTCTTGTCTGGTACTCGTGACAAGTCGACACCTCTCTGTTCTCTCGTGTCTCTCTCTCTCTCGTGCGCGCAGTTTTGGGTATGTCTCTCGGGTGTGTGTGTGTGTGTGTCTGGTGTGTGTGTGGTGTGGGTGATGTGTGTGTGGTGTGTGGTGTGTGTGGTATTTTTGTTATACCATGGGTCCCTGATCACTGGATGGACTCGCAGCGCTAGCTATATATTATTATTATTTTTTTTTTTTGTTTTTACCTTGGGGCTAGTGTTCTAGAAAGGGGAGCTTGCATTACCCTCATGCGCCCTGTAGGTAGTGGTAACCCGGATCGGATGGTAGACTGTCTGGACGTTGTCACTTGGGGGCGTGATGGGTGTGTGTCCTGCGGCCCATGTTGTGCGCAGGCCGGTTTTTTTTTATAGTGACGCCTGTGATTAGAGGCTCAGGTGTTCCCGCCCCCGCTGTGTGCCTCCGGACCGACGCGCAAATCGAAGTAGATAGTTGATGGGTGCAGCTATGTGGTGTATCTTAGGTCCAACTCGAACGGTGCAGGACATAGGTTTTTGGTGGGTTCTTTCGTGAGGATCGAACTCGGGGTCACCAAGAACGCCAGTCGGAAACGCTATCAACACTCCGACATAGCCGCCTCCACCTATCGGAGGTAGCTATAACTACAGCTCTTAGCTTAGAGGTTTACGGTCAACCACACACACACACCCGTGCCCTCCCCACCCCCTTGCTCAAGAGGGTGTACTGGAAACCGCCCCGCTCTGTCAGCAGTTAACTCTAAGGTCTGGTGAGCTGTCGAACCACGGAAATACTAAGAATCGGAGTGCACGAGGACTACTCGCTGCATTACGGAATCATTCTCGCATGTGTGTGTTGTGTGTGTGTGGTGTGTTTGTGTGTGTGTGTGTGTGTGTGTGTGTGTGTGTGGTGGTGGTGGTGTGGTCGTGTGTGTGTTGTGTGTGTGTGTGTGTGTGCGTGGGGGGGGGGGGTGGGTTTTTGTGTGTTGTGTGTGTGGTGCTGTAAAATTGTGTGTTTGTGTGCTCTGTATGCAAAGTGCGTGTGGTGGGAGGGGGTAAGGTGTGTGGTGTGTTGCTTCGGTGTGTGTGTGGTGTGTGTGTGGTGTGTGTGTAGTGTGTGTGTGTGTGGTGGGTGGTGTGTGTGTGTGTGTGTGGTGTGTGTGTGTGTGTGTGTTGTGTGTGTGGTGTGTGGTGTGTGTGTGTGTGTGTGTGTGTGTGTGTGTGTGTGTGTGGTGTGTGTGTGTGTGTGTGTGTGGCGTGGGTGTTGTTACAAAGTGTGCTGTCTTCATGGCTCTGTCATGTCATCTCCATACTCTCCTACTCAATCGTCTCTCGATCTGCCCATCCTCTCCCTCCTCCTCTACTCTTCTCTGCTTCTCTCTCTCTCTCTCTTCTATCTCTCTCCTCCCCACTTATCGTGATTAATTCTTAGCAACACAGTTTTTCGTCCATATTGAGGAGCGAATGAGAGACAAAGAATGAGAAGAAAAATGTGACGACAGAAAGATTGAAGCAAACGAAAAATTGAGGGAAAGGAGAGGAAGGAGGACGTGGGGCGAGGAGAAAGGATGGGAAGGCAGGTGAATCAGGTAGAAGGGAGGAGGACAGGGAGTCCTCATCAGGTATGGTAGGACACGGCAGGAGGAGGAGGAGGAGAGGAGGAGGAGGAGGATGAGAGGAGGAAGAGGAGGACAGGAGGAGGATTGGGGGGAAGGGGGGGGAAAGGAGGTTAGAAGAGGGCGGGGCAGCAATCAATCTTCTGACGTGGGAGTCGCCCTGTGTGGCTCCGGGAGGAAGGATTCATAAGGATTACAAAGAGGATTTACAAAGGAAACACAAACAGAAACAGACCGATAGGTCCTTACCGGCTGTTTGTGCCTTTAACTGCATACACCTAACTAGATAGATATAAGAGAGAAAGGATAGGAAAAGTAGAAGGGCGTCCTCCCCACCCACCAACGCATCCCTGCCAAGCGAACTGGCGGGAAAATGAAGTGTATCCATGCAGTATCGAAAACTGCATGGAATTTGTGAGGAAAGTTGAAAGCTGTAATCTATGGCTAACTACTACGAGTTTGTGGGGGTAGGTTTAGTGCTTGATAGAATTGGTCATGTGTTATGCGTGGTTTTTGTAATGGTGTGAACCAGTCGTGGAAGGTTCAAGGGTGGTGCGGCAGCCTTGCCTGGCGCTTCTTGGGAGGCAGCAGTCAATCAGGCCCCAGCTCCGTTTCAATCCCACTGCGGATTGGTGGTACTTGCCATGTAGTACGCCGTTACACGTCATGCCTCCGCAGCAGTGACCCCTGGTACCATTAAATCCCGATGGTGGTCACTACCCTGACAGGGGCCCTTATCTGGCTCCACAACCCGTCCAGGTCGAGAGTTAGTAGTGGTAACCGGTTACTCGGGGTGCTATCTGTTTGTGTTATGAGGTCTACTGTAGTGTTGGGTAGGCTCAGTGTTGACGTTCAAGGTGGTTCGAGTGCAGCCTTGCCTGGTGCGACCGCTTTTCTCTTGGTGGAGTGCATGGCTCCACATGACTCCCATCTCCGTACAAAATTCCACTGCGGTATGCATCTTTCCAAGTAGGACGGCCGTGCACTTCAATGCCCCCTGCAGCAGTGACCCTGGTATATAATCCCGTATGGTGTCACTAACTGACAGGCCCTTACTGAAAAACCACAGCCGGCGTCACAGTCAAAAGGTTGTAGTAGTGGACCGTTTAGCCCTCGGGGCTGTCTGAGGACGGTGTGGGAGGGGTTGTGTAGACGCTGACTCGCATCATTTTAACCGCAATGATAGTATATCAGGAGGCCCCGCGAGATACAATTTATTATTCCGAGATAAACAAGTGACAACCGGGGATTTGATATGAAACTATATTTATCGAGGCGGATTTTTAATGATTCTATTGTATTTGAGTTTACTACGTCTGAGGCACCCATTTCATAACTTTACAACACGGAACGGCTTGTGAAGAAGTACTTTGCTTCGTTTCGTTACAAAACCGTTTCCTGCTTATTTTAAATCCGTTGTTTTCTACAGTTGAGCTTTGACCGGTCTAGCAGTGAAAGATATTTCTGGTGACTACGTTTCGTAAATCCATTGAAGATTTTAAAGACTATCGATTAGGTCACCTCATGCCTTCGTTTTTTGTTAGTGGTAATAGTTAGTTTCTTTTGAGCCGATTTTCGTACGATTTCATATACGCTATCTAGGTATCAATTTGGTTACCTGCGCGTGTATTTTTTCTAGTTTATCTATGTCCGTTATTTTATCACTAGGTATTACCAGAACTGCACACGTATTCTAGATGGGGGCGACAGCGAGGTAAAAAGATGAGTATAACTTTTTTCCAGATTTGATAACTGAAAGTATCGTCCAATAAAGCCAACCAATTTATTTGCAGTTTTTACTACCTCTATAATTTGGTTATAATACGGTTTGAAGATCTTTCGAATTATAACGCCTAATCTTTTTCTTTTATCAACACTTTGTTTAGTTGGGAAAATCGTTCATCACGTACTTTTCAATGAGGTTTTGTTATTATTCCACGATATGTAGTACACATGGCATTTGTCAAATGTTCGACAATTTCATTTTGCCATGCTTTTGACCATTCCTCCTTAGCGCTGTGTTTTACGCTCGTTTTTGTATGATGGTTGGCTGCTGTGCGATTCTGTAGAGGCTATGTTTGTGATTTTCGTGTCATCACAATTTCGATATCCTGCATGTAATTCCCTCCGTCAATGTCCTTTATGTATAATTACAGAACATGGATAGGTCTCAGAGAACTTATCCTCTTGAGGACAGCCACTATTTACCACTTGTGCCAGTCCAGGTAGGAGGTGAGAGGAGGAGGAGTAGGGAGGAGGAGGAGGCGACACCAGGTAAGAGTATGAGTGAAGAGATGAATGAAGACTAAAAATAAGAATAATGAGAGGGTGGATCAAGAATCGGTAAGGTGTATCATTGAGTGATTATGGAATGATGATGATGATGATAGATGATGAGTGAGGAGAGGAGGAGGAGGAGGATGAGAGGAGGAGGAGGAGAAGAGGGAGAGAAGGAGAGATGCTACACGAATTCAATTATGTTGGAGATTTTACATTGGTGTTCTTCGTCTCTTCCTCGCGTCCATTTTTCTGCCTCCCCTTTCTTATCTCTCTCTGACTCGTCGTCAGTCCACTCATCCTCTCACCTGTCTCTCTCTAGTCCGAGACATCGACCGTGCTTCTTCTCCTCACCATCATCTCTCTCTTCCAACTCCTCTCTGCCCTCTCACTCAGGTTTGGGTAATGTGCATAGATCCCCAAATTTCTCTTCCCCTGATTCTCTTTTACTCTTTCTTTTCATTTCTTCTTCTCCCTTCCTCTTGCCCTCAGCTCTCTAAACTACTATCACACACAAAATACAAAGCGTCTTTCTCTCTCTTCTTTCTCCTCGTTTTTTCTTTTTCTCTCTTTTCCTCTCACTCTACTTTCATCTTTTCCATGAATCGATCTCTCTCTCTCTCCACCCAAATCACTAAACATCCATTTCCCCTCCTCGGCATCTTGTTCCTCACCGTTCTCCTCTCCATCTCTCCGTCTCTCTCCTCTCTCCTTTAATGGAGTATGTACAAGAAAATAAATTAGAAGAAAAAGAAAAAGAGGTAAAATAGTGGAATTGTAGTAGTATAGTAAGTAGTGATTAGTAGTAGTAGTAGCTAAGTAGGAGTGGTAGTATATTAGTAGTAGTAGTATAGTAGATATTAGTAGTATAGTAGTATAGTGGGTAATAGTGTAGTAGTCTATTGGTAGTGGATCGGTAGTAGTAGTAGTAGTAGTAGTATAGTGGTAGTGGGTAGTATAGTATATGCGTCATGTAGTCGGAGTATAGTCAGTAGTAGTAGTAGTAGTAGTATAGTAGTACTCTAGTAGTAAGTAATAAAGTAGTATGGTAGATGGTACCGTAGTAATTAGTATTAGTAGTAATTGAGTAGTGAGTAGAGTCGCGATAGTAGTAGTATATAGTAGTAGTGAGTTGGGTTCGTTATGTCTAGTAGTAGTAGCTGAGTTGCTCATAAGTGTAGTACACTTAGTAGTTAGGTAGTAGTAGTATATTAGTAGTAGTATTGGTAGTGAGTAGTCTGGTGGTTACCTGTGTAGTCGGGTAGTAGTAGTATAGTAGTAGTAGTATCTTAGTAGTGTAAAGTAGTGTAGTAAGTAGTAGTCGTAGTAGTAGTAGTAGTAGTGGTAGTAGTAGTGACGTAGATAGTTAGTAGTATAGTAGTAGTATGGTGTAGTAGTAGTGTAGTAGTAGTTAGATAGTAAGTATGTAGTAGCTAGTATAGTAGTCATTTGGTAGGTGAGTAGTCACTCGCTAGTAGTAGTAGTACGTGGTAGCTCAGTAGCTAGTAGTAAGTAGTAGTAGTGGTAGTGTGGTCAGTACAGTGTAGTATTAAGTAGTAGTAGTGGTAGTGGTAGTGGTAATTTGGTAGTGTAGTAGTAGCGTAGTAGTATGTAGGAGTAGTAGTAATTCAGTATAGTGCGGTAGTAGTAGTAGTTGTCAGTAGTAGTAGTAGAGATGTATTAGTAGTAGTAGTAGTAGTATAGTAGTAGTAGTAGTAGTGGTAGTAGTAGTGGGAGTAGGTAAGTAGTAAGTATAGTAGTATATAGTAGTAGTAGTAGTAGTAGTAGTAGTAGTGGTATTGGTGTAGTAGTGGTTAGTTAGTAGTGTGTCGCGTAGTAGTAAGAGTTGGTGTAGGAGTCAGTAGTGTAGTAGTATTAGCGTACGTAGTGGTAGTAGTAGTAGTAGTAGTAGTAGTAAGTAGTCTAGTAGTAGTAGTAGTAGTAGTATAGTAGTATAGTAGTGGTAGTGGTAGTAGTAGTGGTAGTAGTAGTTGTAGTAGTAGTCTAGTAGTAGTAGTAGTAGTAGTGTATAAGTAGTATAGTGGTATAGTAGTAGTAGCTAAGTAGTAGTAATTAGTAGTGGTAGTAGTAGTGTGTAGTAGTATAGTAGTATTAGTAGCTATTAGTAGTAAGTAGTAGTGTGTGGTAGTAGTTAGTGGTAGTAGTATAGTACGTTCTCACAGTCAGTAGTAGTAGTGCAGTAGTAGTAGTAGTAGTTAGTCGTAGTCGAGTAAGTGGGTGCTGGTGGCGAGTTAGTAATGGTCTAGGTAGTGGTAGTAGTAGTAGTATAGTAGTGGTAGTAGTAGTGGTAGTAGTAGTAGTAGTAGTATAGTAGTAGTAAGTAGTAGTAGTATATTGGTAGTAGTAAGTTGGTCTAAGTAGTAGGTACTCGTAGTATGTGTAGTAGTACTTAAGTAAATTAGTAATGTATTATGTAGGGTAGTATTAAGTAGTAGGAGTAGTAGTAGTGTAGTGGGTATTATAGTGTCGTAGTAACAAGTGGGATAGTGAGTATAGTATTATTAGTAGTGTAGTTATATAAGTAGTAGTAGTAGTAGTGGTGTGGAGTAGTAGTTGTAGTAGTAGTTGGTAGTAGTAGTAGTAGTAGTAGTACGTAGTTAGTAGTAGTAGTAGTGGTAGTAGATAGTAGTAGTAGTATAGTAGTAGTAAGTAGTAGGTATAGTAGTAGTAATAGTTTAGTAGGAGTAGTAGTAGACTAAGTTAGTAAGTATATTAGTAAGTAAGTAAGTAGTAGTAGTAGTAGTAGCATAGTAGTAGTAGTATGTTAACTGATAGGGTAGTGGTAGTTTACGTAGTAGTATAGTAGTAGTAGTCGTAGAGTAGTTAGTAGTTCACAGAGTCAAAGTGGTAGGTAGTAGTATCAGTCAAGAGTACATAGGAAGAGGATAAAGAGTAGTGGAGGGAGAAGCAAGGCATAATAGACCACAATGATAATAATATAAAAAATCTAGAATGAAAATAGAATAAAATAGAACTAAGAAGCTGTAAGAAGGCGAGATAACAGAAAGAAAGAGAGAGAGAGAGAGAGAGAGAGAGCGAGAGGAGAGAGAGGGAGAGAGAGAGAGAGAGAGAGAGAGAGAGAGAGAAGAGAGAGAGAGAGTGAGAGAGAGAGAGAAGTGAGTTTTGTATTGCGCTCTTAAGTGTACCACCAACCAGCAACACCAACACACCCTAATTATCAAACTGTTTACTTACACGCTTGTTCTGAGAGCAAAACTTACATCACACCACGGTCAAGTGTGTGTGTGTGTGTGTGCGTGTGCGTGTGCGTGCGTGCGTGTGCGTTGTTGTGTGCTGTGTGTTGTGTGTGTGTGTTGTGTGTGTGTGTGTGTGTGAGCCTAAGAGAGGTATTATAGCTAATATAAAATGTCAGGTAGTGGATTATGTTACTTAAATCGATACCTCTGATACATCACACCACACACACCCTCACCACACGACGCACACAACACACACACGCACACAACACACACACACACTCAACACACGCAAACACACTACACACACACACTACAACGGACACCACTCACACACACACAACACCACACACCCCAACAAACCACCACACACAACACTTCCATCTCCTCTCTCTCTCTCGCTCATCACTCTCTCTCTCTCTCATCTCACACTCTCCTCTCCCGTAGTGGCATATATCGTTTAATTGGTATAACAAAAAGAGATGGACATAACGAGGAGAGGAGTAGGGAGGAAGGAGGCGGAGGAGAGGTAGGAGCTCAGGAGGCAGAAAGAGTAGGAGGAGGCGTAGGAGGAAGAGGAGGAGGAGGGGAGGAGGAACGTGGGCCCCCCCAAAAATTTTTTTTTATGCAAGAGGGGGAAGAAACGACTGGGAACATAGAGAGCGAGCTCGAGTCGACCAATGACGTAGGGAAAAATAATGTTGGGTGGTGAGGAGGAGGGTGGAGGAGGGAGGGGAGAGGAGGAAGGAGGAGGAGGAGGAGGTAGGAGGCACAAGGAGGCAGGAGGAGGAGGAGGAGAGGGAGGAGGACGAGGAAAGAGGGAGTTGTAGAAATGACGAGCGAGTAAGCTGTTTTTCTCAGCGATAGTGAGAGTAAGAGAGAGAGAGAGAGAGAGAGAGAGAGAGAGAGAGAGAGAGAGAGAGAGAGAGGGAGAGAGAGAGAGATGAGAGATAGAGAGAGAGAGACAGTCACGTTTAACCCTTGTTCGATAACTGAGGGCCCACTGTACTCCTGATTTCCTTACTACTACTCGCCTCACTACTACACTACACTACTACAGATATACCTCCACCGCCTCTTTATTTGCGGCGGTACACCATAGCCCCACCTCGCTTATTGACTGTGGTCCAACCTTACCTACCCCTAAAAATACATACATTTATTACTAACACCCCTAAATTTACAACCTACTCTATTCCTAACCTACTCCCCACCCTTATCCCACTCTCTACCAATGTGGCCTCGCAATCGAAGGTCACCTATGTCCCGTGTTAGAGGGAGTGAGGTATCTCAGCAACCCCTGAGACACAGGAGGCAGACCGGAGTATGGAAGAAGGGAGAGGCGGACAACCGACATCCAGCGGCGACGGAGCTTCCTTGGCTGGTGCTTTCTTTGACTGACCATCAGTTCAG
>JACEEZ010002754.1:27500-32500 GCA_016584305.1 Chionoecetes opilio
GACCATCTGGCGATAGGACCATCTGGCTTGCTATTACAACAGGTGACACAGGTAGATGCACACACTCACACACACACACAGACAAGCTACACACACACACACACACATACAGACAAGCTATAGACACACACACACACACACAGACAGATGGGCTACACATACACAGAGAGATAGGTTAGACACACACACACACACACACACACACACACACACACACACACACACACACACACACACACACAGACAGGCTACACACACACACACACACACACACACACACACACACACACACACACACACACACACACACACACACACACACACAGACAGGCTACACACACACACACACACACACACACACACACACAAATGGGTTTGACAAAAAAGACCAACTATTCAGCCAAAAATAAAAAGCTTGATATTTGAAGAGACTGAAAAAACTGAGACAATGAAGATATTTAAAGAACGCCAAGGAGTATAGTTTTCCCATTACCAGTATATAAACACCTGGAATGGACCAGATAAAGAGATGATAGCGGCGAGAAGTGTGAAGCTATTTAAAGAGACTGGATAAATATAGATACGGAGACAAGACCACACAAATTAAATACATAGTTCAACCTAGGTAAATACAACTAGGTAAACACAACTAGGTAAACACAACTAGGTAAACACAACTAGGTAAACACAACTAGGTAAACACAACTAGGTAAACACAACTAGGTAAACACAACTAGGTAAATACAACTAGGTAAATACAACTAGGTAAACACAACTAGGTAAATACAACTAGGTAAACACAACTAGGTAAATACAACTAGGTAAACACAACTAGGTAAATACAACTAGGTAAACACAACTAGGTAAATACAACTAGGTAAATACAACTAGGTAAATAAAAGACCTATATAGTCTTATATATTTAGGTCTTGGGTAAATACACACACAAATAAAAAATGACCAGGGAGGGACAAATCACGAAGGCATATAAGCCTCTTTCTCTTGATGTCTCTCTTAACACACGTGGCTATGAAAATATTAATCAACACAGATATATAGATAATTACAATAGACTAGAACAGTGTTTCTTAACCTGGGGTGCTAGCACCCCCTGGGGGTGCTGAAATCAATTTTAGGGGGTGCTGGGAAATGCTGCATTTATGGCGGCACACTGTTAGATTACCTCGCAATGGATACAAAAGTATCGAAGGGATACTTTTTGAGAAGAATACTATTCTTATTTGATAAACTTTAACCTCATTATACTGACTTTCAGTAAGTGTACTTTCACTCGAGTGTTCATGTCTGACGTGAGACGGTGAGACCGCGCCGCTGCAGGCAGTCGTTGCGTAGTAGCAGTAGTACAGCTCAAGCCCCCGCATTGCTGTGTTTCGCTCTAACTTCAAGTTCCAGTAATACTGGTAACACCATTGGAAGGTATACTCTTCCTCATTCGCTCTAACTCACTCACATAATCTCTCTCTCTCTCTCTCTCTCTCTCTCTCTCTCTCTCTCTCTCTCTCTCTTCAATGTGTCCCATTATTTTTTGTATAGATGAATGTATTGATGACACTTGTGCAAACCCGCACCAATGTAATGGCCTGGAAATTGTTTGAGCCATTAAACGTTTAGCTGTTGTTATTAAATACATCATTGGCTGACTGTACATTGTACACATAATATCATGACCGCTACCCCCGAAGGTGGAATAATACTATGTGTTTTTATGTGTCTGTCTGTTTGTTTCTCTGTTAATATCCCTCATCAAGTATTTGCTCCAATGTTATGAAGTGTTTTCGTGGGGGAGCGTTGCCTATAATCAAAACACCAATCAATAACATTTTGAAAGTCAAATGTCTAATTTTGAATGGTGTCTTTTTGCTAACAGCTTCTTTGTTTTGTCCAACGGACTTGTGTGATTCTGCAATGCCAAAGACACGCAAATGGAGTGACGAATATGTCACGTATGGCTTCACTGCACTCCTGGAGGATCGTGGAGGACCAGACCGGGCACAATGTATGACCTGCCATTTCATTATTTGCAACTCAATTTTGAAGCCTGCTAGACTCCCGAGAACACCAGGTGAAGCATCCAACTGCAGAACATAAACAGACTATCGAGGCCCTGCAGGATAATAGGACTACATATGATCAGAAAGTCACACTACCCCGACTTGGATTCAAGCCAGTGCAGAAATCCCTTCTGCAAGCTTCCTATGAGGTGGCATACCAGTGCATCAGGAGAGAAGGCTTCGCATTTGGATCCGGAAAACCTGGTTAAGCCAGGCACCATTCGGATGGTAGAACTAGTTCCGGGAACAGAGGCAACCAAGAAGATGAAAAAATTGCCTTTGTCCAACGATGTCACCGCAGGGAGAGTTGCAAATATGAGTTGCGACATCTTGGACCAGATTGTTCAGGAGATTAAGGACAGTTTCATCCGCATCAGTCTCCAGTTGGATGAATCAACTGATGTTTCCAACATGAGTCAACTGATTTTGTATACCCGGTATATAAAGGATGGTGAAATTAAAGATGAATTCCTCTTCTGCGAGGCATTCAACAACGAAGGCAGCGGATGTATTTCAACTCTTGGACGAGAAAAAAGTTTGTTTTCTTGAGAGAGAAGAGATGCTTTGAGAAGTATCAGATCAAGTGGGAGAAAGGTATGGGTCGGTCTGCACCGATGGTGCCCCAGGTATGATAGGGAATAGGTCTGGCTTTACTGCTTTGGTAAAAAAGAGGGTACCAGATATCACCATGAAGCACTGTGTTCTCCATCGCCATGCTCTGGCTGCAAGGACGTTGCCGCCTCACTGCAAAGAAGTTCTGTCTGTCTGTGTTCAAGTTGTGAATTTCATCCTGGGTCATCCTTTAAACCACATAGTATTCAAGTTACTTTGTGAGGAGATGGGAAGTGAACATCAAGTCCTTCTCCTGCACACAGACGTGCGGTGGCGCTCACGTGGGAAAATCCTGACCCGTATTGCAGAGCTCAAGGATGAGATTGCAATATTCCTCCGAGATTATCAGAATAAGCTCGCTGAAGATTTCGAGGACGAAATGATCATCCTCTCTCCCTCCTATCTGGCAGACATTTCCAGCCCTTTAAATGAACTCAACTTGTCCATGCAAGGCATGTTTGCTAAGAATCTTGTTTGTGCAGAGAAGGTAGAAGCCTTTAAGAAAAAGCTCTCACTCTGGAATCGTCGAAACCAGGGAGGGAATATGGGAAGCTCTCCTATCCTGGACGAGAAATTGGGGAATAAGACAGTCAGTCCCATGCTTGTAGAAAATAGTGTTGCTCACTCTCGCACCTTGAGACCACCGTGACAAAGTACTTTCCCAAGGATCATACATTTCCAGAATGGATTCCGCAGCCCTTCCCGGCAGACAGGAGTGATGCTGACAACCTGAAGGAGGAGCTTCTTGATCTGCAGGTGAACCAGGGTTGTCAAACAAAATTCCGTACATGAGGCTACCATTGTCTGGGTTCTGGTGTGATCAGTTGGTAGCGTACCTTGGACTGGCGAGGGCAGCGCTGGAGATGATCATTCCATTTCTAACTACCTATCGGTGTGAAAAGGCATTCTCCACCATGCTCCAGATCAAAACAATTGCCCGGAACCGCCTTCAAGATGGGCTGTTCCACGATATGAGGGTTTCTCTGACTAACACGAAGCCTCCATTTTTAAAACTGGTCGCACATAAGCAGCAACAAAAATCACATTGATGAGTGTATGTTGGAGTGAGATTGTCCATGCTCTTTACTCTATGTTCGTCTTTTCTTATTGCTTATGTCTATAGTATTGGCAGCATTGATATTAATTTTTTGGAGAATGAACAAAATAAATGATCAAGCAGTAATTCACTTTACTTTCTCCCTGTAGTAGTGTAGTGTAGCAATTGTAGTCACTTTACTTTCTCCCTGTAGTAGTGTAGTGTAGCAACTGTAGTCTCTGTAACCAGATGTTAGGCAGAGTTAGGGGGTGCTGGATTTCCTAGACCTGACTACAAGGGGCGCTGAGGTCGGGAAAGGTTAAGAAACGCTGGACTAGAGCATCGGAAACAAGGCTACCAACCTCAAAAACTTTATAACGTTACGAGCCAATAAACAAGTGACTCCCCTTAACACAGGTAGCTTGGAGGGCGCTAACTCTCTCTCTAACTCTCTAACTCTCTCTCTCTCTCTCTCTCTCTCTCTCTCTCTCTCTCTCTCTCTCTCTCTCGCTCTCTCTCTCAAAACACAGTCCACAACACACCACACACACACACCACACCACACACACACACAACCCACACACACCCACACACCCACACACAAACACACACCCACACCCACACCCACACACACACACACACACACACAAGCTTAACAGTAAAGACCCCTTATTCAGACGAAAAAAACCTTTGATATTTAAAGAGACACGAAAAAACCTTGATATTTAAAGACACGAAAAAAGCTTGATATTTAAAGAGACACGAAAAAAGCTTGATATTTAAAGAGACACGAAAAAAGCTTGATATTTAAAGAGACACGAAAAAAGCTTGATATTTAAAGAGACACGAAAAAAGCTTGATATTTAAAGAGACACACGAAAAACCCTTGATACTTAAAGAGACACGAAAAAAGCTTGATATTTAGACACACGAAAAAAGCTTGATATTTAAAGAGACACAAAGGAAACAGTTTACATCTAGTAAGGTGGGGAAAACAAAGGATAAAAATAGTAATACAATTGGATAAAGAAGATCAAATAATCCTGTAAAGCGAAAGGAGTGAATGTGAGAATCAGGTGAAGGTTGTGTGTGTGTGTGTGTGTGTGTGTGTTCGTGTGTGTGTTCGTGTGTGTGTGTTCGTGTGTGTGTTCGTGTGTGTGTGTGTCTGTGTGTATGTGTGTGTGTTTGTGACTGTGTGTGTATGAGAGAGAGAGAGAGAGAGAGAGAGAGAGAGAGAGAGAGAGAGAGAGAGAGAGAGAGAGAGAGAGAGAGAGAGAGAG
>JACEEZ010002754.1:50000-55000 GCA_016584305.1 Chionoecetes opilio
TTGTGATTACTATTATTTGTTTCTCTTACAGTTCTGAATCACCTCATCATTTAAAGGGTCGTTAGGGGAAGCGATTTAGCCTGGAGGAAATCACAGCAAGGAAATGGAAGAAAGTTGGGATGTAGCGAGTTTTTCTTTCTTTTTTTCTCCTCTCTCGGGATTCAATTTCAATATTTTCTCACTTAAAGTTATATATCGCCGTCTCTACGTTTCATCAAGTTGCTAGGTGACTGAAATAGCTCAAGGGAATGACGGGAATAAATCGTTGGACTAAAAGTGTTGCAGTATTTGTGTTTTTATCTTCCTTTAAGTTTCTCGTTTTTTTCGTTTTTTCTTTTCCTCCTTTTCAGATTTTTGTTTTTTCTTTCCCGTAATTGAAGTTTCGTTACAAGAGTTTTTCTTTTATTCATTTTTCTCTTTTCCTTTTAAATATCTTGTTTCTTTCTCTCTCTTTAAGTCGCGTTCCGAGTTTTTGTTTTTTTCTTTTCCTTTTAAATGTATCGTTTTTCTCTTTTCCTTTTAAATTTATCGTTTTTCTCTTCCTTTTAAATTTATCGTTTTTCTCTTTTTTTTCCTTTTAAATTTATCGTTTTTCTCTTTTCCTTTTAAATTTATCGTTTTTCTCTTCAATTTTAGGTTTTTCTCTTTTCTTTTAAAATTTATCGTTTTTCTCTTCCTTTTAAATTTATCGTTTTCTCTTTTTTTTCCTTTTAAATTTATCGTTTTTCTCTTTTCTTTTTAAATTTATCGTTTTTCTCTTTTTATTTCCTTTTAAATTGATCATTTTTTTCTTTTCCTTTTAAATTTATCGTTTTTCTCTTCCTTTTAAATGTATCGTTTTTCTCTTTGTTTTAAATGTATCGTTTTTCTCTTTTCTTTTTAAATGTATCGTTTTTCTCTTTTCTTTTTAAATGTATCGTTTTTCTCTTTTCTTTTTAAATGTATCGTTATTCTTTTTTCCTCTTAAATTTATCGTTTTTCTCTTTTCTTTTTAATTTTATCGTTTTTCTCTTTTTCTTTCCTTTTAAATTTATCGTTTTTCTCTTTCCTTTTAAATTTATCGTTTTTCTCTTTTTTTAATTTATCGTTTTTCTCTTTTTAAATTTATTCATTTTTCTCTTTTCATTAAATTTTTCGTTTTTCTCTTTTCCTTTTAAAATTTTAGTTTTTCTCTTTTCTTTTTTAATTTTTCGTTTTTCTCTTTTCTTTTTTAATTTAGCGTTTTTCTTTTCTTTTAAATCTATCATTTTTCTCTTCATTTTTAGGTTTTTCTCTTTTCCTTTTAAATTTATCGTTTTTCTCTTCTTTTTTAATTTTTCGTTTTTCTCTTTTCTTTTTAAATTTATCGTTTTTCTCTTTTCTTTTAAATTTATCGTTTTTCTCTTTTCTTTTAAATTTATCGTTTTTCTCTTTTCCTTTTAAATTTATGGTTTTTTCTTTCCTTTTAAATTTATCGTTTTTCTCTTCCTTTTAAATTTATCGTTTTCTCTTTTTCTTTCCTTTTAAATTTATCGTTTTTCTTTTCTTTTAAATTTATCGTTTTTCTCTTTTCTTTTTAAATTTATCGTTTTTCTCTTTTCTTAACAATTTTCGTTTTTCTCTTTTCCTTTTAAATTTATCGTTTTTTCTCTTTTCCTTTTAAATTTATCGTTTTTCTCTTTTCCTTTTAAATTTATCGTTTTTCTCTTTTTATTTCCTTTTAAATTTATCGTTTTTTTCTTTTCCTTTTAAATTTATCGTTTTTTTCTTTTCCTTTTAAATTTATCGTTTTTTTCTTTTCCTTTTAAATTTATCGTTTTTCTCTTTTCTTAAATTTTCGGTTTTTCTCTTTTCCTTTTAAATTTATCGTTTTTTCTCTTTTCCTTTTAAATTTATCGTTTTTTTCTTTTCCTTTTAAATTTATCGTTTTTCTCTTTTTATTTCCTTTTAAATTTATCGTTTTTTTCTTTTCCTTTTAAATTTATCGTTTTTTTCTTTTCCTTTTAAATTTATCGTTTTTTTCTTTTCCTTTTAAATTTATCGTTTTTCTCTTCATTTTTAGGTTTTTCTCTTTTCCTTTTAAATTTATCGTTTTTCTCTTTTCTTTTTTAATTTATCGTTTTTCTTTTCTTTTTAAATTTATCGTTTTTTTCTTTTCTTTTTAAATTTATCGTTTTTTTCTTTTTTTTTAAATTTATCGTTTTTCTCTTTTCTTTTTTAATTTATAGTTTTTCTCTTTTCTTTTTAAATTTATCGTTTTTTCTTTTCTTTTTAATTTATCGTTTTTTCTCTTTTTTTTTAAATTTACGTTTTCTTTTTTGTTTTTCTCTTTTCTTTTTTAATTTATAGTTTTTCTCTTTTCTTTTTAAATTTATCGTTTTTCTCTCCCTTTGAAATTTATCGTTTTTTTCTTCCTTTTAAATGTATCGTTTTTCTCTTTTCTTTTTAAATTTATCGTTTTTCTCTTCTTTTTAAATGTATCGTTTTTCTCTTTTCTTTTTAAATTTATCATTTTTCTCTCCCTTTGAAATTTATCGTTTTTTTCTTCCTTTTAAATTTATCGTTTTTCCGTTTTCTTTAAATTTTTCGTTTTTCTCTTTTCTTTTTAAATTTTTTGTTTTTCTCTTTTCTTTTTAAATGTATCGTTTTTCTCTTTTCTTTTTAAATGTATCGTTTTTCTCTTTTCCTTTCAAGTTTTTGTTTTTTTCTTTCTCCCTAAAGTTTCGTTACAATCATTTTTCATTTTTTTCGTTCTTCTTCTTTAAAGTGTTCGTTTCTTCTCTTTACTCATTCTAATATTTTTATCTTTTCATTTTCTTCTCTTCCTTTTAATTTCCATTTTTTCTTCTATCCATATTAAAGTTTAGGACGTTTTTCATTTTTCTTTTCCTTTCAAGTTTTACGTTTTCTCTCTCTCTTTATCTGCAAGTTATCAGTTTGAATTCTCCCCTTCTTCATTATATATTGACTATCCGGCTACTTATTATTATCTTCCATCCCTTCCATTATTTTATTTCATTCTATCCCTCCCATTATTATATTTCATTCTATCCCTCCCATTATTATATTTCATTCTATTATTATATTTCATTCTATCCCTTCCATTATTATATTTCATTCTATCCCTCCCATTATTATATTTCATTCTATCCTTCCATTATTATATTTCATTCTATCCCTCCCATTATTATATTTCATTCTATCCCTCCATTATTATATTTCATTCTATCCTTCCTATTATTTTCATTCTATCCTTCCATTATTTTATTCTTCTCCTCTCTATTATATTTCATTCTATTCCCTCCATTATTATATTTCATTCTATCCCTCCATTATTATATTTCATTCTATCCCTCCATTATTATATTTCATTCTACCCTCCCATTATTATATTTCATTCTATCCCTCCCATTATTATATTTCATTCTATCCCTCCATTATTTTATTTCATTCTATCCCTTCCATTATTTTATTTCATTCTATCCCTTCCATTATTATATTTCATTCTATCCCTTCCATTATTTTATTTCATTCTATCCCTTCCATTATTATATTTCATTCTATCCCTCCCATTATTATATTTCATTCTATCCCTTCCATTATTTATTTCATTCTATCCCTTCCATTATTATATTTCATTCTATCCCTTCCATTATTATATTTCATTCTATCCCTCCCATTATTATATTTCATTCTATCCCTTCCATTATTTTATTTCATTCTATCCCTTCCATTATTATATTTCATTCTATCCCTCCCATTATTATATTTCATTCTATCCCTTCCATTATTATATTTCATTCTATCCCTTCCATTATTTTATTTCATTCTATCCCTTCCTATTATTATTTCATTCTATCCCTTCCATTATTATATTTCATTCTATCCCTCCCATTATTATATTTCATTCTATCCCTTCCATTATTATATTTCATTCTATCCCTTCCATTATTATATTTCATTCTATTCCTTCCATTATTATATTTCATTCTATCCCTTCCATTATTATATTTCATTCTATCCCTTCCATTATTATATTTCATTCTATCCCTTCCATTATTATATTTCATTCTATCCCTTCCATTATTATATTTCATTCTATCCCTTCCATTATTTCATTCTATCCCTTCATTATTTCATTCTATCCTCCATTATTATATTTCATTCTATCCCTTCCATTTATTTTCATTCTATCCCTTCCATTATTTTATTTTATTCTATCCCTTCCATTATTTTATTTCATTCTATCCCTCCATTATTTTATTTCATTCTATCCCTCCATTATTTTATTTTATTCTATCCCTTCCATTATTTTATTCATTCATCCCTTCCATTATTATATTTCATTCTATCCCTCCCATTATTATATTTCATTCTATCCCTTCCATTATTATATTTCATTCTATCCCTTCCATTATTTATTTCATTCTATCCCTCCCATTATTTTATTTCATTCTATCCCTTCCATTATTTATTTCATTCTATCCCTTCCATTATTTTATTTCATTCTATCCCTCCCATTATTTTATTTCATTCTATCCCTCCTATTTATTTATCATTCTATCCCTTCCCATTATTTTATTTCATTCTATCCCTTCCATTATTTTATTTCATTCTATCCCTCCCATTATTTTATTTCATTCTATCCCTCCCATTATTATATTTCATTCTATTCCTCCCATTATTTTATTTCATTCTATCCCTTCCATTATTTTTTCATTTTATTCTATCCCTCCCATTATTATATTTCATTCTATCCCTTCCATTTTTATATTCATTCTATCCCTTCCATATTTATTTATTCTATACCTTCCATTATTATATTCATTCTATCCTTCCATTATTTTATTTATTCTATCCCTTCCATTATATTTGTATTTCATTCATATCGCCTCCCATTATTATTTTCATTCTATCCCTTCCATTATTATATTTCATTCTATCCCTTCCATTATTTCATTTTATTCTTCCTTCCATTATTTTATTTCATTCTATCCCTCCCATTATTATATTTCATTATC
>JACEEZ010002754.1:60000-62500 GCA_016584305.1 Chionoecetes opilio
TTTTTTCTTCTTCTTTCTCTTCTTTTTCCTCTTTAATTGAATACTTTTTTCTTCTTCTTTCTTCTCCCTTCTCTTCTTTTTCCTCTTTTTCTAGTATACTCTTTTCTTCTCCCTTCTCTTCTTTTCCTCTTTAATTGTATACTTTTTTCTTCTTCTTTCTTCTCCCTTCTCTTCTTTATTCTCTTTTTCTAGTATACTTTTTTCTTCTTCCTTCTCTACTGTTCCTCTTTAATTGTATACTTTTTTCTTCTTCCTTCTCTCACTTCTCTTCTTTTTCCTCTTTAATTGTATACTTTTTTCTTTTTTCTTCTTCTTTCTCTTCTTTTTCCTCTTTAATTGTTACTTTTTCTTTTCATTTTCTTCTCTTTATTTACTCTTTTCTTCTTTCTTTTCCATTTTTCTTTCTTCTTCATTCTCTTCTTTTCCTCTTTAATTGTATACTTTTTTCTTCTTCCTTCTCTCACTTCTCTTCTTTTTCCTCTTTAATTGTATACTTTTTTCTTTTTTCTTCTTCATTCTCTTCTTTTTCCTCTTTAATTGTATACTTTTTTCTTCTTCCTTCTCTCACTTCTCTTCTTTTTCCTCTTTAATTGAATACTTTTTTCTTTTTTCTTCTTCCTTCTCTTCTTTTTCCTCTTTAATTGTATACTTTTTTCTTTTTTCTTCTTCCTTCTCTTCTTTTTCCTCTTTAATTGTATACTTTTTTCTTTTTCTTCTTCCTTCTCTTCTTTTTCCTCTTTAATTGAATACTTTTTTCTTTTTTCTTCTTCCTTCTCTTCTTTTTCCTCTTTAATTGAATACTTTTTTCTTTTTTCTTCTCCTTCTCTTCTTTTTCCTCTTTAATTGAATACTTTTTTCTTCTCCCTTCTCCTCTTTTTCCTCTTTAATTGAATACTTTTTTCTTCTCCCTTCTCCTCTTTTTCCTCTTTAATTGAATACTTTTTTCTTCTTCCTCCTCTCCCTTCACTTCCTTTTCCTCTTTCCTCGTATACACTTTTCTTCTCCCTTCTCTGCTTTCTCTTCTTTTTCCTCTTTAATTGTATACCTTCTTCTTCCTTCACTCCCTTCTCTTTTTTCCTCCTTTCCTCCTTATAATTTTTTCTTTCCTTTCCTGTTTTACCTTCCTACTCCCTCTTCTGATTTCTCTCTTTCCTACCCTTTCTTTTCCCTTCCCTACCCTTTCTTTTCCCCTTTCCTACCCTTTCTTTTCCCCTTCCTATCCTTTCTTTTCCCCTTCCTATCCTTTCTTATCCCCTTCCCTAACCTTTCTTTTCCCCTTTCCTACCCTTTCTTTTCCCCTCAACTACCCTTTCTTTTCGCCTTTAATACTCTCTTTTCCCCTTCCCTACCCTTTCTTTTCCCCTTTCCTACCCTTTCCTTTCCCCTTTCCTTCCTCTCCCTTCCCTTCTTTTTTTAAAGTTAAAGCTCTTGCTCTGGTATCACTTTCACTCTATTACACATTACCTGAGATTAGATTGCGGGATATTTTGTGTGTGTGTTGTGTGTGTGTGTGTGTGTGTGTGTGTGTGTTGTGTGTGTTCTGTGTGCTGTTGTGTTGTCTGTGTGTGATGTTTTCACAATATAAAATTATTAGGTTACTATTCTTGAAAAAATACGGTGGTCGTCTATTTTTTCTACTACTACTGCTACGACTACTACTACTACTACTACTACTACTACTACTACTACTACTACTGCTTATACTACTACTACTACTACTACTACTACTACTACTACTACTACTACTACTACTACTGCTTATACTACTACTACTACTACTACTACTACTACTACTACTACTACTACTGCTTATACTACTACTACTACTACTGCTTATACTCCTACTACTACTACTACTACTACTACTACTACTACTGCTTATACTACTACTACTACTACTACTACTACTACTACTACTACTACTACTACTGCTTATACTACTACTACTACTACTACTACTACTACTACAACTACTACTACTACTACTACTACTACTACTATTGCTACTACTACTACTACTACTACTACTACTGCTACTACTTCTACTACTACTACTACTACTACTACTACTACTACTACTACTACTACTACTACTACTACTACTACTACTGCTACTACTACTACTACTACTACTACTACTACTTACTACTACTACTACTACTACTACTACTACCACTACCACTACTACTACTACTACTACTACTACTACTACTACTACTACTTACTACTACTACTACTACTACTACTACTACTACTACTACTACTACTACTACTACTACTACTACTACTACTACTACTACTACTACTACTACTACTACTACTACTTACTACTACTACTACTACTACTACTTACTACTACTACTAACTACTACTACTACTTACTACTACTTACTTACTACTACTACTACTACTACTACTACTACTACTACATACTACTACTACTACTACTACTACTAACTACTACTACTACTACTACTACTACTACTACTACACTACTACT
>JACEEZ010002754.1:72500-92500 GCA_016584305.1 Chionoecetes opilio
GGCTTCGACAACATTTGCTGGTAACTTGTTCCATCGATCAACAACTCTAACATTGAAATAATTTTTACGGAGATCTGTGATGCAACGTTGACCATTCAGTTTTAAACCGTTATTTCTTGTTGTCACTTGAGGAGAAAGCTCGAATAGGTTCTTTTGATTAATGACATCAAATCCTTTTAGGATCTTAAAGGTTTCTATCAAGTCCCCACGGATTCTACGATCCTTTAAGGAAAACATATTAAGTTTCCGCAGTCTCTCTTCATAAGATGAATTTCGCAGATGGAATTTGTTTGGTTGCTCTTCTTTGCACTGATTCCAATTTAGCTTGATCTTTTACGAAACAAGGCGACCAGAATTGAACGGCATATTCTAAGTGCTGCCTAACCAAAGACGTGTATAATTGTGTCATTACTTGCGGAGTTTTATGTTCAAATTTGCGTTTAATGAAGCCCAACATCATATTCGCCTTTTTACTGGCAGCTAGGCAATGCGTACTGGTTTTAAGATCATTACTGATGATGACACCTAAATCCTTTTCCTGCTGTACTTCAGTTAACGATTTATTTTGCATTTGATAGTTATATTTGAGGTTATCGTTGCCTATATGCATTACTTTACATTTATCGGAATTGAATTTTAATAGCCATTTATCACTCCAATCTGATAGTTTGTCGAGACCACGTTGTATGAGTTCGCAGTTTTCTCTAGTATATGCTTTACCGCCTAATTTATAGGAGGAGGAGGAGGAGGAGGAGGAGGAGGAGGAGGAGGAGGAGGAGGAGGAGGGTTACATAGGCTCACATAGGAAGAACAGACACCGGGAAATCTGTATGTCTAAAACGAGGGTATCTTCTGAGCTACGTATTGACTACTACTACTAAACTACATGTGGGAGAACAGGACAGAGCATATAGAACAAGGCTCCTCCTCGCCTATCTTTAGTAATATGACGAAAGGATATAGAAGGGAACGTCATGTGCCTTGAAGGAAAGACGGAGAAGGAGAGCCACGCAGGAGCAAGTGTGACTATAACATAACAACTTTAATAGATGCAGGTTTCAAGAGGATTAGAAAAAAAAGTAGTAGTTTTTGTGAGCAATATAGTGATATTTATCAAAAGTTACTTTGTTTATAAAGACGATATAAAACTTGATGTAATGATTGAATATATGAGAGAAACAAGTGGAGGGTGGCGGTCACTCCTCTGCGGCGCCGTCCACGACAAACGAACGACGCGGCGATCACTCCTCTAAGGTACGGTCCACGACAAACGAACGACGCGGCGATCACTCCTCTAAGGTACGGTCGACGAACGATGCAGTGGTTATGCCGCTGCGGTGCGCTAAGCGAACGACGAAGCGGTCACTCCGCTGCGGTGCGGAAAACGAGAAACGAACGACGAGGCGATTAATCCAGCGCGGTGCGATAGACCAACGGTGGCGGCGGTCACTCCACTGCGGCGCGATAGAGGAATGGTGGAAGCGGTCCCTCAGAAGAGGAGTTAACGAGCGACTGAGGTCGTCACACCGCAGTGATGTGGGATACATCAAGTGGTGGATAAGGTCGATCCACAGAGGTGGTGGTAAGAAGTGGTGGAGGCGGTTCCACCACAGCGGTACAGGGCAAAAGTAAAGATGTGGCGTCCCATTTTTAAGTTATGTCAAAAGTGGTCCTTTTTTCCGTCTATAATCGAGTGGTAACAATAACTTTACTCATCATCTGATTAAATTTGACTACCGAATAAGGGCTTCATGCAGTGCCCCTATAAACACACCCTTACATCACTAGAGTTTTTTTTATTTTGGACATCACAAAGGACTGGCCAAGGGCAAATAAAAAAGTAACAAAAAGTCCGCATAGTTGCCAGTCCCTATACATAGAAGACAGTAAGAGAATAACTACAGAAAGGGAGGTGGGCCAATTTAGTTAGGGAGGTGTCTTGTCGGTACAGAGTATTGGCCATGTATTTACGTCTTAATTACGTCTGAGTGTCTTCACCTATATAAGTTAACAGGTAACAAACAGGTCATTTATATGTTGTGGCAAAATCTGACACTCTGGCCCCGATTATCTCGTCGAAAAATCGTCATAAAATCAACCTCGTCGTCAAAATCTGTACCCGATCATCCCGCGTTGGTATAGTGCGACAGATGCCCTTTAAGCCCTTGAGTGTGGAGGCGTTCAGTGCTGCGCCTCACCCAGGAATAGTTACCATCAAACATGCAGACGCGGGGGGCAAGGGGGGCAAGGGTGGGCAGTGAATGGAGGGAAAGATTCGGAAGGCCACCCAATTCTGTTACTCCCTCCCATCTCCCTTCTCCTACACTCTCTTCTTTCTTTCTTCTACACTTTTCTTTCTTTTTTCTATACTTCTCCTTCTCCCTTTCTCCTGCACTTTCTTCTTTCTTTCTTCTTTCTTTCTCCTGCACTTTCTTCTTTCTTTCTTCTTTCTTTCTCCTACACTTTCTTCTTTCTTTCTTCTACACTTTTCTTTCTTTTTTCTACACTTCTCTTTCTCCCTTTCTCCTGCACTTTCTTCTTTCTTTCTCCTACACTTTCTTCTTTCTTTCTCCTACACTTTCTTCTTTCTTTCTCCTACACTTTCTTCTTTCTTTCTTCTTTCTTTCTCCTACACTTTCTTCTTTCTTTCTTCTACACTTTTCTTTCTTTATTCTACACTTCTCCTTCTCTCTTTCTCCTGCACTTTCTTCTTTCTTTCTCCTACACTTTCTTCTTTCTTTCTTCTTTCTTTCTCCTACACTTTCTTCTTTCTTTCTTCTACACTTTTCTTTCTTTATTCTACACTTCTCCTTCTCTCTTTCTCCTGCACTTTCTTCTTTCTTTCTCCTACACTTTCTTCTTTCTTTCTTCTATACTTTTCTTTCTTCTTTCTATACTTCTCCATCTCCCTTTCTCCTACACTATCTTCTTTCTTTCTTCTTTCTACACTTCTCCATCTCCCTTTCTCCAACACTTTCTTCATTCTTTCTTCTACACTTTTCTTTCATTTCTTTCTTCTTTCTACACTTCTCTTTCTCTTACACTTTCTTTTATTATTAAACCTTTTACTCCCGAGCTCTCTCCCTTCCTGACAATGTTATCTTTACGCCAACCACACCACCGACTTTTCAGACAGGTGACATTACATTTATGTTCATTATTCTAAGGTAATGAGTGAACATTGTATTTCTGTTCAATATTTTCTAAGGTATTCGCAAGCACCCTTCTTATTCTTGTATAAATATTTCAACATCTATCTAATAAACGTTCGTGCGAGTAATTAATGAGAGTGTAGTGTTGATTTATTCTTCGTTTGTCATTTGTCTAATAGAAATGTATATATCTATCTGACCTTAGAAGCAGATTATAATGTCACTTTCTTTTTGACTTCAGATATAATGTCACTTTCTTTTTGACTTTTCAGATATAATGTCACTTTCTTTTTGACTTTTCAGATATAATGTCACTTTCTTTTTGACTTTTCAGATATAATGTCACTTTCTTTTTGACTTTTCAGATATACTGTCACTTTCTTTTTGAATTTTCAGATATAATGTCACTTTCTTTTTGACTTTTCAAATATAATGTCACTTTCTTTTTGACTTTTCAGATATAATGTCACTTTCTTTTCGACTTTTCAGATATAATGTCACTTTCTTTTTGACTTTTCAGATATAATGTCACTTTCTTTTTGACTTTTCAGATATAATGTCACTTTCTTTTTGACTTTTCAGATATAATGTCACTTTCTTTTCGACTTTTCAGATATAATGTCACTTTCTTTTTGACTTAGATATGTCACTTTCTTTTCGACTTTTCAGATATAATGTCACTTTCTTTTTGACTTCAGATAAGATGTCACTTTCTTTTTGAGAGGAATATGAAGGAGGGATAGGTTGGCGGTGAGGAGCCTTCTCGCTTTTGTACCTTGCTCTCTCACAGGTAGCAGTGATGTACAAAGCAAATCTGAAAGTTATGTGATATTTTTTTACGTCGACGAGCTTTTAACATCTTGGTAATTCTATACTCTACCTCCTCCTCCTTCTTTACAGGAACTGCCACGTGTGTGTCTACCGGCCTCTTGTAGCTTCCTAATGTTATTATGTTGTTGTTCTCCTCCTCCTCCTCCTCCTTCTTCCTTTTCTTCCTCATCTTCTTCCTCCTCAAAGGGTTTCCTGGTATGTATCTATCTATCTTTTTCTTCCTATCTATTCTTCCTCTTCCCTCTTCTTCCTCTTCCTCCTCCTCCTCCTCCTTCTTCTTTCTCCTCAAAGGGTTTCCTGGTATCTGTTCTTCCTATGTATTCCTCCTCCTTCTTCTCCTCCACCTCCTCCTCCTCCTTCTCCTATAACCCCATCACAACACCAACACAACAACATCACAACATCACCTCTCGTTCTTTACTCATCACAGGACACATCACCACAGGACACATCACCACAGGACACATCACCACAGGACACATCACGGTACCAATATTCATGAGTAACAACCAGCCAGCCAGCCACGCGCCTCACACTCCTTCACACACCAGCACAATATTCCGTCCGGCAGATAATTGCGTCCATATTCAGCAGGGAAAACATTGGACGCCGAAACGCAGCACGAGTCTTCACGTTTTCTCGGTTAATTAAGTTACGTAAATGTGTGTGAATACCTTGACGCCGGAAATGATGCCAGGGAGGGTGTGGCATTCAGGCGAGGCATAGTCACATGACACACATACAGACACACACACACTGCTATAGAAGGAGTGACATTACTACTACAGGAATCATGTTGTGACTCTTTGATAATTAATAATCTGGCACCAAATTAACACAGACGAAAGAGTTAAGGAGAATGAAAAGAAAACATACATACATTAAAATTAAAAGAAATTCAAGGGAAATTAAAAGAAAATAAAGCTGTATAAACATAAGGAAGGAAAGACTACGAAAATAAAGAAAAAACATGTATAAATCGAGATAGATAAAATTAAACAAAGAAAGGCGTGAGGATAAATAGGGACGAAGAATAAGATTGAACATTGTAATTCCGTTCATTATTTTAAGGTTATAAGCGTGAACATTGTAATTATGTTCATCATTTTAAAGAGAACATTATCATTCTGTTCATTATTTTAAGGATATAAGCGTGAACATTATACAAATTCTGTTCATTATTTTAAGGATATAAGCGTGAACATTATACAAATTCTGTTCGTTATTTTAAGGATATAAGCGTGAACATTATACAAATTCTGTTCATTATTTTAAGGTAATAAACGTGAACATTGTAATTATATTCATTATTTTAAGGATATAAGCAAGAACATTGTAATTCTGTTCATTATCTGAAATTTATAAAAGTCAACATTATAATTCCGGTCATTATTTGCGTCGCTAATTGGTGTTCACAAGCAGCCTTCCTAATTTCATACAACTATTCCATCGTCTCTCTAATAACATTCCCAGCAGCGAGTAATAAAAGTTAATTACATTGCCATCGCTAATTAAAGAGCACGGTTGAATTATTGACTTTCCATTAATTTGACAAGTTTAAAAAAAATATATATCTGACTTTATTTTATTTTGATATATTGTCACTATTCTTTTTGCCAATAGTTTCGTTTTTGAGTTATTGACTTGAGGAAGATAATTTTGCGAAACGCGTCCCCAAATATTAGCAGATCATCATTTCTTTATAGGAGGGAAGAATCACAAAGAATCACACAATATAAAGAGGGAAATTTCGACATACATATTGCCAAGACAGAATCAGGGCAGGAAAATGAGAAGATATATATAGAGAGAAAAGAAGAGAAAAGATCAGTAAAGCTTCATATTGAGAAAAAAATATGTGTAACTTTCATTTCAACTACAATAAAAGGTAGAATGAAAATAGCGACACGAGAAGAGGAAGAACACAAGGAAGGAAGGAGAAGATAGCAATAGTAAAGTAGTAGACAGAGAAGATATAAACATTTAGAAGAGAAAAGAAAATGAAAAAAGGAATTCATTTGTCAGGTAGAAATAAATATATCCTTAATTTTAAAAGATATAATTTAACTTTTTTCTGTCATTATTTTTGGTGCTGAAGAATTATTGTTTATTGTTTAATTTATCGAGTAGAAATAAATATATATCTGACTTTATTTGCAGATATAATTTCACATTTTTTATTCATATCTGTCGAGTAGAAATATATACACATCTCCTTAATTTCAGATATAACTTCACTATATTTTTTGTCTATATTTTTGTCAGTTGACGGGGAGGAGCCTTCTCGCTTTTGTATGAAGCTCTCCTCTCTCAAACGTAACGAAAATATGTAATTCAAGAGACTGAGAATATTTATGATATTCTTATAGTATGTAGATAAGCTTTTAATATTCCGCTCATTTTATCCTCCTCCTCCTCCTCCTCCTCCTCCTCCAGTCTTTCCCCCCTCCTCCTCCTCTTCCTCCAGTCTTTCCCTCCTCCTCCTCTTCCTCCAGTCTTTCCCTCCTCCTCCTCCTCTTCCTCCAGTCTTTCCCCCCTCCTCCTCCTCTTCCTCCAGTCTTTCCCCCCTCCTCCTCCTCCTCCTCTTCCTCCAGTCTTTCCCTCCTCCTCCTCTTCCTCCAGTCTTTCCCCCCTCCTCCTCCTCCTCCTCCAGTCTTTCCCCCTCCTCCTCCTCCTCCTCCTCCAGTCTTTCCCTCCTCCTCCTCCTCCTCCTCCTCCTCCAGTCTTTCCCCCCTCCTCCTCCTCCTCCTCCTCCTCCTCCTCCTCCAGTCTTTCCCTCCTCCTCCTCCTCCAGTCTTTCCCTCCTCCTCCTCTTCCTCCAGTCTTTCCCCCCTCCTCCTCCTCCTCCTCCAGTCTTTCCCCCCTCCTCCTCCTCCTCCTCCAGTCTTTCCCCCCTCCTCCTACTCCAGTCCTTTCCCCCCTCCTCCTTCTCCTCCAGTCTTTCCCCCCTCCTCCTCCTCCTCCAGTCTTTCCCCCCTCCTCCTTCTCCTTCTCCCCCTCCTCCTCCTCCTCCTCCTCCTCCTCCTCCTCCCAGTCTTTCCCCCCTCCTCCTCCTCCTCCTCCTCCAGTCTTTCCCCCCCTCCTCCTCCTCCTCCTCCTCCTCCTCCTCCTCCTCCTCCTCCTCCTCCTCCTCCTCCTCCTCCTCCTCCTCCTCTTCCTCCAGTCTTCCCCATCCCCTCTTTCATCTCCTCTTAATACTTTCCTCCACAAATACAACATAAAAATCTTCCTTCAATAACTCCAAAAAATATATCAAATGAGAAAAATATCACTGAACAAAATCTTTTAAATATTGCATCAAGAAAAAAGAAGAAGAAAAATGGAATTATAATAACACGTATATATTCAACGTTCAATATTTTCGTGCATTGCTTTAATGGCTTTCTCTCGTCATTTTGAGCCTTTTATCGTCACATATATATCGTCACAATATATTAGGCATATTTTACACTATTTAAATCCTCCTTCTCATCCACTTCAATAAGCTAATCCAGACTGTAGAAGCAGATATTCGTAAAATAAAAAAAGATGCAATGATTTATACACGGTTCGAGAGAAATTTAATGTACGGTGCAAAGAAGGAAAAAAAGGTGAATGGTGTTTTCACAGATCCAATGAGAGAGAGAGAGAGAGAGAGAGAGAGAGAGAGAGAGAGAGAGAGAGAGAGAGAGAGAGAGAGAGAGAGAGAGAGAGAGAGAGAGAGAGAGAGAGAGAGAGAGAGAGAGTTAATACCATAATGCTGTTAAGCGAGATAAATTGAAGTTCTCTAAAGTTTTCGTGGAAGTGAGTGGATAGATAGATAAATAGGATACAAAGATAGATAGATAATGAAACAAGGTAAGAGTGAGAAAAAAACACCTAGTCTGGTCTCCTCTCTCTCTCTCTCTCTCTCTCTCTCTCTCTCTCTACGACCCTTGGGGAAACACTACTAATTCTGATCAAAGGAGACCAGACCCAATGGTTCCCTCTACTTCCAACCCCCCCCCCCCACAACCCACACACACACCCACACCCACACACATACACACACACACTCACACACCTACAGAAAAGAGAAGAGAGAGATGAGAGAGAGAGAGAGAGAGGAGAGAGAGAGAGAGAGAGAGAGAGAGAGAGAGAGAGAGAGAGAGAGAGAGAGAGAGAGAGAGAGAGAGAGAGAGAGAGAGAGAGGTCAGCAAACTATCATAAATCTGTATTTAACCAACAAACACACACACACACAAACTTTTACACACACACACACGCACCGCCACGATGGTCAAGTGGATAGCTCTCTGGCCTGCCATTCTGTGGTAGCCGGTTCGAATCCTCACTGTTCCCTGGGATTTTTCACAGACAAATTCGGGCGGTTACTGTCCCCCTTGAGCAAGGAAATGGGTGTGTGTGTGGTGTGTGAGGTCCCAGCATTAGCCAAAGATCGGTAATAATGAGCTCAAAGCTTGCTCTGGGAGGGTAAAACTGGCGATCGTGAGTTCGACTTGCGTGGACAAGACCATAGGTGAATGACACACACACACACACACACACACACACACACACACACACACAATCCAAACATCCCTATCCACCACTTCATTTCAATTAGTACATACATACCTACAAGTCTACTTTCAGAGGCCCTTTGGGGAGAGAGGAGAGAGAGAGAGAAGAGAGAGGAGAGGGAGAGAGAGAGAGAGAGGATGATGTCGAGAGTGACTGACAATGAAAGCTTTGATGTTGAATAGAATTGAGTCCGAGAGAGAGAGAGAGAGAAGGGGAGAGAGAGAGAGGAGAGAGAGAGTAGGAGGGGGAGGAGAGGTGTCCCGAGAGGTGACCTGGCAACACTACTGTAAAAGCTCTGTGAACTGTGTGAAAGTTAGAATTTGAGTCCCGAGAGAGAGAGAGAGAGAGAGAGAGAGAGAGAGAGAGAGAGAGAGAGAGAGAGAGAGAGAGAGAGAGAGAGAGAGAGAGAGAGAGAGTAGGGGGGAGTGTCCCGAGAGAGTGACCTGGCAACACTACTGTAAAAGCTCTGTGAACTGTGTGAAAGTTAGAATTTGAGTCCCGAGAGAGAGAGAGAGAGAGGAGAGAGAGAGAGAGAGAGAGAGAGAGAGAGAGAGAAGAGAGAAGAGAGAGAGAGAGAGAGAGAGGGGAAGAGAGAGAGAGAGAAGAGAGAGAGAGAGAGGAGAGGAGGAGAGAGAGAGAGAGAGAGAGAGAGAGAGAGAGAGAGAGAGAGAGAGAGAGAGAGAGAGAGAGAGAAGGAGAGAGAGAGAGAGAGAGAGGATGAAATTGAAGGACATGATAAAAAGGAGGAGGAGAAAGAGTTGGGAAGGAAGGAAGGAAGGAAGGAAGGAAACAGGAGAAACGAGAGGAGAGTAAAAGAAAGAAGAAAAGAATAGAGGAGAAAAGAAAATAGAATATGAAGGAAGATTGGAGAGAAAAGAAAGAAATGGAAGAGAACAGAGGAGAGGGAAAGAAAGAAAGGAAAAGAAGAAAGAGAGAGAATAGAAAGGAAAAGAGAAAGGAGAAGATGAAAAGAAAGGAGATAACAGAAAAGAGAAGAGGAAATAAGGAGTTAGAGTGGATAACAGAATTAGAATGAGGATGAAGGTAAAATGCAAGGAAGGAGAAAGAAGAGGAGGAATACAAAGGAAGATCAAACAGCAACAGGTCCTGACGAAGCTGTTTGTGATGAACTACACTATCTAATATGAAGTGACACGTAGGAGAGTAAAGGTGAAGGCTCCTCCCCACCCCCATCGTGTGTCTCCAATCATGGGTGACAGAAAGGGTAGAAAAACGTTGTAACATGGAAATATTGGACGGAATATTTTATAGAAAGGGTAGAAAAACGTTGTAACATGGAAATATTGGACGGAATATTTTATAGAAAGGGTAGAAAAACGTTGTAACATGGAAATATTGGACGGAATATTTTATAGAAGGGGTAGAAAAACGTTGTAACGGAAATTTTGGACGGAATATTTTATAGAAAGGGTAGAAAAACGTTGTAACATGGAAATATTGGACGGAATATTTTATAGAAGGAGTAGAAAAACGTTGTAACATGGAAATATTGGACGGAATATTTTATAGAAGGGGTAGAAAAACGTTGTAACATGGAAATATTGGATGGAATATTTTATAGAAAGGGTAGAAAAACGTTGTAACATGGAAATATTGTACGGAATATTTTATAGAAAGGGTAGAAAAACGTTGTAACATGGAAATATTGGACGGAATATTTTATAGAAAGGGTAGAAAAACGTTGCTTCATGGAAATATTGGACGGAATATTTTATAGAAAGGGTAGAAAAACGTTGCAACATGGAAATATTGGACGGAATATTTTATAGAAAGGGTAGAAAAACGTTGCAACATGGAAATATTGGACGGAATATTTTATAGCAAGGGTAGAAAAACGTTGCAACATGGAAATATTGTACGGAATATTTTATAGAAAGGGTAGAAAAACGTTGCAACATGGAAATATTGGACGGAATATTTTATAGAAGGGGTAGAAAAACGTTGCTTCATTGAAAAATTGGACGGAATATTTTATAGAAAGGGTAGAAAAACGTTGCTTCATTGAAAAATTGGACGGAATATTTTATAGAAAGGGTAGAAAAACGTTGCAACATGGAAATATTGGACGGAATATTTTATAGAAGGGGTAGAAAAACGTTGCTTCATTGAAAAATTGGACGGAATATTTTATAGAAAGGGTAGAAAAACGTTGCTTCATGGAAATATTGTACAGAATATTTTATAGGTGTAGAAAAACGCTACAACATGGAAATATTGGACGGAATATTTTATAGAAAGGGTAGAAAAACGTTGCAACATGGAAATATTGGACGGAATATTTTATAGAAGGGGTAGAAAAACGTTGTAACATGGAAATATTAGACGGAATATTTTATAGAAGGGGTAGAAAAACGTTGTAACATGGAAATATTAGACGGAATATTTTATAGAAGGGGTAGAAAAACGTTGTAACATTGAAAAATTGGACGGAATATTTTATAGAAGGGGTAGAAAAACGTTGTAACATGGAAATATTGGACGGAATATTTTATAGAAGGGGTAGAAAAACGTTGTAACATGGAAATATTGGACGGAATATTTTATAGAAGGGGTAGAAAAACGTTGTAACATGGAAATATTAGACGGAATATTTTATAGAAGGGGTAGAAAAACGTTGTAACATTGAAAAATTGGACGGAATATTTTATAGAAGGGGTAGAAAAACGTTGTAACATTGAAAAATTGGACGGAATATTTTATAGAAGGGGTAGAAAAACGTTGCAACATGGAAATATTGGACGGAACATTTTATAGAAAGGGTAGAAAAACGTTGCTTCATTGAAAAATTGGACGGAACATTTTATAGAAAGAGTAGAAAAGCGTTGGAACATTGAAAAATTTGACATAAAGGCTAGAAAAACGTTGCTTCATTGAAAAATTACACGGAACATTTTATAGAAAGGCTAGAAAAACGTTGCTTCACGTAAAAATTGGACGGATTTTGTTTTATAGTATCGAGATAAAAACAACTATTAGTACAACTATTATAACTCGAGCCAAACAAGCGGAGAAAGACCAACAGCAACAAATCCAAAAAAAAAGTTACATTTTATAGATAAACACAGGGAATTCATTGTGATCACGAATATGACTCCTATCACATCACCTTTGCTTGTTTATTCTGTATGCACCATGTTGTTGTTGTTGTTTTTTATGGTTTGTAGTATGTAATTTGATGTTACAGAGATTGACTCATCCTTTCTCTGTTCATATTTTCTTTCTTCTTTCATTGGTAGTATGTAATTAGATGTTACAGAGATTGATACAGGCACTACAGATCACATATTTTCTTTCTTCTTTCATTGGTAGTATGTAATTTGATGTTACAGAGATTGATACAGGCACTAGAGATCCCATATTTTCTTTCTTCTTTCATTGGTAGTTTGTAATTTGATGTTACAGAGATTGATACAGGCACTAGAGATCACATATTTTCTTTCTTCTTTCATTGGTAGTATGTAATTAGATGTTACAGAGATTGATACAGGCACTAGAGATCATATTTTCTTTCTTCTTTCATTGGTAGTATGTAATTAGATGTTACAGAGATTGATACAGGCACTAGGGATCATATTTTCTTTCTTCTTTCGTTGGTAGTATGTAATTAGATGTTACAGAGATTGATACAGGCACTAGGGATCATATTTTCTTTCTTCTTTCGTTGGTAGTATGTAATTTGATGTTACAGAGATTGACTCATCCTCTCGCTGTTCATATTTTCTTTCTTCTTTCGTTTGTAGTATTGCTATTTTGCTTTGTTTTTGCGTTTCTATCCCTTGCTCGTATTCGTAGTCACATACCATGATTGCTCGTGGTAATTGCTATGATTTTGTTCCATTTCTACTCACTCAGTCAAAATTATTCACTTGATCTTGTAGCTGCCATGGAAAGTACTAGAGCAATCCTACAGTACTCCTATTGCAATCACAACAGAGCTGGCATGACATATTGATTTAATTAGGACAAGACAAAAAGTGAACAATGACCACGTACAATGATGGTATGTGATTACGAATACGGGCAGTGACGGGCATCTATCTCTTCCCGCGTTTATTTTATTTCTCTTGTTTCCCACGGCATTCTTAACTTTTTTTTTAACTTGTTTCTTCATGTAATATTCATATCTTCTTGAAGTAAATATTCCTCTTTATCTTTCTTTTATTTTCTCTTCAACTTCCCAAACTTATATTTTAGCTTTGACAGCTCTGGGCTAGACTCAAGGGTACTATAAGAGTATAGATAGTATCCTTGTTATTGGTTTTTTTTTTTTTTTTTTTTTTTTTTTTTTTTTTTTTTTTTTTTTTTTTTTTTTTTACATCACAAGGAACTGGCCAAGGGCACAACAAAAATGAGTAACACAAAGCCCGCTTAGTTGCCAGTCCCTATAAAGAAGACAGTAAGAGAATAAAATAAAAACAGAGGGGTAGGCCAATTTAATTCGGGAGGTGTCTTGTTACTCTTCTTTTGAAAAGATTTAAGTCATAGGAAAGTGGAAAAATAGAAACAGGAAGAGAGTTCCAGAGTTTACCAGTGAAAGGGATGAAAGAGTAAAGATACTGATTAACTCTTGCATTAGGAAGATGGACACAATAGGGATGAGAATGAGTAGAAAGTCTTGTGCAGCGAGGCCGCGGGAGTGGGGGAGGCATGCAGTTAGCAAGTTCAGAAGAGCAGTGCGCATGAAAATAACGGTAGAAGAGAGCAAGAGAAGCAACATTGCTGCGGTGATTTAAAGATTGAAGACAGTCAGTCAGAGGAGAGGAGTTGGTGAGACGAAAAGCTTTTGACTCAACCCTGTTTAGGAGAGCTGTATGAGTGGATCCTCCCCAAACAAGTGAGACATACTCCATACATGGGCGGATAAGGCCCCTGTAGAGAGCAAGCAATTGGGAGGGAGAGAAAAAAAGGACGCAGACGCCACAGGACACCTAACTTCTTAGAAGCTGTTTTAGCAAGAGATGAGATGTGAGATTTCCAGTTCAGATTTTTAGTAAAGGATAGTCCTAGAATGTTCATTGTAGAAGAAGGAGACAGTTGAGTGTCATTGAAGAAGAGGGGATAGTTATCTGGTAGGTTTTGTCGAGTAGATAGGTGAAGAAATTGGGTTTTTGAGGCATTGAACAAAACAAGGTTTGCTTTGCCCCAATCAGAAATTATTTTTGATTGGGATTGGGAATTGGGAAATTATTTTTTGATTTGATTGATTTTATTATGTTTGAAATCTATGTATATATCTAATTTGTTCTTGAATCGTGTAACTGTTATACTGCCGACGATATTGGAGGATATAACAATACAGACATTTTCGACTCGATTGAAGATTTTTTTTTTTGTCCGAATATTTTTTTTGCACCCATTTTTGCATTTTTTACCGAATATTTGTTTTACCAATCTATCTATAAACTGTTGTCTTCTTGTTATATTTGATCGATCAACTGTAAACTAATCTTCTGCACTGATATTATTCAAACCTGTGTATATTTTGAACCTTCTATTAGATCACCTCGCATTATTTGTTTCGATAGGGTTAACCTCTTCACGCCCAGATCTTTCCTTTGCTATATAAAATCGTCTGTTGTCGAGCCATAAAATTACGAGACCTGAATATACCAAATTAGCTAGTCGACAAGGATACTAAACAGTTCATATCTATAAAACATTGCTTATAGTCACTAAAAATCGTCTAATGGTACCCAAATTACAATGGAAATTACGTTCTGGGTCACAAGGGGTTAATAAGTTGAATTTTGTAAGCCTATTACCATGCAGCCTAGTGGGAATCCTATTTGTATTATTCTCCGTTACACTCCCTCCAACTTATCCATGTCTTTTCTGTAATATAAGGACCAAAGCTGATGAGAAACTTGAGCTGATCCTGAATATTTACTGTCTTAACTTATTCACCTTTTAAGCCATCTGTGTGATTAACAACTGTTTAAGAGAATAATAATAAACAAGAGGAGGAGGAGGAGGAGGAGGAGGAGGAGGAGGAGGAGGAGGAGGAGGAGGAGGAGGAGGAGGAGGAGGAGGAGACAGTAAAAAAAAGAGGAGAAGGAACAGGAACAGGAGCAAGAGGAGGAGGAGGAGGAGGAGGAGGAGGAGGAGGAGGAGGAGGAGGAGGAGGAGGAGGAGGAGGAGTAAGAAAAAGAGGAGAAGGAACAGGAACAGGAGCAAGAGGACGAGGAGGAGGAGGAGGAGGAACAGGAGGAGGAGGAGGAAGAGGAGGAGGAGGAGGAGGAGGAGGAGGAGGAGGAGGAGGAGGAAGAGGAGGAGGAGGAGGAGGAGGAGGAGAAGGGGAAGGGGGAAGGAAGAAAAGAGGTGGAAAAATTGGAAGAGAAGGAGAAGGGGGAGGAAGAAAAGAGGTGGAAACATTGGAAGAGAAGGAGGAGTGGAGGAAATATTAAAGATGATGACTGAGAGGAAGAAAGAAAGACACAGGAAGGAAACGAAGGCAAACAACAACAACAACAACAAACACAACAACAACAACAACAAACACAGCAACAACAACAACAACAACAATGACAACAAAGAAGATATTGATGATGCGTATTAAGGGTAATCAATTATTTCTTTTATCCTTATCACAATTAATCATGTAATCAATAGTCTTCTTTCCACTGATCCATTAACACTGATCCATTAATTAACACTGGTCCATTAACACTGATCCATTAGTTAACACTGGTCCATTAACACTGGTCCATTAATCAACACTGGTCCATTAATCAACACTGGTCCATTAATTAACACTGGTCCATTAACACTGATCCATTAATTAACACTGGTCCATTAATTAACACTGGTCCATTAACACTGATCCATTAATTAACACTGGTCCATTAATTAACACTGGTCCATTAACACTGATCCATTAATTAACACTGGTCCATTAACACTGGTCCATTAATTAACACTGGTCCATTAACACTGATCCATCATTAACACTGATCCATCCTTAACACTGATCCATTAACACTGGTCCATTAATTAACACTGGTCCATTAACACTGGTCCATTAATTAACACTGGTCCATTAACACGGGTCCATTAACACTGGTCCATTAATTAACACTGGTCCATTAACACGGGTCCATTAACACTGGTCCATTAATTAACTGGTCCATTAACACTGGTCCATTAATTAACACTGGTCCATTAACACGGGTCCATTAACACTGGTCCATTAATTAACACTGGTCCATTAACACTGGTCCATTAACACTGGTCCATTAACACTGATTCATTAATTAACACTGGTCCATTAATTAACACTGTCCATTAACACTGGTCCATTAACACTGATCCATTAACACTGGTCCATTAATTAACACTGGTCCATTAACACTGGTCCATTAACACTGGTCCATTAACACTGGTCCATTAAATCATTACGTAATACAATGGAATGTAATGGTGTAAAGTATCGCATTGTAAGTAAGGTATCGTAAGTATCAAGTATCGTAATTATAAATCGTAAGGTATCGTAAGTATCAAGTGTCGTAATTATAAATCGTAAAGTATCGCGTAGGTATCAAGTATCGTAATTATAAATCGTAAAGTATCGTAAGTATCAAGTATCGTAATTATAAATCGTAGAGTATCGTAAGTATAAAGTATCGTAATTATAAATCGTAAAGTATCGTTATCAAGTATCGTAATTATAAATCATAGAGTATCGTAAGTATAAAGTATCGTAATTATAAATCGTAAAGTATCGTTATCAAGTATCGTAATTATAAATCGTAAGGTATCGTTATCAAGTATCATAATTATAAATCGTAAGGTGTCGTAATTATAAATCGTAAAGTATCGTAAGTATCAAGTATCGTGATTATAAATCGTAAAGTATCGTAAGTATCAAGTATCGTAATTATAAATCGTAAAGTATCGTAAGTATCAAGTATCGTAATTATAAATCGTAAAGTATCGTAAGTATCAAGTATCGTGATGTAATAGTGTAAAGTATCGCATTGTAAGTAAAGTATCGTAAGTATCAAGTATCGTAATTATAAATCGTAAAGTATCGTTATCAAGTATCGTAATTATAAATCGTAAAGTATCGTAAGTATCAAGTATCGTAATTATAAATCGTAAGGTATCGTAATTATCAAGTATCGTAATTATAAATCGTAAAGTATCGTAAGTATCAAGTATCGTAATTATAAATCGTAAGGTATCGTAATTATCAAGTATCGTAATTATAAATCGTAAAGTATCGTAATTATCAAGTATCGTAATTATAAATCGTAAGGTATCGTAATCATCAAGTATCGTAATTATAAATCGTAAAGTATCGTAAGTATCAAGTATCGTAATTATAAATCGTAAAGTATCGTAAGTATCAAGTATCGCGATGTAATAGTGTAAAGTATCGCATTGTAAGTAAAGTATCGTAAGTATCAAGTATCGTAATTATAAATCGTAAAGTATCGTTATCAAGTATCGTAATTATAAATCGTAAAGTATCGTAAGTATCAAGTATCGTAATTATAAATCGTAAAGTATCGTAAGTATCAAGTATCGTAATTATAAATCGTAAAGTTTCGTAATTATAAATCGCAAAGTATCGTAAGTATCAAGTATCGTAATTATAAATCGTAAAGTATCGTAAGTATCAAGTATCGTAATTATAAATCGTAAAGTATCGTAATTATAAATCGTAAAGCATCGTTATCAAGTATCGTAATTATAAATCGTAAAGTATCGTTATCATGTATCGTAATTATAAATCGTAAAGTATCGTAAGTATCAAGTATCGTAATTATAAATCATAAAGTTTCGTAATTATAAATCGTAAGTATCGTAAGTTTTCAAGTATCGTATTCAATATCGTTAAAGTTCCATGTAAGTAAAGTATCGTAAGTATAAGTATCGTAATTATAAATCGTAAATATCGTAAGTATCAAGTATCGTAATTATAAATCGTAAAGTATCGTAAGTATCAAGTATGTAATATAAATCGTAAGTATCGTAATATAAATCGTAAAGTATCGTATCAAGTATCGTAATTATAAATCGTAAAGTATCGTAAGTATCAAGTATCGTAATTATAAATCGTAAAGTATCGTAATTATCAAGTATCGTAATTATAAATCGTAAAGTTTCGTAATTATAAATCGTAAAGTATCGTAAGTATCAAGTATCGCAATTATAAATCGTAAAGTATCGTTATCAAGTATCGTAATTATAAATCGTAAAGTATCGTAATTATAAATCGTAAGGTATCGTAAGTATCAAGTATCGTAATGTAATAGTGTAAAGTATCGCATTCCAGGGTTTTGAAAATAGCAAAGAAAAGAAAATTATATGAAGATTTTTTTCTTTTGCATTCTATTATTCTCTTTCTCTTTCTCTTCAAGGCATATAGATAGACTCAAGAAAATAAAAGGATATACGCGTCCATACGACTAATAAAAACTTATTCTGGACTAACACTCGATAATAGAAATAATAAAAGTAGCTAATACGATAAGGATGAATATCGGTATAAGATGGAAAAAAGTATAAAAAAAAGTTCGTAAATGTGAGCATATGTATTTTAAAACTGGATTCCACCTTTATGCTCTCTCTCTCTCTCTCTCTTGTATGAGTCTGTTATGAACTCATTTACATGGAGAGAGGTTGAAGGGAGGATGTTAGGGGGAGAGAGAGAGAGAGAGAGAGAGAGAGAGAGAGAGAGAGAAGAGAGAGAGAGAGAGAGAGAGAGAGAGAGAGAGAGAGAGAGAGAGAGAGAGAGAGAGAGAGAGAGGAGAGAGAGAGAGAGAAGAGAGAGAGAGAGAGAGAGAGAGAGAGTTCTTTGCCTTCAATATATATTTACATGTCCGAAAAACTTTAATTATAATAATAATAATAATAATAATAATAATAATAATAATAATAATAATAATAATAATAATAATAATAATAGGTACATTTTTACGATAGGACACAACTGGGAGTAAGGTTTCTGTTCACCTTAATTAATGGATTCTACATTCACTCTATGAGCTTCCGTCGCAAATCACTACTTTCTGAGATATAAGATTTTTTTAGTATGGAGTGTATAAGAAATATGAAAATTAAACTAACCTAACCCCACCTTTTGTCTCACGAACCTAACCTAACCTAACCTAACCCCACGCTTTAACCTCCTGACTAAAGCCAAATCCTCATTAAAAAGTGTCAGCGGCAAGGGAAGAACAGAGGCAATGCAGGTCACAAGAGGAAGAAGAGTAGGCGCTCGTAAACACTTGTCTCTCGCCTCCCTATAAACAACATGTCATTATCTCCAAAAGTAATGATTTGCGACGAAAGTTCACTAGAGAGAATGTTTCCTAGAATCCAATAAGGTAAACAAAAACCACACGCCAAATTGTGTAGGGAATTTCGGTCCTATAGTAAAATAATACCTAATAATATTGATGGATATATTTTAAAAGTCGACAACAATAACAAACAATAAAAATAATGCAAAGACGCAATACCTAATAGTATACCAATAGAATACATGCATACTATTGAATTAACGATAAAAAGTACGATAACAAAAAGAATATAGCTAGAACAAAAAAATCGATCATAAGCCACAAAAAACGTAGCCGCTCACATGAAACGAAAGAGGTACGGTAGCAAGAGAGAGAGAGAGAGAGAGAGAGAGAGAGAGAGAGAGAGAGAGAGAGAGAGAGAGAGAGAGAGAGAGAGAGAGAGTATAACAAAAAAGAGGAGAAAGAGGTAACCCAAAAAAAAAAAAAATGGCATGGCGTGGAATATTTTGGCTGGCAGGGGAAAAAGGGCGAGATTTGGATGGTCCGGTGTAAGTGGAAGATATTACGTATACATGAGGAGAGTGGGAGGGAGGTGATGGGAGGAGGGATGTGAGAGGGATGGTGGGAGGGATGGTGGAGGAGGGGAGGTACATGAATGGGGTGGGGTGTAGGGGTGGTGGTAGTGGTGGTGGTGGTAGTCTTGTTACCAATGATTTCCTCTCTCACTGTCTGTCTGTCTGTCTGTCTGTCTCTCTCCTCTCTCTCTCTCTCTCTCTCTCTCTGAACTGAAAACCTAAAAAAAAGTTAGTAGCTACATACTACCATTCACCTACCTTAAACACAGCACTACACGGCTCCAAGGGCACCACCACGTCCTCTATCCCCTCACCAATCACTGTTACTTATCTTTCTTCGCGACAAAAACACAAATTAACACAAATTACTACACAAACAAAAATCACTAACGCGTCGTCTCACGTCTGAATAGCGTCTGAAATCCTCACCTCCCCACCTCCAGTCCTCCACCTCTTCACCCCCAAACCCCCTATGTACCCTCTTATAACCTCCTTCATCATTGGTCTATATAGCTTAAGTAATTGTCATCTTTGCTTGGATTGGTGGAATTTATTGCTTGTTTACTGGAGATGTGCCTAGGGTCAGGGAGGAAGTCAATAGCGAGGTACCTCCGCTTGGCTTGTCAGTGATG